>CM049802.1:3598761-4198761 GCA_027422405.1 Ptychobarbus kaznakovi
ATCCAGTCCTTTGGTGTGTTGTCCTCACGTGACCTGCTATACTGCCATTATTTGATATTGTTCCTACAATGGAGCGTTTACAAAGAGAAAGCAGAAGCTGAGAGGTTTGGGTTTGTAAGGTAATACAACAAGCGTAGGCTTAAATTTCAGGCCGGTAAATAGTGGAAAAATGATCAGGGTGTGGGTCTGAGGAACAGAAGCTGCTCTGCTTATGTCACTGTCCCATTGAAAATCCCATTAGGTCATGTTCAGATTTGTATTTAATTTTTTTGTCCAGCAAACCTGTTCTGGCAACCTGCTTCATTGTCCTAAAAAAACAAACACAGGGTGGTTCTTTTGACTTTTATATTCAATTTTAGAGATTATTCATAGACTTTTAATGTAAGATTGCATATTTTCTGATAGTTGGCACATTTTGGCTTGATACATTCCAGTGTTTTAGCCCATAATCTCTTCCACAAAGTGCAGGGGCTTAGGAGAGCTTCTTCAGTTTCTTTAGGAAATGCTCAGACATTAATATTACTTCTTATTAAATTTAAACCCTGTCAGATCCCTGTCCTAAAATGGATCTGTTTTATTTCACAGGAATTTTCCAGAACAGCAACACCTTATCTCATTCAGCAGGGCAACAGCGAGAGGAGATGAGACTAGCAGAAAATATTCTAGTGCAATTTCTGTAAACTGTGACTGTAAAAAATCCACTTAATTATGATGATCAATTTAAACAGCATGCTGTGGTTAAATTATATGTTGATTGTATGATTAAATAATATTAATGATAATAACAACAATAATAATAATCATCATTATTATTACATGTTTAATTGCTATTTAAATAGACAAATTCATAGTTTCTATATAATCAGGTAACATTTTAACTATGCATAATTAAAACATTATTATCAATAATATTAATAACAGTGAATGATCGTTTTATTTTTAATATTAGGAAATTATTTAACTTTAAATAAATTACTACAATTATTCATAATAATAATAATATTTAAATATACAAATTCATATTAGTTTGTACAGAATCCGGTTTAATTTAAATCAGAGCATTATTAGTAATAATATTAATAACAATACATTTATTAATATGAATTATTATTAAAATTATTGTATAAATAGTAGTAGTATTTATTTAATATTAAATATGTAATTGACATTTACATATACAAATTTATATTTTTATAGCATCTGGTTTAACAACCTTCAGCATGCTATTAAATTGAATTTGAATTTAGAATTGTACTCTCTCTCTCTCTCGCTCTCTCTCTCTCTCACTCTCTAATTCTAAATTCAATACAGAATTAATTTAATATATGATATTCATCCATAAACTGCTGAATTTGGTCGTAATGTGAATGTGTTGTTCACCTCCCTTTAAGAGCGCTGCGCCTTTAAGAGCCATGCAGAAGCGCTGGCGTGCGTGCGTGCGTGCGTGTATGTGTGAGTGAGAGAGAGCGTGTATGTTTGAGTGAGAGAGAGAGCGCGCGTGTGTGTGTGTGTGTGTGTGTCAGTGTCAGCCGTACCCATCATGGCCCCTGAGCAGCAGCTGATCAGACGGACCGCCGCTCCGCCATCCTCCTCCAGCGAGCAGCGGCACCGGTGAAGAGGCTCCATGTGTCCCCCATCCTCGGTCAGATATCTGAGCAAGAGGGCCGCGCTCCAGCCGCCCAGCGCGAACATGAATAAGGATTATTCCATTAATCTATCGGTGCAGCAAGTGCTCAGCCTGTGGGTCCAGGGCACGGTACCGAGCCTACAGCATTTCACAGGTACGTTCACACGAGGAGAAAGACCCGGTGAAACGGGTTCGTGTATCTCATCCAGCCGCGCGCACACTCCTCTCCACACCGGCAGACGCACGAGCATCCCATCTGAACAAGGTCACACTACACATCACATAACTGTGTGCTTACGCCAAATTAATAATGCAGAGTGTTTAGTATTGCATGCATTACTTAATACGTATTATATTATATATTATGTGTGCATTGCCAGTTCCTTACACGATAGCAATAGCATGGTACGTTGATATATAGACTACCCTACCATATTAATCTGTTGTGCTACTAACATCATAGTATTGTCAAATATATAGTATTACCATGGTAAAAATAACGATTTTACTTTGAAACATGTTCATAAAACATGGCAACATGCCAAAGTACTTTTTGTAAGGGTGGTAGTTTTTGTAAATAATTTGGTACGTTGATATAGTAATAATTTGGTATTACGGTATAGTATTGCATGCATTACTTAATATCTATTATGTTGTATTTTAAGTATGCATTGCCAGCAAACTACATCCCTTACGTGGCACAGTTGGTACTTTTCTATATAGCCCTATTATAATACTGAATGATTATTATATTCATCAATTGCACTGTTAACATCACAGTAATGTAAAAAACAGAGTATTGCCATGGTAAATGTGGACAAAACATATTCATAAAACACTGTAATACTATAGTACTGCAATAATGACGTTTTGTAAGATAGTTTTTGTAAATAACATTAATATGGTAATCATTCAGAATCAAGATATGTATATTATGTATAATATTCATATAATGTGATATTTATAGTACTCAAAGTATTTCAATGAATACTACAGTATTGATATCATATTGTGTCCAAACCATAATATTTTACCATGGCACTATGTACAAAAAACATATTACTATTATACTTTTTTGTTGGCTGTAGTATTTTCTTAACGACAATAGTTTCTTGTGCACCTGAGTGTGAACTGTCGGTTTTTGTGTACTTTGTGCTTGTCTAGACCGTAGTGCACTAATGCCTGCAGACAGTCTGATGTGAATCGTGCCACTCATTAATCTTTAGTTAATCTTGAGTCATTGCATCGTTTCTGGCGGCTCTCTGCTTGTGTAGTGGAGTAATTGTTAGTAATTACTATCACCATATTGTCTCCACATGATACCGTGCTTGTGGGCTTTTTTTGTGCAGCATTATACAGTTTTTTCCTTGTAGATTGTGTGCTTGCTCTGATCATTTCATAATACTGGTGACATACAGTCATATTTGAGTTAGAGCAGCACCAATACTGTGTTAAACCATCTATTCAATGTGGAGGGTGTTACCTGCTATGGAAAAACTGCCCCATATCGCCCAAAGTATAGTTCATTTCCCTTTTAAGGGTATAGATAAGGTAGCTACACCCATAATTGTATGAACAACTACAGCAATAATATTTTATTTTTCTAAAATAATATTTCTCTCTCTCTCTCTCTCTCTCTCTCTCTCACACATATATATATATATATATATAAAATATATATATAACACACACACACACACACACACACACACACACACATATATAAAAGCTCTCTCTCAATATGACATATAGTATAACATATATACAGTGTTGGGAAGGTTACTTTGGAAATGTAATAGGTTACAGATTACAAGTTACACTACTTAAAATGTAATAAGTTGTGTACATTTTCAATTACTTTATTAAAGTAATGTAACTGATTCCATTTGATTACTTTTATAAATGTCTAATGTTTTCAACTGTTAATCATTTCAAACATGTTATCCAGGCAGGGTTAACCTTACAGTAGTGCTCAAAACTGATTACTGTCAGACTTTCCAAATCTTTCGTCACTTGAATTAAGATTATAATATATTAATTTTAAAGGAGACATTGGATGAAAAACATATTAATTTGCATATAAACGTATTTTAGCAGTTTGTGGACACAACCACCCTACAATGATAGAAATTCACTCCTTTTTTAATCCCCCCAAAACCTGAACAGTCTCATTTATCAAGCCATTTTGATTTTGGAGTGAATAACCAGCGCTCTCTTCCACCTTCAATACCCTGACTGAGGTGAGACCCTTAAGCAAGGCTCCTAACTGCTCCCCGGGCGCTGCAGCAATATGGCTGCCAACTGCTCCGGGTGTGTGTTCACGGTGTGTGTGTGTGTGTTCACAATTGTGTGTGTGCACTTGGATGGGTTAAATGCAGAGCACAAATTCCGAGTATGGGTCACCATACTTGGCCACACATAACTTCACTTTCACTAAATTCGTTTATGTCTGGCTGCGCAAATCATTTTACTCCAGACTCTTTTCTGAATGAGGGACAATTCAAGGCAAGTTTTGTTAAAAAGTTAAAACTCAAGGTTGGATCACTTCCACAGAAGAGAGGGGCGGGGTGAGCAGAGATCATTAGCATGTAAAGAGATATGCAGCGAAACGAGTCACTGTGAACAGAGCTGTTTTTGACAAGGTAAAAAGGGTGTCGTTTTACACGACCACTGAGACCATTTCAAGAAGACCCTAAAGAATCCTACCACCTTGTGCAAAATGGGCATCCGATGTCCCCTTTGAAGCACAGCCACCATACAATCAGACTTACTTTAAAATCATGCTGAGGATAAATATAGATTTAAAATCATAACAAGAAATTATTTAATAGCTATGATACTGTTTTTGAAATTAAATATTTGCATAGCTATGACAGGAAACACTGGATCTAACAATGCCTTACAAAAAAAGAGTTAATCTTAAAAAAATAAAGTATATATATATAAACCCATATAGGAAATATAAGAGTTATCGGATAAGCATGTTATAAACTTCTGAAACATTTTTGTTTCATATTTTAGAGCAGTCACTAGCTGCGTTTCCATCCACCTATTTTTATGCGCATTTTGGAATATCGCATTAAAAAATCCTTGATGGAAACGCCAAGATGCGCATAAATTCTAAAAATGTGCATAAAAAACGTATGCGCATATTTGAGTAGGATATATTTTTTATCCGATAAGACATTTACCGTTTAAATTCCTCCATGGGCATCGAAAAAGTAATGTGACTTTGCGCTATGAGACGGGATAACTTGACTAGCAGCGGACCGATCTCGTTCACAGCAGCTATATGTTGTTATGGTCATTCTGAAAAGCCTGAGTAAAGTCTGTCGTCAAAGTATTTTTGTATAATTGTCTTGCACAACTGCGTTCCCAAACAGCAGGCATCCTCCTCCTAAAGTAATAACCGCATTTATTGTGTCTCGTCTGCTCGCTCTGAGCTGCAAGTGAATTATGTAATATATGAAAATGATTATATTCAGTGGCTTCTCCTATATTCTTAGTGATATTTAGTGCCAGAGTTTACCAGGAAGTGATGATTTTGTTCTCTTTGACTTGTTGGATGGAAACGGTGCTTTATTCGCATATGTTTTATGTGATATTCCAGTTTTGCGCATAAGTTTAATTTGAATCTTTGGATGGAAACATAGCTACTGCAATTTATGAAATAAATCAATTAAATCTGTATGTGGGAGTGTTTGTGAAAAAAATCAGATGTAACCCTCTTTGTAATCCTTAACATTTTCATAAGTAACTGTAATTTAATTACACATTTTTTTCTCAGTAACTGTAACTGATTACAATTACTTTTATTTTGTAATTAAATTACGTAATTTAGTTACATGTAACATGTATATATACATATATATATATATATATATATATATGTACATGTATGCATGTGTATGTGTATGTGTATATATATATATATATACAGTAGTGGTCAGAATTATTGGCACCCTTGGTAAATATGATCAAAGAAAGCTGTGAAAATGAATCTTCATTGTTAATCCTTTTGATTTTTATTTTAAAAAAATCACACAAATATAACCTTTCATTGGATAATAAGAATTTAAAATGGGGGGAAATATCATTATGAAATAAATGCAGTTCTTGATAGTATTTACAAATATTTTGGTATTGTGTTGGGTCACAAGATTTAAAACCTGGGTCAAAACCAGTTTAGAAATACTGGCTAAAATCACTGCAGTGAACAATGTGATATAATATAAAAGCCAGACCACAAGTAAGTGGATGTTGGAAGTCAGCATGAAGCATTTCTAGGGAACAAGTGTATGCCGGTTTTAACGGTGCGTGAGGCACATGACACGCCCTTTCACTTCCGAGATTTGGCCAGATTATAATTTCTGCAATCTTGTGGACATCTGGCATGATGCAACTTTTGAGAGAACTGGTTGCATGTGAGGATTGATTAAAAAATCCCCCCCCCCCAAAAAAAACCTCTGTCATTATTACGCACCCTCTTGTCATTCCAAAGCTATATGCTTTGTTTTTGTTGTCATCAAAAAAAAATATTTTGAAGAATTTCTTTGTAATTCTTCTCTAAATAAAACCAGTTCAGAGTGACCATCACAGTAAGCTCCAAAAAAGGACCACACATCTATTTGTACAACTGCATATGGGTTTGGAAATACATAAAGGGTGAGTAAACAATGACGGAATAATAATTTTTGGCTGAAGAACATGATAGGATAGGATGAGGTTTCACATCAGCTGTGGCTTCAGTCCCCCATCAGAACAGACCATCAGTGAGAACATCCACCTCAAAACCCCCGCCGCTGACAGAGACAGCTGTGTACAGATGGCTCTGATTCAGTAGACATCTCTCTTTGTGATGATGTGAAGGAACAGCACAGGTGCAGAAGCACAAAGACTCAAAGAGAATGCATGAGATTATGACAAACATCCACTCAGGAGGAAAGTTAATGGCATTTCCTGTTTTGGTCAGTGCAACAAGCCTATTTAGTCATTTCATTTCCTTCTGCTGTTTAGGGAGGAGACAGACTTCTGCCTACATAGCCGTTGTTTGTGCCTTTCGGTGAAGTGTTCTTTGAAACTTTGGTTTGTCTGGGCCATAAAAGAGAGATTAATTTGACTTCTGCGAGTAGCACATTACAAACTGGTCGACAATTAATCAAGCCAAAACATAATTATAAGGCAGCGAATAAGATGTTGTTGTATTAGAACTAAATAAATACTGTAAATGCTACCATTCAAAAGTTTAAAATTACAAACCAAGGTTACATTTATTTGATACAGTAATAACAGTAATATTGTGAAATATTATTACTATTTAAAATAACTGTTTTCTGTTTTAATATATGTTGAAATGTAATTTATTTTTGTAATTCAATGCTAACTTTTCAGCATCATTTCTCCAGTGTTTAGTGTCACATGATCCTTCAGAAATCATTCAAATATGCTGATTCACTGCTAATATATATAAATACATATATATATATTTATTATCAGTGTTGAGAAAAGTTATGCTGCTTCATATTTTTTTGTGGAGACCATGATACTTTTTTTCAGGATTATAGAAAGTTCTAAAGAACAGTATTTAAATATGAAAAATAAGTAACATAACTGTGTTGACTGTCACGTTTGATCAATTTAATGAATTTGTTTATTTTTTAATAAAAGCGTTTGTTTCATGGTAGTGTATATAACAAGAATATTTCTGATGTAAATTTGTGCTGTACTGTCCTGTGAAAGACTTGTTATTACAAGGGGTTGTGGGTGTTTAAATGGGTTCTTTGTCAAGTTCTTCTCTAGTGTAAGTTTGTGGGTTTTTTGGTGTTTTATCATCTGCCAGATACTGCTAATAATATATCATGTCTTAATAATCAGTGGCTGAGTTGCCTGTGCAGAAGTACATTAGAAACTTTACACTGTCATGAAAACAACGATTGAACACACATACTGACAAAAATGTATAGCCTGAATAAAATAACTTTGGATAAAAGCATCTGAAATTATTATTTTTTTTTATTCCTACTGTATATTATTGGTAAAGATCCGTGATGTTGCTACTTCTCATTTGGTGATCATTATCTCCTGTTTATTGTGGTTCACGAATCACCACAGAGTTAGACAGTGCTTGATGATGGTAGCTTGTTTATTTGTTCGTTTGCTTAATTGTAATAGGTTTGGCTGTTTGTATGTGCTGAACATCATTATTGCTGATGCTGGAGAACATTGTTTCTCACTGTGACCATTGAAAGCCTGACAAAAGAGTTTTTTTGTCACCTCGGAAACTGCTTTGTTGACACGACCAGCACCCAGGCTATTTAAAGAGGCCTTTCAAACACTGAATGCTTTACATTAAACCCTCCTTTTTCTTTGCAACAATATGACCTTGCAAATATATCCTGATGGTCTATGTCGTTCTATAACTGTGAAGAACTTTGGCTGATCCTTGAAGTTGATTCTGCACTAATATCTAATATTTATGTGTAGTGAATTAGAAAAATGTGTGTGTGTGTGTGTGTGTGTGTGTGTGTGTGTGTGTGTGTGTGTGTGTGTGTGTGTGTGTGTGTGTGTGTGTGTGTGTGTGTGTGTATATACACTCACTGGCCACTTTATTAGGTACACATTGCTAGTACCGGGTTGGATCCTCTTTTGCCTTCAGAACTGAACTTAATTGGAAACTTCGTGGCATAGATTCACGCACAGAGGTGCACATTGGAAACTATTGGATTGAGATCCTCAGATATTTTGGTCCACATTGACATGGTGCTAGCTGGAATAGCATCATGCAGCTGCTGCAGATTTGTCGGCTGCACAAGCTGACAGCAATCTTCTGCTGCGCCCATCTTCGTTCGACGTGTTGTGCGTTCACATCATTATTTGAGTTACTGTTGTCTTTCTATCATCTCTAACCAGTCTGTCCATTCTCCTCTGACCTCTGACATCAACAAGGCATTTTCGTCCATACAACTACCGCTCACTGGATATTTTATACTTTGTGAACTATTCTCTGTAAACCCTAGAAATGGTTGTGAGTGAAAATCCCAGTAGATCAGCAGTTTTTGAAATATTCAGACCAGCCCGTCTGGCACCAACAACCATTCCACGTTCAAAGTCCCTTAAATCCCCTTTCTTCCCCATTCTGATGCCCCATTCATCACTCAAGTCATCTTCACCACATCTAGATGACTAAATGCATTGAGTTGCTGCCATGTGATTGGCTGATTAGCTATTTGTGTTGCCAAGCAATTGAACAGGAGTACCTAATAAAGTGGCCGGTGAGTGTATACTTGTGCTGTCAAACGATTAATCACATCCAAAATAAAAGTTTTTGTTTACATAATATATGTGTGTAGTGTGTAGGGTTCCTCATCCTTCAAAATGGTCTCTCAGTTTGGTTCACTAGGCTACACAATCATGGGGAAGACTGCTGATCTGACAGTTGTCCAGAAGACAATCATTGACACCCTTCACAAGGAGGGTAAGCCACAAACATTCATTGCCAAAGAAGCTGGCTGTTCACAGAGTGCTGTATCCAAGCATGTTAACAGAAAGTTGAGTGGAAGGAAAAAGTGTGGAAGAAAAATATGCACAACCAACCGAGAGACCGCAGCCTTATGAGGATTGTCAAGCAAAATCGATTCAAGAATTTGGGTGAACTTCACAAGGAATGGACTGAGGCTGGGGTCAAGGCATCAAGAGCCACCACACACAGACGTGTCAAGGAATTTGGCTACAGTTGTCATCAGAGGCGTCTTACCTGGGCTAAGGAGAAGAAGAACTGGACTGTTGCCCAGTGGTCCAAAGTCCTCTTTTCAGATGAGAGCAAGTTTTGTATTTCATTTGGAAACCAAGGTCCTAGAGTCTGGAGGAAGGGTGGAGAAGCTCATAGCCCAAGTTGCTTGAAGTCCAGTGTTAAGTTTCCACAGTCTGTGATGATTTGGGGTGCAATGTCATCTGCTGGTGTTGGTCCATTGTGTTTTTTGAAAACCAACGTCACTGCACCCATTTACCAAGAAATTTTGGAGCACTTCATGCTTCCTTCTGCTGACCAGCTTTTTAAAGATGCTGATTTCATTTTACAGCAGGATTTGGCACCTGCCCACACTGCCAAAAGCACCAAAAGTTGGTTAAATGACCAAAGTGCATGCATGTATGGTGACTAAGTGTCTCTGTACCCGGAAATGTGGGTCAGTAGTACATTGAAGGAATGCTTTATATCAATGCCATTGTCTGTGTTCCTGGATCTCTGTGCTTAAGTCTTTCTCTTCCAGTCCATTTGTTCTAAAATGTCTCTCTTCCTGCATCTCATTGCTGAAGTGTCTGTTGTCCAGTATTTGTGTGTTATCTGTGCTTTTTGTCTGGCTGAGGCAGTAGGCAGTGCCACCTCATTCCTGGTACAGCATGGCTCAGAGGCTTTTGTGTCCGTCTGCCTCAGTTTACTGATAACACAGTTGGATGGATGACTCTCTGTGTTGCTATTGTTTATCTGTTTATAGTGATTTTGTGTGTGTGTGTGTGTGTGTGTGTGTGTGTGTGTGTGTGTGTGTGTGTGTGTGTGTGTGTGTGTGTGTGTGTGTGTGTGTGTGTGTGTGTGTGTGTGTGTGTGTGTGTGTGTGTGTGTGTGTGTGTGTGTGTGTGTGTGTGTGTGTGTGTGTGTGTGTGTGTGTGTGTGTGCATGCATGTATGGTTTACAGACTTTCAGCACAAAGGCCTCTCAGTCTGGATGTTACGTTTCACTTATCATGTGACTGGTAGCTTATAGCTTAATCAATACATTTTGTTTGTGTGTCAGACAGCTTTTAGTCTGGATTACTGAGACATAGGTGATACATAGGGAACTGCAACAAAGGTTCCTTTTATTTGATCAAAATTACTGTAAAAACAGTAAATATTATTACAATTTAAAATGACTGTTTTCTATTTCAGTATATTTTAAAATGTAATGTATTCCTGTGATGCAAAGCTGAATTTTCATCATCATTACTCCAGTCTTCAGTGTCACATGATCCTTCAGAAATCATTGTAATATGCTGATTTGCTGCTTGCAATGAAGTTCTTAGATCGGGAAGAAGGAGGCGGGAACCGGCGAACATTTAAGACTTTAATAATAAAATAAACAAACACAAAATAAAAGCGGCAGCCCCTCACGGACGACTGCCGCAAACAATACACAAACTAAAATACAGGCCTGGTCCTCTCTCGTCTTCCACTGTCGTCACTCCTCCTTTTATTCCTTCCGAAGCTCCTCCGTGGGACTCGAGACCGGTGAGTGGCGCAGGTGTCGTTCATTACCATTTACTCCACCGGCCTCGCTCCGTTCCCACGGCTCTCGGCCCCGCCCCACTCGTCACACTGCTCAAGAAACATTTCAAAATTGATAATAACAAGTAATATTTTGTATGTAGCAGATCGGCATATTAGAATGATTTCTGAAGGATCACGTGACACTGAAGACTGGAGTAATGATCCTGAAAATTCAGCATTGCATCATATGAATACAGGAAAATGTATTAATAATTAATTTACTTATATATATATATATATATATATATATATTATTTGCAGCCTTGGTGCACTTAAGGGTCTTCTTTCAAAAAAGTGTCCAAATGTTTTGATGGTTATGTGTGTGTTTTAGATGATGTATATGTACAGTAAAGTATATATATGATGTAATATACAGTAAATATAATATATATGTGTTGATTTGCAAATGTACAGATCCTAAGGTTCTAATGGCATAACATCTCTTCATGCTTCAGGGTAAACAAAAGCTATAATCAGCACTGTATAGCGTTTCATGTGCAAATATGCAGTTTGTTATTTGACGCGTTCGCTTTGACATGATAAATTATGTCTGTCAGCAGTATTTCTGCCTGAGCATGTGGTTTCTCAAGCATTTCTCATTTATGTGGAGCTGAATTTCCCAGAGTTCATGACAACAGCAGTTTGATTAATCAGTTTGGTTGTTGAGCTGCGATGCTCGTCCATGTCCTGGAATCTTTAGGAAGGCTCCAGAGCCGACTCATTCTTATCAGCGGAGCCAAACTGCCCATTTACTCCCCTCAGAGCTGTGTGGACCAGACACTTAAATAATAACAGTCTCCAAACTCATGGTAGATGGAGAGAGGTATATAGAGTGTGAAAGAGAGAGAGATAGTAAATGAAAGTAGAATGGACAGTTTATGAGAAAGCAAGGTTGGAGACAGTGAGAGAGTATTTATTGAGCTTCACTGTTATAAGTACAGTGTGTCCTGCTCTGTTACGATGTGTTCTGACTCGAGACTCTCAGAAGTAGTTCTTCAAATACAGGCATATTTGGCCATGTTGACTTTATTACAGTTTTCATTTATTTAAAGGGATAGTTCACCCAAAAATGAAAATTCTGTCATCATTTACTCACCCTCAAGTAGTTCCAAACCTGTATGAATTTCTTTGTTCTGCTGAACACAAAGGAAGATATTTTGAAGAAAGTTTGTTACCAGGCTGTTTTGGGGCACCAATGACTTCCATAGTAGGAAAACAATACTGTGGAAGTCAATGGTGCCCCAGAACTGTGCTGTTTCCCACATTCTTCAGAATATCTTCCTGATATTTAATAAATTAACTTTTGAAGTGTACAAGTACTGTATGTTTGAATTTTAGTTTGTTAGTGTTCCTTTAGCAGTGGTTCCTCACATAACAGTTCCTCCTCACTCATGAAAGCAGAACTATTTTTTTTCTTTCTTTTTTAAAGAAATAAGAAACAAACAAGAACCAGACTGTGTCTTGTATTTTGTTATTAGCTGATGTGACAGTGACACAGAAAATCATAACTATGCATGATCTGGTTCAGAATTATATTCTACCATACTACATTTGCAGTCTGCTGTATGTTTACTCTGCTTTACAATCCATTTTCTGTGTGAATCATCAGTATTAACTGTTTTACACAATATTAGTGTAAAAAATGCTGAATGAAACATGCAGCTGACATATTTATGCATATGCTTCCTGAAAGAAATGCTGCTCATTTGCATTTTTGGAAACCAGCTAACTTTCTAACCGGTTTGTTCTCTCTGTCTCTCTCTGTGTCTGTGTGTTTTGTTTGCAGAAATGTGGTACTGGGTGTTCCTGTGGTGTCTATTCTCGTCTCTGTTCGTTCACAGTGCTGTGGGTCTGCTGATGTGTGTGACGCTACAGCGTCATAAGAGAGGACGGCTCATCACACTGGTGCTCATCAGCGTGGGGTTCCTGGCCTCTCTCACCGGCGGGGTCATCACTAGTCAGTACTCACTTCTGCTTTTCTTATCAGCCTTTGTGGTCTAAGCAATTTTAGAAATAAGTGTACATGTTCTTAAACCTAATACGACATCGATATTATTAAATGTCCCTGGTTGTTTTGTGCATGATTCATTATTGCATAGTTTTTAAAAGCTTGTTTGTTAAATGTATTCATTTTTTCTCAATTCTGAAAGCGCTTTTTCTGCTGTCAAAACAAGGCTAGGAAATATTTAGAAGCAACTTGGGATTTGGCACCTGCCCACACTGCCCAAAGCACCAAAAGCTGGTTAAATGACCATGGTGTTGGTGTGCTTGACTGGCCAGTAAACTCACCAGACCTGAACCCCAGAGAGAATCTATGGAGTATTGTCAAGAGGAAAATGAGAAACAAGAGACCAAAAAATGCAGATGAGCTGAAGGCCACTGTCAAAGAAACCTGGGCTTCCATACCACCTCAGCAGTGCCACAAACTGATCACCTCCATGCCACGCCGAATTGAGGCAGTAATTAAAGCAAAAGGAGCCCCTACCAAGTATTGAGTACATATACAGTAAATTAACATACTTTCCAGAAGCCAACAATTCACTAAAAAAATTTTTTATTGGTCTTATGAAGTATTCTTTTGGTCCATTGAATCACTATTACTGAAATAAAAAGAACTTTTCCGACATTCTAATTTATTGAGATGCACCTGTATGGCCGTACACTGTAGTGTCCATTCCCAGTGGCCTGCTGTATTATTAATATGGATTTTGCAGAGAGAGAAAGATAGATAGAGAGGGAGACATTTACTGAGAGCCACATCACACACACACACACACACACACACACACACACACCTGTCGCACACATCGGTTTACATTAATACACTCATGCTTTTAGACAAACACACTGAATCATGTCACTAAAACATTTAATAACAGTCAGACGTCTGCTTGGAGAACATGAATGACTTATCCAGGCTAAAGTGCTGTCCAGTCTAGAGATCCTTAGCGCAAGTCTTTTATTTTACATCAGGAAGACTCCCAGACAGGATCTTGAGAGCACATTCATCTTTCCAGGATTGGCATTAAACTGATCATATTTCATTTTCTTTCATTTTATGTAGATCTCCTCATCCTAGAACATTTGTTGAAACAACCATGAGTTTATTAAAATATTACCGCCCACATTTATGTATCAACACCCGTTTCCAGTATTCAGCAACTTGCCTGCGTAATTGTAAGGGTCAGAGAGAAGGTTAAAAAAAAACTCACGAGAATTCAATTATGACTTTTTTCTAATCTGGGATCTGCTGCTGTTTTTTTCTAGGCTGAATTTTGAATTTGTCTGAGAGTCAATATTTACAAGCATATTACATAATATTTTCCTATTTTTTTTAAGTAGAAATTTAGTGGAAAATATTTGGCGTTTTAAATGAACCTTTTAACTCTTTAGGCTGCAAAACTGATGTTGACTTTGCAACAGCCACAGTCACAAAAACATCTCTATTTCAGTGTCAGATGTGATTTCCCAGAGGAAGGTTTTATCATTTACATATTGCTCTTTCGTGGCTCAGTTGACCTGAATGTCTCTTGGAGGTTATGTGTCATTTCATTATTGACTTTGCCTCCGATGTTTCTTTTTAAATCCTCAGAACAAAGAACAAATAAACATGTACACATCTATGTATCTATCTGTCTATCTTTAAGCTTAACGTTTCAGACTAGGGTTTCTCAAGCCAACATCAATGTTTGTCTACTGTCTTTGCTATCTCTTTATATGTGCATGTTGATGTCTCCTGTCTCAGGTGCAGCAGTGGCAGGTGTGTACCGTGTGGCAGGGAAGGACATGGCTCCTCTTGAAGCTCTGGTGTTCGGGGTGGGCCAGACCGCTTTCAGTGTCATCATCTCATTCTCACGGATCTTGGCCACTCTTTAAACGGACTGAAAGCATCATTGACTGACACACCCAACAGCCAATCGGCCGGCAGAAAGCCGGGGTCGAGGTGAGTGGGGTTAAACCAGAGAGGTTTGGCCTGCGGTACACAACGATGAGCTTTAGGAGTCACTAATGGCCAATGGACCACAATATGAAACCCTCTGGAAAGGCAGTCTTGGAGATTTTAACAATTCAAGAAGCAAAAACAGCATTATAGGCCAATGACTAAACTCAATCAACGTGCCAACTGCCTCGATGGAGGATTGAGATGAATCTTCGGATGTCTGTTTGTCTTTGTTAAACATTTGTTTTGTTTTTGCACATGGATCACTTCAGCTTTATGTAAACTGGGTGGTTTTGGAGCCGCAGCTGGCCTGTAACACCAAGATGGATGAATCAAAAACATCCTCTAATAATTTGACTGTCAGTATGTCTGTCTGTCCTCAAACATTTTCTAATTCTACTCTGCTGAATGGTCCAAAACATCCCTGTTTGTATTATTATAGATTTTCCCTCTGGTCCAGCAGTATTACCACATCCAGTTTTCTTCTTCCACTTTGCACTTTCTGCATTTTGAAAACTGTCTAAAAGGTGTAAGATCTGTAGAAGGTATGCTGGGATGCAAAATGGACATTCATTCAAGGAGGTTTAGGTGTAATCTGGTCTTTTTTAACCAATATAAATGTATCCATAATGGAAAAATGCCTTATAGTAATATGGTAACACATAATGGTACATGATTATGAATTTTAACTGTGGTATTTAATCAAATGTCAGTTTTAAAACAAAGACGACACGTTTTAAAAAAGTCACTATGGCCTACTGTCTTGTTCTGTGTCAAGATGTGATGTAATCCACCAACTGCGATTATATCATGGAAACATTCAAATCTGATCTTGTCCTTGTACACAGTATTTAACGTCTTCATGTATAATCCATTCTTATCCAGCATTACTGTGGCAATACTCTCCCTGCTCAAATATGGGGACTTAAACCTCAGGCCTTAAAAGACAAGAGAGACAATTTTGTCCTGGACTCGTCCTAACCAGTTTGAGAGGCTGGCGTACCACTATGTGAGTAAATCAAGGGGTGATTTTCTCCTTTGGCATCACAAGTTCAACCTGAAAATGTATTGTACTTGAAAGCTCTTGTGTGGAAGTGCACACTGATGCCATAATGAAAACGGTCACTCGTGGGTCTTTGCCAACAGATGTTTGAAATTGCTCTGGTAATTATTTGCTTTCCGTAAGTTTCCCTTTTCCTGATGGACTTCACCAAAACAGTATGAACTACAGTTCTGTAAGGAACAGGAGCAAGTGCCCTGATGTTAAAATGTTAAGTAAATAGTTCATCCAAAAATGAAAATTTGCTAAAACTTAGTGTCAGGCCATCCAAAATTAGTTTCAACAGATTTCGAGAAATTTAGCATTACATGGCTTGCTCCCCAATGAATGAATCTTCAGCAGTGAATGGGTGCCGTCAGAACGAGAGCTGACAAAAACATCACAAGTAATCCACACAAATCCAGTCCATCAATTAACATTTTATGAAGTAAAAAGCTGTATGTTTGTAAACAAACAAATCCATCATGAATATATTTTTAACGTCAAATCATTGCTTCTGGGTAAAATACGAGTCCTCTATTCATAATATTGCTTTCTTCGTTGAAAAGTCATATTGTCTGAATCAGGAGAGAAATATGTGCAGATCAAGCACTGTTTACAAGCAAAAGCAATCCATAAATATGAGTGGATTTTGATGTGAGAGATAACAGGGGGTGGACTTTTTCACTGGAGAAAGCGTTATGTCTTATGGACCCAGAAAACTGCAGTTTAAAGTTAAAACACCTTAATGATGGATTTTTTTCTCACAAACACATAGCTTTTCAATTCATAAGATGTTAATTAAAGTTATGTGGACTACTTGTGAATTATTAGGATGTTTTTACACCCATCTACTACAGAGGCTCCATTGGTGAGCAAGTGATGTAATGCTGTTTTTCTCCTGTTAAATCTGTAATGATGAAGAAACAAACTCATCTACATCTTAGATGGACTGAGAGTGAGTACATTTTCAATTTGGGGGAACAATTCCTTAAACTGGAAAACGTTTTGAATGATGAACAATGTGGAATGTGATGACAGCAGTGTGTTTTACGATACCTCTCTACTGCCACTGGCTTTATTACTGGCACAACTTTCCTTGTTTTTCCGTTTCCTTCTTATAAACACCATCAATTTGAATGTTAATAATAACCTAATAGTTCAAGACCATTCGACTTGAAAATTCAATTTACATTAAATTGTTTTAATTTTTTTATATATTTATTTGGTAGCACTTTCTATGAAGCTTTATATATATAATGCATCATGAAGGTATTATATAAATATGCAGAATACTCAGTTACCAAGGCAAGAATCACTGTTATTATTGGTATACAGTAAATAAATATGGTTAGGGATTTGAACAAACTGATATCAAATTGTGGACCTTTTTTTAATCCAGTGTATGGAAAAATGGGTGCAAAATATCTGTAGCAATGAATTTTTGTTAAAATGCTTCCTAATAAAACTTTTAAATAATAATTGATTTAATGATAATTATATAACATTATGCTGCTTTATGTTTAAAACTATAACCATAAATAGGAGTATTATAATGTATTCAAATTATTTAGGAATCTATCACAGCTGTATTTTTAAGGCATTATAAAACGAATTAATACCTTTAAAATGCATTATATAAAGGCTTCGCATTTCAAACAAGAACAAACTCAGTTGCATTTGGCATATGCATCTGATCTAATTATTATTTTGAAGTATTATTTACTTTTTTCAGAGCACGTGAGCAATTTCTAAAACTCAAAACGGCGTTTCAGTGTTTCGTCTTTTAATAGCCATCCGATCTCTTTAAGACTGATGCCAAATTCCTCCTGTTTATTGCTGTATTAGGCATTACAAAAGAGCATATTCCTAATACGTTTTTTGTCTATGAACAGTTCATTCTTGTATGGCTGTTGTGTCAAAGTGAAAAATGTCTGATTGTTGTTTTAAAACACTGCATTGTATGAAACAAGCCACTGAAACAGGGTCATGTGATTCCTTTTGCTTTATTGTTCTGTTGTCATTGACATAATGTTTATTTAAGCCAAAGTATTCCTTATCTCTTTAGCTTTAGGACTTTTTTAATTGCATATGATTTTTTATGAAAAGCAACATTTGTTTATGACTTTTTTATATTATGTGTTTTTGCTTGTCAGATTTCTCAGCACTGATTTATGAAGTCTGAACTAGGCTACTCCTGAAAAGGCTGGTTTTCTATTTGTTGATACTGTGAAAGACTTTCAGACGTTATTAATGTGTTAAGGTATTGTTGAGGGTGTTGGATGTAATGGCTATTTACTTATTTCCAATCTTATGCAACTAAACGTTCACTTTCAGTACCAGCCCAGCACTGCAGAGGGCGTCAGTGGACTGTGAATGAGTGTGAAACCTCCTCCTGTCAAAGGAAACTGGTTGTATCTGTAGAAGTATGCAGGTCTAATGTGTTGATGCATAATGTACGAGGGATTCTGCCAGTCGGAAAATATTCACTTTTTGTTGATTATTGATATGATGTATTTTCTTTGCAATTGATTCATTTGGAAATTCATTACTGAACTTTTCAGTAGTTTTACTTAATCTGTTCAGAATGACATACTACCGTGCTATTTATACTATTTTTGTGTAAACTGCAAAAACATTATTATTATTTTTTACTTGTTTTCCAGAACAAATATCTAAACATTCTTAACCTCTTAACTGCCACCCGTCCCCTCAGCATTTTACATTCGGACATCGCCTTACAATGGAAATGGTACTTCAAAATCATATTACACAATGTATTCTTTCATGAATTCATTTATGTTTGGATAGTGCACTTTAACGGCTGTGTTCAAAAATGGGGGTGACAGAGGTTAAATTAATTTACAGTCTTGTTTTCTGAAAGGTTTATCAAAATTAATTGAGATTAAGCTTAAAACAAGACAAATAAAAATAATAAAATAAATTAAACTTTCAAATTCAAAGGAGAATAAGTCAAGTTTGTTTTAGTCTAAGTCAAGTTTCTTAGCCCATTGACAGATATTTGTTGTTTTAAAAGTACTTATTCTCTATTTTCTTTATTGATTATTATTATTATAACAGAAAAATAATATATTATGTTATTGTGCTTCTTAAGTTGATGTATCTTGATTTAAGAAAGTTTGGATACTTTTACTTAATATTAAATACTACATAATACTAATACTAAAATAATTTTTTCAGTTACCCTGAGGATAACCACAAAACTGCATAAACAAAATCTAAAATTTGCAACTTGATGTCATGTGACTACATTTGAAAATGGCTACATACTGCATGCAATTTCACATTGTTCTCAAAAACAAAATAATAAATAAATACTGTCTACATTGAGTGTGTAATGCATGGTATACAGAAGACAATGCTAGTATTCCATTCTGAACACAGCCAAACACGTTTTATATTGTTTTGGCTAAATGTTTTGGATTTGAGTTCATTTTAACTGTGTACATTTATGATTTATTCAGTCCATGTTTGTAGAGAATGAAAAAATATTAAAGCAACTGTAAGTCGTTTTTCAGCATTTTTGCGACTTTGAAGCCCCCTGCAGTTAAATAAGCGTAAATCACTGTCGTAATTATAGCGGATAGCTGTTCACGTGCGTTTATTGCTTTTTTTGCAGAATTTCGTAGCGTTCACATAAGAACTCCCAGAACAGAGGTTTGAGGGCAGCGCTGGAAAGAATCAGCCATTCACCTCATTAGAAGTCAGTGTATCGTCAGAATGATTTTGGAGCGGATATTTTAAGTTAAAAAATCCTGACATACAGTTGCTTTAAATTGTATGGAATAGGAAAGGTAATTGGCTAATGTAATGGCATATTTTAACATATCATGTGAGTGTAACATGATTAGCATGATGGGTGTCTGAAACACAAGCTTTAGGTGTCTGTGTTTATTTATGAGTGAACCTGTAGATGTGTTAAGTGTGCTGTCCGTGTAGGTTTATTTGAGTGTATTGAAACACCTTTACTGATTTGGGATGGAGTGTTTTCCCTTTCCAAGAAGATTTGATTGATCCAGATGTTTTGATAAAGTTTGAGCAGAATTGTTTTAAAATAGCTGCCTTTAAGATTATGGGTTCATATAGCAAAAAAAAAAACACCCATGTCTCTTGATCTTTCTTTATTTTTGTTGAATTAACAGATGGTTTTGCTTTTTTTGTTTGCAAAGTTTGAGGGTCATTAAACCTGTTTAGCAGCTGGACTATAAAGTGGGCGTCTTTATAACCCAGTCATATTCAGAGCTGCTGATTGGTCAGTTGGTATTCATAAGACATATGCGTCTGAAAAAGTCTTATTTTGAGTTGAAGATGTGCCATGTAAGATTTCAGGCCTTGGAAATACTTGAGATGGAGAATATTGCAATACAGAGAGGGACATGATACGACACATCCCTAACAGAAACGGTTTCATCTGTTAACATACAACATTCAACCCAGCCAGACGTTTGCCTGTCACGTGTCTGCACCTCAGTGATTGCATGCAGAAATTCTACTCCTCTCGGACCTTAAAGAGTGAATGGATTTTTGACAATCCTTGTTAAATGCCGCTCGGCAAGAAGTGGCGTGTGTAGTTAGTGTATGATATGTTCTTTTTTAAATTTTGTATTGACAAACAGCTGTGCTTTCCAGCACTATGTATGTACAAATGCTCCTCTGTAAAACACTCTGTGGTCAGTTGAAATAAAAAAAAAATTGCAGTAAAAGTGGCCTTGTGGTCCTCGCTTACAGAGATGAAAACTTTTTCAATAAAAAAAAAAATATATATATATATATATGTTTTTTTATAAAAAATATATGAATGTTCTACTCTATGCAAGTTTGGGGTCAGTAAAACTTTATAATGTTTTTGAAATACTCACCAAGGCTACATTATTTGATAAAGATCCCATAAAAACAGTTATTTTAAATTGTAATAATAAGTTCAAATATAATTTATTCCTGTAATGAAAAAGCTAAATGTTCAGCTTCATTACTCCAGTCTTCAGTGTCACATGATCCTTCAGGAATCATTCTGAGGATAAATAAATGATAAAAACAGCATTAATTTATTTAATGTAGTCTTCACTGTCACTTTTCATCAGTTTACTGCATCCTTGCGGAATAAAAGCATTAATTTCTTTCAAAAAATTAAATATTACTGACCCCAAACCTTTCAGTGGAAATGTGTATAATTTATAATAAATATTTTGTAATTTTTTTATTTACATATCAAATGTAATTTAGTAATTTTTGTATGTTTATTTTTTTGTTAAATTATTAAAATGGGAGGGGGGGGGACCAGTTGGCATTTTCTTATGAATTAATGCATTTTGGTCTGTTTTGACTGATTGTCATCAACTCTTGACTCAATGTCTGGACATAGTCTGGATTTAATATAGTCTTGGCAGACATTTGATCTTTTTGGCTCCTTTTTGCTGAATGCAGGGTGAATGGTACAATGTCACGAATTGTATAACCACCCAGAAATCACAATAGAGGTCACACTGACTCGTTGGCTTTTTATAAGTCACTGGTTGCAGAAATATAATGCGACAAGAAGCTGCTTCATTGCTGCATGGGTCATTTAGCCTCTACAGAGGCGTTTCATCTCTCTCAGCCATCTTTCTGCAGTGTACCAAGCACAATGCGCTGGCGTGGACGTGCAGAAGCAGTGCACCCTTACCACCTGCCGACGAGAAAACACCCTCCTGGAGACACTCCGAGGGCGCCAAGGTACTATTTTCAGAGCCACTGTTTTAATCTGAGCACTAAATATGTCAGAAATCCTTTAAAACAGGCACAAAGATCGATGTACGACAGCAGAGAATATAGGAAGTGAGGTTATGCCACACGGCCCGACTCTGGCTCCGTTCCAAAATCATCGAGCTCCTTTGCTGTCCAAATAAGCAACTACCTTTTAAGGCAGCAAATGGGAAGCTCTAGGCAGCAACTCTCTGCCTTACAAATAGTAGATACACAAGAGACTGAGGAGTTTAATGAGTTTGCAATTAGACTTTTATGTTTGCAAGACAGTTTTATCCTAGGTGACTTTGTGCCATTGAATTCAAAGCTTATGATGCAATATTATAGTAAGCATACAAAAAAAAGCACAAATACTGAGTAATGTGGTCAGACTAAACTACTTGTTATTGAATTAATTTGAGTATATTTATACATTTTTCCTTCACTGTCACGTATTTCTGTCTGCCATCTTTCATGTCCCCCACTGTCCTTATATATAAATATAAATTGAAATATGTATATATATATATATATATATATATATGTTCCAAAGACAAGGACAAGACGCTGTTGTATCCTCATCAAATAAAATTTACAAAAGTGTTTTTGTATAGATATAAAACATATTAAATGCAAGTAAAGTGCTTACTTTAATGTTTCAAATTGTTTTTGTGAAACATATATGAAATAAAGTCATACTAATAAATGTATAATATTTAAAATGCCTGACTATTTGCTTTTTGGTTATTATATTGAATGACATTTAAGTGGGTGATGATGAAAATATGTATAAAAAAAGATTGTCGTTCTTGATGATGTTGATTATTTTAGGCTCATAAAAAAAACGACCCTTTCTAAAAAAAAAAGGAATCTATATTTAAAGCTGTATTACACTTTAATTGTTTTGAAGCTTGAAAAGCCCTTTTCATCTTTGACCCGCATATTCAGTACTGTATATATATTGCTTATATTTTTACATGTTTGCCTGCGATGTTAATATTTTAATGCAATAATAATAATCAAAAACATAAAACAGTTCTGCAGTAAACCTTTGGTTACAGTTGTGTGATGCAACAAATGTCATAAGATACTGTCTATGTAGTCAGCTCACTATGTTTTGGAACAGAGCCACTGTTCAATAGTACTGAATGATGGCTCTGAACAATCATAACCATTCCCAGACAATCTCCAAAACTCAAATATGGAACAAAATGTCAGCCTAATGCTCAACAATTGTGTTGTCTGTCAGCCACATCACTCCCTATTTAGTCTGCTCAAGCACATCAAAGCCCCAAAAATGAATATCCACTCAAATTGGCCAAAGGCAAAGTATCCTGTGTTGAAGCCTCAAGCCCATTTGGATGCTTAGACCTCCGAGGAGCTTTTTAAGTGAGCACAATGCTCACAGCACTGCTGCGGAAGTTCAACAAGATGGTACAATAGTCACAGCAGAGGAATTTAATCAGCCGGTCTGAGAGTCAAAGTTCCCCGCTGATTATCGCTCGGTTTTGTTATTGTGTTATTTTATTCCAGGATATTGTGTGCATTGTGCTGTCCAGCTCTGCTGTACTCCAGTTGGCCCGGTGTAGTGTGTTTTAACATTGCTAGTTGAGTTGAGTTGGTTATTCAGTACAGTATTTCTACTGTATGCAAAATGCCTGGAAACTGATACAGGAAGTGTTTCATAAGAGCCATGCATGTCTCATATTTTATGCCCTGAGGACTATTTTATTGCTCAGATGTCACTCTTTAATTGTGCACGTTCTCAGTTATGTTTCATCTATGAATATCTCATGTGCTTCTTTTAAAGTAACAGTTCACACAAAAATTTGAATATGCTAAAAATGTACTCACCCTCAGGCCAGGGCAAGATGTAGATGAGTTTGTTTCTTAATCAGAACAGATCTGGACAAATTTAGCATTACATCACTTGTACACCAGTGGATCCTCTGCAGTGAATGGGTGCCGTCAGAATGAGAGTCCAAACAGCTGATAAAAACATCACAATAATCCACAAGTAATTCACACAACTCCAGTCCATCAATTAACCTCTTGTGAACTGAGAAGCTGCGTGTTTGTAGCAAGCAAATCCATCACAGTTTTTTATATTGTCATTTATTTTTTGTTTAAAGGCACAAATGTGACCATGGACCACAAAACCTGTCTTAAGTCGCACAGGTGTATTTGTAGCAATAGCCAACAATACATGGTATGGGTCAAAATGATAGATTTTTCTTTTATGCCAAAAATCTTTAGGATATTAAGTAAAGATTGTGTTCCTTCATTTGGATAACTTTAAAGTTGATTTTCTTAATATTTTGACTTTTTTTGCACACTCAGATTCCAGATTTTCAAATAGTTGTATCTCAGCCAAATACTGTCCCATCCCATCAATGGACAGCTTATTTATTCAGATTTCAGAAGATGTATAAATCTGTTTCAAAATAATTGACCCTTATGACTGGTTTTGTGGTCCAGGGTCACACATAGCTACAAAATTAATGTGCATAGATTGTGTAATTTAGTTTGTGAGAATCTTATGAGAAATATAAGTTCATATTGAGTTGTCTGATTTGATTGCTAGACTTGTTGAGCACAGCTGAAACACTACTGGGACACAATTAAGATGCAAAAAAATGGAAATATAAATATTAAACAAACAAAAAACGTACAAAAATGAGAAATGGTGCCTTGGCAACAACTGAAATAAGTTTAGGTTGTAGTAAGTAAAACTAAACCTACAATAAATATGAAATTAAAGCTAAATAGAAATATTAAAAACGAATAAAAACAACATTAAAAGAATAAGAAAATAAAAGCTGGTTTTAAAACAGTAAGTACTATACCAGTAAAAAGTAGTAAAATAACACTGTTTTAAGTGAACATCTGAAAAGTAGGACGTTTGCGCAAAAGTCAAATTAAGGGAAAGAATTAAGAGCACTTTTGCAATGTCTGTTTCTTCTGAATGAGTTTATGTGTTTTGTAGTGAAATGAAGTTGACTGTAAGTTCATTTGTCACACATTCAGTGACATAGGAAAGCACCTTGTCATCAATATCCTGTTTTGTCCCTTTGGTTTGTGATCGAATTCCATCTCCTCGGCCGAACCAGCGGTCCGTCTTTATTGTGAATGTGTTTGACCTGGAAATGTTGGGAACACAGCAGGAAACTGCTGTAATGTGATCCACTTAAGAAAAGACGTTTCCTTCAAGCCTTCTGGAATTTAAAGAATTGAACAGTGGGTCAGAAAAACAGATTCATTATCAAGGGGCAGTGAATGATTTCATATCAAAACAAAAACAAGAAGTGACTTTCTCTGGAGCGCTTCTTACTGCTGAACCAGTATGTTCTGTTATGTCACACATACAGGATAGGGCACAGAGGACATTTCCCTTTATCCAGTTTAAACCAGTTCAGCTTTTTGTTTGTAAGTGATAGCATTTCACTTTAAAGAGAAAACATCTACATATTTCAGCTATGGAAATAGATAACAAACAAGCAATTTATTTTAAATTATTTAAATGTAAATATAAAGCTGAGTTTTTGGAGACAGTTGACTAAGTAAGATAAAGTCAACTGTCTCCAAAAACAGCATTTGTTCTGATTAAAACCCACTAGATATTATTAGGAACATTACTCAAACACTTTGAAGGATGGCCAGTAATTGTTTCTGAAATATTTAGTTCTCTATTTATATACCACATGGCCATTGGTCAGATTCAAACAGTTCATGTGCACTGCACAAAATGTAAATTGCTATGTATGCATGTATGTATGTATGTATGTATGTATGTATGTATGTATGTATGTATGTATGTATGTATGTATGTACTGTACACTGTAAAAATCCTCCTATTTCAATTTAAAAACTTAAGTTCAGTTGCTGTCTTAAAATTTTAAGTATAATCAACTTGGTTGTGCCATTTTACCAAGTAATTTCAACTTAAAAAAAAAAAAAAAAAAATGATTTCACTTATACAAAACAATTACATTTATGAACTTATTTTGAGTTAATGTCAAAACATAAGTTGCCAGGACTTAATTATATTTTACACTGTATTCATTCTTAATACATATATTTATGTATCTAATTAATTATTTGTTTTATATATATTTGATTATTTTTATTTTTATTTATTTATTTATTTAATACATTTATTAAAAATTCAGAATTGGTGTACTCTTGAGGTCTGCAGATGCTCACTTTCCAGACATGGACACCTTTATCTAATAATTTCTTTGTTCATCCATCCATTTAATATTTGGTTATTTATTATTATTTGTTTGCTTATTTTATTTTAGTTTTTTATTGTTATTTTTAATTATTTTTACTTGTAATAATTTTACAGAAATGTATGGTTTTATTAAAAATAGTTTAATTCAACAAAGTTGTGTTGAGTTAAATTCCACAACAAAATAAATCTGATACATTTGTATTTATTAGTTCTATTTTTAATTTTAAAGTAGGTTTCATAATTTTTAACTGATTTAAATTTGTAACAATTTATTAGAAAACAAATAGACCTTTTAGATTTGTATATTTAATAGTTTGACTGCCACTGTTAACTGCTTCTGAAGTTTTTTCATATCTGAAATCCTAAACTAAACTACTTTATGTGATTGTAAATTAAGCCATGGATTTAGTTTTTGACTTCCAAATACCGTTGTTCTACTCTGTAAATCTGATTTATGAGCACTCAAATTGGCCTGTTTTATTGGTAAGATGTGCTCCCGTGTCTAGAAGGCATCCAGACTATAGGACTTCCTGTACTCTCCCCTTTGGGGGGAATTAGGAAACAATGTCTGCAAGCAAACTTGACCCCTCAACATATGAAGTGATCTTCAATAATGAATTCTTCCCTGGAAGCTTTGAGCTTCATGACGCACTCCAGCAGAGCTGGAAAGCAAGCGTCCACAGAAGTGTCTGATTCTGCCCCTCCCGATCCCAGAAATGCTCTGGGGATTTATGATGGTCAGTGAATCACACTATTTTTAGCAGGGCCAAGAAAATGGACGCGGTCTTCAGCTCCATTGTTTCATAGCGTGCTCTAGCCGGCATTTGCAGCCAAACGCAAACAATGGCGTAACCTCGCCCCTCGGCAGGCGCCGAACAAGGTGCCTGTCCTTTGTTCCGCTCCTCGGGGGAGTGAACACGGGGCTCTGTCGGGACAACAGCGGGCGGTCGCGTGCGATGACAGGCCAGCTGTCACCTGCTGTCCCGGCGCCAGCCACGGACACGCGTCTAAAATCACTCCCTTTGACTTTTACCTGCGTATCTGTTCTTTGTTCTGGAAAATCCAAGGCCGGTCCTCGACATTAAGGATTTTATTAGACTCAGATATGTCAGTTGTATAATCAGTCTCTTTTAAAAAAAAGCTGCTGGTTTTTATTTTTAGATGTGGCTATACACGAAGTTCAGACATTTCTCACAAAGTGCGGCTCAGTGTTATTTTAATTTGACTGATATTATTACAGTTTTTATTTTATTTTAGTTAAAGGTTTAGTCATTTTGTGTTTTCGCAACATCTTAATATTTTTTTCAAGTTGTCTGTAATTTTTATTCATTTTAGTTGTTTTACTAATATTTTGAATTATTTTTTATTATTTTGTTTTATTTATTTAAATGTGTTTAATTTTTTTACGTGTTCCATTTGTTTTATTTTTAGTTAAAGTTTTAGTCATTTTGTGTTTTGACATCTTTGTTTTGTCAATGTAATTTGTATTCATTTTAGTTTTTGGTAGCCTACTTTAATGCATAGTTAACGTAAATAAGTTTATTTTATTCATTTTATTTCTGTTAATATTTATTTTAATTCAAGTAATGTGTTTTTATGGTTTTAGTTTTATTCGACTGTAATAAACCTGGCCTAATTGTCCTACAATAACCACAAGGGGGCATCTGTGGCTCTCTCTTTCTATACAGGCACACGTGTTTACTGCCAGTGCCAAGCAATGGCTGCTCTGAAGGAAGACATCATTACCAGACTCCTTTTGTTTGGATCCCTCACAGTTATTGAGGCGGCATTGTTTAACAAAGAGGAAAATGTTGGATAACCATTTGAATACAAAGAGGTAGGCCTACTTGTAGGGCAAGCCAAATTTTGACTGACTGATTGCAGTGACTTCTGGGAAACATGTAAAGCTGGTCAGAACAAGGCAGCATGGGCAGTCATCCTTTAACATTTTTGACAGAATTGCGTTAAATTACTTGGGACATGGGATATGTTTCCATTCTGGATTCCTGTAGTGCCAAGGTCATGGGTTTGGTTCCCAGGGAATACATGAACTGATAAAATGTGTGCCTTCAGTGCAGTGTTGTTGCTTTGGATAAAAGCATTTGCTAAATGCATGCATGTTTGATGCAGTCCAGCCTTGAACCTGCACTCATGCTTACCAGTGTGCCATGTATCCAGCTTATGCATTTAATCAGATACTGTCAAATGTATTTTAACTATTACAATATTACAGTGTGATGTTGTTGGCTACCAAACATGCTTTGTAGCTGGGGTCGAACAGATGTTTTTTTATATATATATATTTTCCATGTTTATTTTAATTTTAGCTAAAGTTTACCAATGTGTTTTATAAAAAAATTAATTGTCTTTTTTAATTAATCTAGATTTTAGTTTTTTTGTATTGTTTTGTAATTTTTTTCTTGTTTATTTACTTATTTAAATATTTACATTGTTTAAAAAATATATATATATATATATATTTCGTTTTTTTATTTTAGTTAATCATATTAAACTAAATGATAATGAGATTTTTATTCTTGGCAGCTCGCTGAAATAAGATAAGTTTCTGTTATGTTTTTTAAATTACTGATGGTGTGATTTTCTTTTTTTTCTTAATATGACATCAATACTAAAACCCTTCTATGTGTGTGTATATACAGTATTCTGTGTTAAAAGACTGGTCGTGAGCACATTATCAGGGCTTGATCTCCACATTCTTAAAACAGCAATCAGCCCTGACTTTTCCCAAATTTTCTCCATCAGTTGTGCAACCTTTCTGATTCTCTGTGAGCATGTGAAATGCCAAGCGTGTGTCAGCCTCAGCAGTGCTGTGCAAGATGCAGGTCCCCAATCCTTCACAATGGCTTCAACTCTATCAGACCTCCCCAGACGTCAGCTTGTGGATCTCACCTTCCGGTCTGACCCGGGCCTGACATTTTGATGAAGCATTCAGGCGGTGCTAATGAGCAGTCAGCAATGTTTCTCTGCAGATTTGGCATCTCCCTGCCACCCTTCGCTCTGTGCTGTTTTTATCCAAGACATTCCAAGCAGTTCCACTGACCTTTCCAACGCCAAGCCCTTGGAAAGCCATGATTAGCTGTGTTTTTCTTAAAGAAGAGTGGTCAGGATAACTGAGATTACATAAGGCAAGTGGCTCAGCCAAAATCTAACTAACTTGCTCTAGAGCTTTTCTTAAACTAACAGTATACACTGCACAAAATTTGGTGTAGGATTTCCTTTGAAACTATTTTCACAGTGCCAGTGTTGTCAGTGGGTTTTACTTTATAATTTACAATAAAAATTGCAAGTACATTTCACAAATAATCACAAAGAAATGGCAAGAACACATTGAATTGAGCATTACATTTTCAAGTAGAAAATTTAAAAGTAGATTTTCTTGTAAAATGTATTCCAATAATCTTTGTTTTAATTACAATGCAAGCAATTTTTTTCTGAGTAGTTGAGCCTTAAGAAAAAAATTGAGCATAGAAGACAATTTTGCACTTACACTCACCATAGCGCCCCCTGAGGCAATGTTGAGACTGCAATACATATTGTGATGCATTATTAATTGTGCATAGTCACATTTTAAAATGCAAAAGATTGTGTAGCTCTAAAAGTTTGTAGTATGTTTTCGGGGTTTTAATCCCTATACACTGTAAGAAAATAATGATATAATAATTTGTTAATATGTAAAAACGTTGTCAAAAAACAATTATTGTGTAGGCAACTTTTGACAAGAAAATATTGTTTCACTGTTTCTACTTCAAAATTGTCCTTAATTTAATGTTTATTGACATTTATTTGTAATTACTAAAGCCCAAAACACACTGCATAATTTTAACAATCATATAAAATCACTGCATGTAACATTATGCGACATGGATCTAATCAAATTGGCTACGACGTGTGTGTAGACTGTACGATGATGAAGCTTATTGACTCGTATGCTACAACGCACGTTCCTATAGAAGAATAAAACGTTATCAGCATGCGCTAGTAGCAGTGGTGTAGTCTAGTTTTTTGTAGTGAGTATACTGTGATTTTTATCATGGTCTCATAAAAATATGTACCTCTGTGCACTTTCTGTGCGACACCGTTTTATGTACCTTACTGCACGTTTCGCCACAGTTTCAAACAGAAATGTTCACTGAGTGGCGCTAAAACACAGTTAAATATGTGAACACATTTTTATTACGTAGATATACAGGTGCATCTCAATAAATTAGAATGTCGTGGAAAAGTTCTGAAGATAGTGAATTGGTGGGTTTTTGTTAAATGTGAGCCAAAATCATCACAATTAAAAGAACCAAAGACTTAAACTACTTCAGTCTGTGTGCATTGAATTTATTTAATACACGAGTTTCACAATTTGAGTTGAATTACTGAAATAAATGAACTTTTCCACGACATTCTAATTTATTGAGATGCAGCTGTAGGTACATATTGCTGTGCTTTTATTACGTTGCTACAGAAACGTATTGCGGCAGTTCAGAATTCAAATATCCGGGGACGGTCGCTAAAAGTTAATGCTCTATCATGCCCTACACCAAACCCAACCCTAAACCTACCTGATGCAAAAAAATGCAAAACTGATATAAAACGTACTTAAAACGTATTTACCATCTATGAAAACCCATAGATACGAGGCTGGATATGTGTGATGCTAAAAGCAACATTCAAATCTCCTCATATTAATCTTGAAGTGTAACATGATATTCTTTGAAGTCGTAACATGATATTCTTGCGAAAATTACGCTTTATTAATCAAAACTCTGTAAACTTGTGTGAAAAGGAGTAAAAGGTTTCAGAGTTTTGCTGCCTCTAGTGTTTGTTTCTTTTGGAAACGGCAGTAATATGTAGTCATTGGTACATATTCCGTGTCTCGCTAAAAAGTGCACCCAGGTACATAAATGCTTTGAGACCAGGTAGGATTTTTTCCTTCCCAGCCTCATACTCACCCGTTCCAGAGCAGCCTCTCAGAAGCACCACCACACTCACTAAACAGGGCTCTACGCTTACTTTGATTTTTAGGAGCACTTGTACTGCTAATTAAAAAAATAATAAGGAGCACAGTAAAAAAATAAAACAGGAGCATCTTCTGCTCAATAAGAAAAATGTGCCTTCTCATTACGAAGTACTATTGGACTCCTTAAAGTGATTTACAGGGGTGTTCTTTTCTAAAAGTGTACCTTTTTAATTTTTTTTAATAATTTTTTTCTAAAACAATGCAATAAGAAGAATAGGTTACCGATCAAATAAAATAATTATTAACACAATTAATTTGCACTACAGAAGTGGCACAGAACTAACACAGAACTCTCTTCTTCTTCATCTTCATCTTCAGAAGAACACAAAACTGGCCTGTGGGTATTTTCAGACATTTAATGAGGCTCAGAGGTTGCATGAGCGCAATTAACTTCATACATTTATGTTGAGATTAATGTTTTAAATATAAAAGTTTGAATATAAATATTCAATGATTTAAATAACTGAAATGATAATTTAAAAATGAAACTAATGCTGGGTACACACCAATCACGTAGCTACGGGCGGGCCTGAGAAGTTTGTACATTTCCAAATGGATGTGATTTATTAAACGATACTAATAAACGTCCTATTTCACTGTAACTTTATATATTTATTAAAAAATATATAATAAATATACAAAAATATTTATAATAAACGCTTGTTTTCATGGTCAATTACAGGCTTGTCAAAATGATGATTCGTCCGTTTCTGTTAGTCCCACCCACAATGGTATGTTTACGACGTAAGGATATAATAGTAAAATGCACACGTTTGTGAAGTAAAATTAGAAAATAGCCGAGTTAAGCAAACATAAATCCAGCTGATATTTGCTATGGGGCAGCCGTGGCCTAATGGATAGAGTGTTGGATTTGTAACCCGAGATTGTGGGTTCGAATCTCGGCTCCGGCAGGAATTGTCCACGACTGAGGTGTGACCGTTGAGCAAGGCACCGAACCCCGGGCGGCGCATCATCGGTTGCCCACTGCTCCAGGTCTGTGAGCACTTGGATGGGTTAAATGCAGAGAACAGATTTCACTGCTGGTTATACTATGTATAATTGTGTATGTGACAAATATTTTTTTTCTTCTTCTTCTTCTAGGGACTGTTAGAATCTAGTGGAGTGCTGAGTCGCTTTCACCCCAAAATGGCGGAAACACAGGGCTGCTGCTGGGTGCCGCTGTTGCAATGAAACATTCTACAGAGTTTCACCTCTTCTATACTCTTTGGTACCTGCGTATCATGTAGATTACACCACTGGCTAGTAGTAAACAAAAAGGGCATGATAAAGCACACTTTAGCAATTTTATTTTTTATGTGTGCTGAAAAAAAAGAGGAAGGGATAAGAGCTTAAGGTAAGCAGTTTTATGTTTTAGCGCCATGTCGCATTGATTGCATCATATTTTTATTGGCTGGTCAGAAAACGTGGGTCGTAGCAGCAAACACAATGTGCGATGATCATGCTGGATTTCTGACACTGTCAGAAAATTATCGCAAGCTGTCTTTGGTTGCAAGACCGTGACTACGGCCATCTTTGAACCTCTCTCACTGTACAACATTGGACCACCGATTAGGAGCCACGATAACAGAAATAGCCACGATTGTGTCATGATGCCAATCTTTCATCTGGTACAGCTGAAAATCATGCAGTGTGTTTAGGGCTTGAGTGAAAACAGTTTGACAGTACATCCTATTAGTTAGCAAAATAATGTCTGGTCAATTCGATTCAGTGTATGTAGCTACTAGCATAGATTAGGATAAGGCAATCAGGTAGCGATTTCAACTAGGGGGTGCATAATCTGGCAGGGGTACAGAATTCGGCACAACAACGACACTAATGTGCACAGCACGAGACTACACCATTTTTCAATGTAATTGCAAACACCCCCAATTATCTCTAGAACATTAGCTTTTGTAGCAGAGTTTTTTAAATAGCATCACACACAAGGTGGATATAAAGGAACACGATGAATTCGCTATGTGGAGATGCCTAATCCAACATTTCTTCCAGGCTGCATTCTTCCTTGTATCAAGGGGGGTAAAAACAAAGTGAAAGAGAATGAGTCATCACTGCATACCCTCCCTGTCTGAGTAAAAACACACAGACATACACACGCTCTCAGGAGCATATGGTCTCTACGCGCCACTGGTATTACCTAACTCCAGGAGTGGGCGGCAGCCATCGCCATGTTTAATTCATCAACACTGAATTAAATCAAGTGAAAAACTTTGAAAACCGTTATTACACCTTCTCTTCTCTGCACTTTCATCTCATTTCTTTGCCAGGTTTTGTCTGATATACAGGTTCTCAATAAAGAACGAATCATGCGTCTCATCAGTTATCAACAAAAGAGAATCAAGTTCAGTGACACTGCAAGCAAACTTTAACAAATGTATTTATTTCAGCTACAACAGATTTTGCACGGCATTAAATCAGTGGTTCTCGACTGGCTTTACTTCAAGATGCACATCTTACATTGGGCATCAAATGGGTTAGTTAAATTAGTTATCTTAAAGTACTAAATTTCAATGGTATCCAGTAATTCATTGGCAAGATACAAATTTACAATTGTGATAAATTTGCACCAAAATAATGTTGGATTGGATGCACAGCCTGAGACCGCAACAACAACAAATTTATTGTGTATTTATTGAATTTTCCCCCTATGCTACAACGTATAAGCATATATTTTTTCTTCTGTACAATTTTTCAGCACGATTATACTGTTAACTGCATTTCAATAGGCACATATGCATAGCAGTGTGTTTAAAAAAAAGACCCATTTTGGAATGGTGACCTAAAATTTGAGACCCACTGTGCAGTAAGTTATTTTAATAAAAATACTAATTAAACCGTTGCATAAATCTGACAGAAAAATAGAATTTAAATATTAAACAGTATATATATGCAAAACCTGCTAGCATAAATATTGGATTGTAATGAGTAAATAGGAATTGACCGTGTGCTTTGGATGAAAAGCAATAGCTCAAGCTATTCACTAGGTATTGTACTGTTTTGCTTTAAAGACAGACCTTAGAGACCATTAATGTATATGATGCAAGTATCTAAAACAGGGCTGTAATCTCATGTGACTCCTTCAGGTTTGTGGGACAAAACAAACGTGTTCTGCCTCTAACAGCCCACAGAAGGCGCCAGAGCACAGACTGGAGATGAAGAAACGTGAGGCAGTTCTGTCATAATTCACTCGCTCTCATTTAGTTTCCAACATAAATGCTGTCATTTTAGTTTTGTTGAACAAAGGCAATATTCACAACTTTTCCGAACAACAACAGTTGAATTCTCAGAGTGAAAAAAGAAGATTACGATTGAGCAGCAACTTACATTTGGGTTTGTTTCTCACACTAAACATTCACTTGACTCAAAGAGAAGCACAGAATTCACATGGACTGCTTTTAAAATATAATTGTATGATATTATGTGTTATTTTTGAAGAGTCTTTTAAAATGTTATATGTGGAGAAGATTCTTTGTGCTCCACAGAAAAACTTGTTCACTTCAGATCAAAACCAAACTACCAAATAATCATAGTTTCAATTTTATGACTGTCACCAAATCAGACTATGATTGAGAAGAAACTAATATATATATAAAAAATGAAACTTATTATTGGGTAATTTGATCTGACGTGAACTTGAAATTAGCAAATAATCATAGTTTCATCTTTATGACAGTCTGAGATGGTTTCTGTTTTGGAGTTTCATTTTTACGATTATCTGATGACTTTGGTTTCTATTTCGTATCATGACAAGATTAAGGTTTTTATCAAGATATCAGTTTACGAGATGTAACATTCTTTTTTTTTTTACTTTGATTTATAGTACGCAGTTAAGATAAAACAAAAATATGAACATAACACTTCACACAAAAATATAAATATATTTTAAACAATACTGGCCCAAATGTAACTAAAATGATTATGTAATATCCTTTCTTCTCTCTCCCATTAGCTGTTGAGACTCCAGAACTTTCCTGCTCAGCAGTCAAGCACTCTTATCGATTGGTGTCGTGCTTCCAGTGGGGGCGTTTCACAGACAGTTACCCAGAGATCATGCCCTTTCTGCAGGTATGTGGCAGCGCTCTGGTCCCTTGAGCTGAGGAGCTAGAGGAGGATTATTAGACATGGTGTGTGGACCATAAATCAGCTGATGTATGATCCAGCAGAAGTCTCCCCGAGCAACGGGATTCACCGACTAAAGCAGAGGATGGGTAATGTTCAGTTACCAGAGTTTCGGCACGAATCCAGATCTGTTCGGATGATTTAAGAGAATAAAATTAATATTAGCTAAACTGATTGCTTCGTGGGTTGCTTTGAATTGAAGCAATATTAAGGACGTTTTGCTTAAGAGAGAATTTGATTAAGCTTAAAGACATGATGTGGGTTTTATCATCAGCATCACAGGCATGCGTACGAATTGCCGTGAGCAAGCGTTGGCCAGTTACCACAGTCAATTATTTCAACTCCTTTAGTTTTAATGCAATTGTGGAAGTTCCATTCATTTTTTTAGTTTGCAACAATCTCATTTACAGATGCAATTGCAGTGGAAGTTGTCACACGACTTAATGAACATGACAACAACATTACAGAAAAAACAGGCATCAAAAACAGAAGTTCCAAAGATGTTTGAAGAACAAAATACATAAAATAATAATAAAAAAAGACATTCACAAGACGCCAAATACAGATTCGTAATATCTTACAATATTGGTTCCTTTTACATTTTTCACAACTTTAAGAGACTTCATTAACAACGTTAGTTCGTTAGAGAAAACATCTTTTAGCCTACTTTGAATGCAGTGACGTCAAGCGTTGCCGAACTGAATTGTGGGTCCGTCGCGTCGCGTCGCGTTGGGTCCGTTGCTCGTGGCAGAAGTTGAAAACTATTCAACTTTTTAAGCGCCAGCGCAGGCGTCAGCCAATCAGATCGCCTTATGCAAATGACCTTGCACAGACGCTAGCCAATCGCGTTCATGCAAACTAATGGAGCGCCCTCCATCAAGCGTTGACGCCGACGCCCCATGTGAATTATTAGGGCAAGACATTTCACTGGAATAAATCTTCAAATAGACACAGCATAACACATTTAACATAATTTTAGCAAATATATAATACTTCTGTTTTTTTTAACCCACCAGAATGCGTTTGTCCAATGTCTTAATGATAGATTTAGACTTGTGGATTATTGTGATGTTTTTATCAGCTGTTTTGACTCTCATTTTGATGGCACCCATTCACTGCAGATGATCCATTGGTGATTCGTTCCGATGACAAAACAAACTTATCTACATCTTGGAGGACCTGGGGTTGTGTACATTTTCAGCAAATTCTCTTTTTAGAGCATTACTGTAAACATCCTTTTGCGTGTTTTTTTAGGCCACAGATCCACAGAGTTCAGTTGTTTTGGAACAATTAATTTGATTGTGGCTAGAATTGTGCAAGCCACAAACCTGAATCAAACTGAAATGTGGAGTGGTTTGATTTATATTCATTTGGGAGTGAAATGCTCAGGCTGATATTTTCCTCACTCTGAGTTATCTGTACTGGTCTTTATTTAGCATGTTCCGTTGAGACATCACCTCGGCCAACACTCTTCCTGCTGGTTCTTCTGGAAAATTTGACGGTGTTCTGTATTTGGTTAGGACAACATTTTTTTACATTTTGTATCTGAATTGTCTTAAAATGGACATAGGAAAAAGTAATGGCCATGGTTTGGAACCATAAAGAAACACTTTAATTCTTCATTGGCTGGAAATAAAACACATTCTCAATACTTTTTTATCTTAAATAAGTTTTCTTCTAATGACATTCTAGTCACTTACAGATGGAAAATAATATAATTTTTATGTCCTCAGGTTCATTTGGTGAGATTTTTTGCCAGGACATTTAGGCTAAAGATTTTTCAGTCTGCCATGCTGGATGGATATTTCCAATAGTATCCATAGGAACGCAGATCCTAAGTACTTCAACAGTGACAACAGATTTAGTCCATTTTGGGTTTAAACTTTAAATCACATTAAATTGCTCTTCCACTCCACTTCCAACTATCTAGAACAACGTTTATTACCTTTACAGAAATAATGACTAGGGCTTAATGGGCAGAAAATTAATTAATGAAGTTTTTTGGACTTTGTACCTTGACCTAAGAACCCCCCCCCCCCAATATGTTAAGCATTTGCATATATTCCATCTATCTGTTAGGTTTAGTATAGGGGTACGTTTTGTTCGTTTTAAACTCGATCAAGTATTATAGCTTTAATTTTCAAACTTCCACTATAGGTGAAAGAACCAATAGCGGCATACTTATTGTAGAATATTCCTCATTTGTAAGTCTCTTTGGGTAAAGGTGTCTTCTAAATAGAAAAATATAAATGTAATAAATGAGCTACCATAATAAAATGCGGCCACAGTCACATTCATCTGATTTGAAGATCATGAAGTCACTAATAGCGCCACTCTGGGTTGCCAAGTCCATGTTTTTTTCTGTGGAATTGAGCTACTTTTAAACTGCTTCTGTAGGTTGATTTTTTTTCCTTGCTGGTTAAAGGTTTGATATATTGCACAAATTGTATTTGACTGTTGTACTGAAATATTTTACTCATTTCTTATTGGAAGCGGTGACAAAACTGTGCTAGTTGATAAGTTTTGTGACAGAGGGGCACCAGTAGGATTTGAGCTCCTTTATGAAGACAGAATATGTTTTACATCATTTTATGATTTCTAACATATTTGTCAAAATACTAGTGTTTTTAAGGCCTTTGTTTTAAAGCCAAATGTGAGTACATTTTAAATAGTTTCTCATCACAAACATACGGTAAAAATATTTAGGCCTATATTTTATATATCTAAAACCTGAACACTTATGAACTGCAAACATCTCATACCAGTGGGCCATGAGTCATTGCCTGAATCATATCGGCAGAGCCACCTGTGGGCTTCCTCTGCAAACACACTATAAAACAAGTCATCTCAAAAGACATGAAAAACCCCGGAACGATTTCCGTAAAGGTGAAGCAAGAGGAATCAAGAAGGTTTATTAAAAAAATTCAAGAAATAAATCAAGAGAGGCAGATTAAATGGAACTTAATTGATTGAGTCCATACAGGAAGCAGCATGCATTAGGAACACCTGCACTGATGTCCGGAGTGAAATCACACGTAATGCAACAGTCTAGCAGATGGCTGGGAACAGAGGTCAAATGCCAGATGAATGAAGTACGGAGGAAATACTGTTGTCTGAAAAAGCACTTAGCACTGTTGCTTTAGGTCAGATCATAGAGCGAAGACAGATGAGGAAGGACCCCAGAGAGGACAAGACAGAAAAGTGAAGGGAACTGGAATGTAAATGACCTTGGTGCAGTAATAAAACGAGGATCACACAGCCACAAGCTCGTAAAAAGATTCACAGTGTTGATATTGATATCACTTGTGTGTGTGCAAGAACGGCCATGTTTTTCTCATTAGGACTGTTTGTGATACTCCGAGGTTTTACAAAATACAGAAGTGTTGTTTGTTGATACCACAGGCATGTTTGCATGAATACATTTCACGGCACTGAAATGTAAGCAGATTTTAACAGCAGGAATATAATGGCAATATTGTGGTCTTGGTTGCCAAAAGAGGGCTTTTATTCATTTTTTACCTTTCGTTTAATAACTTGAGAAAGAAAGTTAAGAAAAAAGAAGCCAGTTTGTGATTTGTTTTTGAATTTACATTCCTCACAAATAAAGTATCACAGTATTGTTTGTTTTTTTGGACAGTCTACTATAGTATTGCCATGTTTTTTAACAGTACCATATTCAAATAACTTTTTTTATTGTCACATCACCACAGCACATGTGCCTTGGTGAGTGAAATTCTTGAGAGCGTGCTCCAGACAGTGCAGAAACAATTTACATATAGACAGTACATACTTACAGACTTATACAGAAGACAATGTGCAGAATACACATACATATACTCAGTACACACAGTGTACTATTAGACATACTTACAGTTATCAATACACATTATACACAGTAAGTACACATTCTACATTATGTACACATATATACACACAGTAATATGCGAAGGTGCAACAGATTATACATAAGCTACGCAATGTCATGGATGTGCATTAGAACCACCAGATTTTTGTATTTGTGCAGTGTGTGCGTGTAGTCCATTTTGAACTGTGTTAAAGTTAAAGTGCAGTGCATGGCATACCATAAAGTGGGAGTATGCCGTAGGGTGTATTATTTCTGACTGTTCATTAGCCTGATATCCTGAGGGAAAAAGCTATCAGTCGGCTAGTGCAGGATCGGATATGTACTTTTACATATTTTACATATTACTGTAGTAATACAGAAATCAGCATTTTTTTAAATGTGCAATAGCATAGTAAACAGCAGCGCCTTTTGACAAGTAAATGTATTTCAAATAAAATGATAATCAAGTAGTGCATGTTGCATAAATTAATTAAATGATAAATTCGTAAAAATATAAATAATATTAATAAAACATTAGTAAATAGCATGGTTTTCTTTTAAATACATTGGCGTAAATACTATGGTAGCATGAATGTTAAAATGGTGTACAAACAATTTTCACATAAAAAATTGCTAGTACACTGTAAAACATTTTTTTTTCAAAATGTTTTTTCAACTTAAAATACATTTGTTACCCCTCTGACTTAAAATTTTTAGTTTAGTGAACTTGAAATTTTAAGATACTCAATGTTAATTTAAGGGACAATTGGAATATTTTAGTTGACTAAACAAAAAATTAAGCCAGCGGGGTAACAAATTATTTTAAGATGAAACAACAATTGATTTATTTTTTACAGTGATTACAGCAGTTAGCTACAGCCCTCAAATTCAGCATTCAAGGCGTGCAGATATTTGCCCCAAACACAATCAAATATTTGACTTTTGTGAAACTTTGCTTGTTTTCCTCTGGTTGAGTCTGCTGATGACACACAATATTTCATAAATACACTTTTTATCACTGTAAAAAATAATAAGTTGACTTAACTTTAAAAAATTGAGGAAACCCGTTGCCTTAAAATTATTAAGTAATTAATAATAAAATATATATATAAGTTAAGTTAATTTTCAGTTGTCACTTAACATTTTTTTTCAATTATTATTTACATAATCATTTTAAGGCAACGGGTTTCCGCAATTTTTTTAAGTTAAATCAGCATCACTTTTTACAGTGTAAATTTACCCAAAAAGTTTTAAAGAAATGGCTAGTAATACACTGATTTAAAATCAGTTTTTAAGGAGAAAAACTGAAATTGTGTTTTCTTGTCAAATATACTCCAATAATCATTGAGAACTTTGAAAAAATATTTTTACAGTGTATATCACGATTCAATCACTCTGACATCATGTAAGAAAAACACATTCTAGAAGAACGGCTCACCAATATCCAGAGCCTGAAATTGAGCTCAGATGTCTTAGATGCAGGGCCATTGAGTGTCGACCCTTTTGTTTGAATGTGGCGTGGGGCGGAGGGACATTTGAAGCGGGAGAAGGAGGGGCGGGGCATGGGAGTAAGGCAGTTGCCGTGGCAACAGTCTCTGTTATGTAACATCATATGGTGGTGCGTAAACAAAGGAGTGCAGTGATGAGAGACTGGGCTTCCCCCGCCCTCGACCACTTAAAACCATCACAGCACATCACATCATATCCACATTACATAAAGCTGCTCTGCAGAGCCCGCCGGACAGTTAAACACATTGTGTTATCAGCACTGATTGACCATTTCAAAATAGAGTTTTAAAAATAGTCGGCATATGAAAACTGATATGGTTTCGATGCTGATAACAGAATGATAAATGGTTCAGATGTAATTGATTCTGATTTGATACTGAAAATAATTTTCAGATTTGCTTGAGGTTTTTCTGCAACTGTTTCTTGCTCCTTTTTAAATATATTTTTGGCAGTTTAAGAAGGAAAGAATGTGAAGAAAGCAAGGAAAAATAAAAATGTGAGAATGATCGAAAGAAGATGTGAAGGAATAAAAAGTGTGACACTGAAAAAAGTTTAAAAGAACGAGTGAAACAGTGGGAAAATTTTAAATGAAAGAGGGATTCTAAAGGAAGATTTTAAAGTAGGAAAGGATCAAAAGACAAGATGCAAAAGAAAGTGAAAAAGAGTGAAATGAAGAACAAAAGAAGGATGAAATCTAGAACAAAGTAAAATAGACAGACAGACAGACAGACAGACAGACAGACAGACAGACAGACAGACAGACAGACAGACAGACAGACAGACAGACAGACAGACAGACAGACAGACAGACAGACAGACAGAGACAGACAGACAGACAGACAGACAGACAGACAGACAGACAGACAGACAGACAGACAGACAGACAGATAGATAGATAGATAGATAGATGATCCATGTGATTTGAGGAAGATAAACTCAGGTCTTCTGGTCGCTGTACAAGAGGCTCATTGTTCCTAACAGTGAGACGGGCAGATGTTGTCTTGCTCTGGACTCCCTCCAATATATTAATAGCTCAAAATTCCCTTTGCATCCAGTGTGGTAGAGCACACTTGCTTCTGTTGGTATTGTGTGATAACTATTAGGCCTATTAGTTAAGGTCATTGTAAACCCTGGTTAAAATTCATCATTTACTCACATTGATTTTGTTAAAATACGTATTTGATTTACTTTTCTCCGCAGAAGAGATTTTAACTTTCTATCTTCTGTGGAACAGAAGTGAAGATATTTTGAAGAATTTTGGTAACCAAACAGTTTTGGTTCCCATTGATTTCTATTGTTTGGACAAAAAAAAAAAACTGTTTGGTTACCAACATTCTTCAAAATATCTTCTCTTATGTCCTCTGCTTGTTTAATTTAGTAGCTTATGCGCAATATTTCTTGAATGAATACTTTTTTGACGGTTAGCTGGAACTGGGCAAATCATTGCTATTTCCCAGCATGGGAGTGTATTGGGAGAGTAAATGTTGAAATAAATTGTTATTTGATGTGTTTTTGGAGAAGGTTTAAAAACAAAGAAGAATTGTTAGTGTTCAATGTTCTGGTATTTGGGTGATTTATATTTGTTTCTGTTATGTTTAGGAGGGCTTGTCCTGTTTTCCAGTACAACTGAGTTACTTTGTGCACCAGAGTTTCTTCAATTTAGAGTCACTGAACTTTATTTTTATGTTAAAAAAAAGGCACTAGAATGAAGTCTTACATGCATAAATACGTATTTCAGTGATTTGGAAATTGTAAATGTGAATTATATCAGTTTCAGCACCTTGTAGTTAATAGATGTTTTAACATGTATGAACACATATAGGATATACAGCAGTGTTAAAAAATGTAGCTCTGCTTGCCTCCTATGCTAACAGCTAATTTGTTTATCTTGAAATAGCCTCTAATTAGAGAGTGAATGTAAAGGAGGTCCAAAGCTGACATTCGATCATATGTTCAGTGAGCATTCGAAGGCTTCAACGGCATGTAAGATGACACTGAGTTATATCTGCACTGGATGAAGTGCTAGCTAGGGTATGTAAATAGCTTATTATTTTTTATGTGGCGCAGCTGAAACACTACTGCTCCCAAAGGATGTCTGTTTAGACTCCAGAATGCACTTAGGATCAGACTGCATGTCACGAAAGCGGCGGCGCACACGTCTCATGCATCGCTCAAGGGATGATGCAACAAGCCTCATTCATTAAATGTTGACAAACTATAGCTAGAATTACATGCAATTACAGATATCCATATGTTGATGTGACAGGAGGTTGTGTATTACACTGATTTTACCATCATTAACGTGACATGCTGCATTTTAGCTGTTTTTTATGAAATGGCAACAGCAACAATGTTTAAAATGACAATTTTTATAATACATGCTTATTCAGCAGATTCAGTTTTATGTTAGATCTTTTCTGAAAATAGGATGTTCAGCATGAACAAAGGTAGTAAAATAGTTATTTGAAGGGACCCCCAAAATGAAAATTCTTAAAGAATTGTTTTACTCTAACTTGGCTGACTTTTTCCGTGGAACACAAAAAAAAGATAGTTTGAAGAACGTTGGTAATCAAATGATTCCTTGGACTTTCATAGTATGGACAAGAAGTCAATGGGAACCAAAACCATTTGGTTACCAGCATTCTTCAAAATATATATTTTTGGGTTCCACAGAGGAAAGGAAGTCATATAGGTATAAAAAAGATATGTTGGTAACCAAACAGTTTCAATGCTGATCAATGCACTGAGTGCAGTGCCGATCCTAGACTTCTGGGGGCCCTATGCAGAATGGGGGGGGCGGGGGGGGGGGGTGAGTTGGTGTTTGGTTGAGATGAAAGAAGGTATGCAACGCATTTGTCTGTGTTTCACTCCATCTCGAATCGCGATCGTGGAAAGCGTTCATCTCTTCCGCGGCTCCGTACTCTTTCAACTCGGTTTGTTTTTTCTCGAGCAAGAGACTGTACGATATTCACGTTACATAATTTGACTGATTTTTATGAAGAGAGGGTGACAGCGCACCGCATTAAAATAAATGATCATTCATGTTTTCATAACCTCTGGCCAAACTCCAAAACGAAACTAAAATTAAAACATATTTGGGAGCAAGGGGGCCCCCTGGTGTTTCGGGGGCCCTACGCAGCTTGCGTATTCTGCGTATAGGGAGGATCGGCTCTGATGCTGATAGACTTTCATTGTATTCCGTTCAACGGAAAAAAGAAAGTCATAGAGGTATTTAAATAAAGATATGTTAAAGAATGTTGTAAACAAATGGTTTCAGGTCCCATTGACTTCCGTTGTCAGATAGTCACAGACAGTCACAGTCACCGCCGTCAACCGCAATCACCAGATCCCAGTCACCTGAGTTCTGATCACCTGCACCTGCGGTCCCTCATCAACACTCCTATAAACTCCACACGCTCTCTGACACTCATCGTCCGGTCTACGGTTCACTACACTGAACAGTACCTAACTCCCTATGCACTTACCTGTGTTTACTTACCTTTTAGACTCTCCAGCGAGTCTCTAGTGTATATTCCAGGACTCTCATTGTGACAGTAGTATAGACTAAATAGAATGGACGTCAATACTTAAAAATATTTTCTTTTGTGTTTCTGGAAAAAAAAGTCATACAGGTTTAGAACGTCATGAAGATGAGTAAATGATGACAGAATGTTACATTTTAAGTAGAATATCCCTTTAATGGCTAGTTTGTTATTGGCTAATGTTTGTTAGCTTTACATGAAAATTAAAGTTGATTCAGAGGCAGAGCAAGTCATTGCATTGTATTTTGATGAAATATTATGAAGACAAACACTTTTCTCTGGAATAATGTGCACTGATGAATCATTTACAATAAAGCCAGGAGTGTCTATTAAAAATGAAATGAAAACATAAATAGGAATGCCATGTTTGCTTTAACTATTCATACAAAGGCTATAGACTAAAAGATTCTAACCAGCTCAGTTAACTAATATCGCTCGAATAATTTAACAAAAGTTTGTAAACATTTTCAAGCAAACTTAAGAAAGAAACAGCAGAGGCATAAAATGCAGGATGCCATTTGTAATCGGCGAGTGAGTCACCGTGTCAGAATATGGAGAGTGTGCGGGCGGCTGGTTGTCACCGAAGCATCTCTGAATGGAACATCATCACCCCCTCAAACTCAGACGGGTGCTCTGCACAGGGACCTCAAGACTACGTGTGATATGACGTGCTCCTGCTCTGCGACAACAGTTCGTGGGGGGTTTGTTCTATGCACCAAAATCATTTTTTCTGAAATGAAAAACATGCAGTTGGGACCAAAAGTCTGAGAAAATGCAGTTTGGTTTTCTGATTTAATACAACTTTTAATTACAAATATTATTGGCATGACAATTTATTTGAAATATTGAATGAAAAATATATATAAATATGATTTTCAACATGTTTGAATATTAGACTTGTATGACGACATGCAGCAATGGAGCCTGACATGAACAAAACTGCTAACTAAACTCTCCGAAAACAGGATACATTGACATGCAATGCAAAATGACTTGAGATATTAAGTCTTGTTTTCTGTAAAATGTATCAAAATTAAGTGTTTATGCATAAAACAAGTCCAAAATATTTATACAAAAAATCAGGGTATATATATATATATATATATATATTTGGTAACACTTATAATAACTGCATGCTATGAATAGTTAAGCATTAGGCATTAGTAAATAGTCAGTTCATCCATTATAAAGCATTGTCCCAACATTAATAGGCATTAGTAAGCAGTTTATAAACACATCTATAAATGCCTTATTCTTGAGCATTTTTATTATGTTTAATAATTGTATTTTCATACTTTATTAACGATCAGTTTATCATTTCTAAATGAAGTATTACGTTATTTACAAACCAGTTATTTAGGAGTTGTCAGTGGTTCAAAAGATCATTTAGAAAGTATAAGTAAATGATTAATAAACTATTTAAATGTACATTTATAAATCGTATTATTTAGACACATGATAATAGTTGCTAAGTGTTTTAATAAATGCTTTATTAACACATACCTGCTGTGATTCATGATTAAGTCAGGTAATTATACAACTTTTTTGCCAGTCATCTATTTTTGTGAGCTCATCTAAAATGAGGACTATTTATGGCCTTGTAAAGCATTAACAAAGGAGATTTAAAGGCTCAGTTATCTTCCAAAGAGAAAAAATAAACAAGCACAACACAGATGATACAGAATGCAAAAAATGAAACTGTACGACTACATTTGATAAAAATGAAAAATAAACCGCAATATCATAGAAAAAAACAAGTGTACAGTTTCATTTTTTGCATTCTGTATCATCTGTGTTGTGTTTGTTTATTTTTTCTCTTTGGAAGATAACTGAGCCTTTAAATCTGCTTTGTAAGAGACATGCTTATAAATCAAGAACAAGGCATTTACAGATGTATTTATAAACTGCTTACTAATGCCTATTAATGTTGGGACAATGCTTTATAAAGGATGAACTGACTATTTACTAATGCTTACCTAACGATTCATAGCGTGCAGTTATTATAAAGTGTTCCATATTTTTATCATGAGTTTTCAACTAACACTCACTTAATTTTGATAATTTTCTCTGAAACAAGACTTGATATCCTATGTTGCTTGTATCTTGATTTAAAAATATTTAGATATTTGCACTGGAAAAGTCAAAAATATTAAATAAGAATATTTTTTTCAGTATAAAATAAGCTTCCATTTGTTAATATTAGTTAACTATTATATTACTTTATATAACATATAATAATAGAACATTAATATTAGCTAATTATATTATCATGAACTAACAATGAAAATAATTATTCTAAAATAATTAAAAGTTAATTAATAATTAATCATGAACAGTATAAAATAAGCTTCCAATGAAAATAATTATTCTAAAATAATTAAAAGTTAATTAATAATGAACTAAAAACATTATTCAATGGACCCGTGTTAGAATGAATCAAAAATGAACTATCATTATCAAAGATTAATAAATACTTTAACAAATGCATTGCTAATGTAAATTGTTGCATTAACAGATTTGAAGTAATTGTAAAGTATTAAAACAAAAAATGGATGATCATGATCTCCAAGCTCAACATCTTGAACTTCAATGGAAGCTGGAAAATCTGGAGTCACTTGATCACTGTTACAGATCTGATTGGTGAATTAGAAATAGTGCAGAATCCTCAAACTTTGTATTTATTCCCAGGCTTTGATGAAAATATCCCAGGTTTTCAGTGTGCCAGTGATCCCGCTGTATGTGTGTGCTTGTTTGGTCATTTAAATATAGAACATAGAGAGAGACGCAGAGAGGGGGGGACACATATATCTAGCGTGATGCTGTTCGCCCCCCTATCCTTCGTCACCAGCACACGTACGTGTCCCTGTGGGCTTGTTGCTGGAGGAAGGATAGAATGGATAGTCACCTCTTCCACCTTCATTAAAGAGCTATTTATATTCTCAGGGCTGAAATACCCTGACCTTTCTCATTAAGCGATGTGTCATTTGTGAACACAAACACCCATGGACATATTGTGAGACGCATTGGATGTGGGTTAAAAATAGCCGAGCAGCGTTATTTGTGCTATCTGGTGATGTCTCAGGGTGGCCAAGTATGTTTTTTTGGCAGATATGTGGTGTCCTGTGGTTCTGCACACATGTCTGATTCTTGAGGTCAACATTCAGAGAATCGCTCATACTGCAAAATGAGGAAATTGTTTACATATTTTTTTTTCATATCCAAAGAAAACAATGACATCATTATTGTGAGAACAAGCAAAACATCTATCAATAAGTCAGTTTTAGTTTTTAAGCACCATAACCGTGAGTCTGGTTTTAATTCGATTCTGATTGGTATTTGAATGTGTTCAGTTTTGGAAATGTATTGATTAGTTGGTTTGCCATGGGCTGTGATTGTCACTCGCTCTGAAAAAGGGTCATTGCCGACAACAAGATAGTTATGACACTGAACTGCAAATATAAATGACAAAGCAAACATTTCTTCTTGCATTTGGGTCTATCTTCTAAAATTCAGTTTTTTTTCTTTGAAATATGATTCTTATGTTTATATCTCACCACTGTAGGTCATCATGCATTCTGTAAAGCTGCTTTGCAATTATTTGTATTGTGAAAAGGGCTATATATTCATAAAAAATATTTTATGTATTTTAAATATACTTTTTTAAAGCATAAACCATCATTAATATAACATTTCATTAATAGTTTTATGAGATGTTTCATTTTATCACCTCTAATATCCTGATTTGTCATTGGCGGGTGTATAAACTGCTGGGTAGATTACCTAGAATTTGTAGTTTGTTACTAATTACAGATTACATGACAAAAATTGTAGTTACATAATCTAGTTCCTCATTTTATGTAATGTATTCTGACTGCTTTGTAGATTACTTTTAGATTACATATTACCTAACTTGTTTTAACACACCATTAAATGTACCACATTAATCTAAAAAAGCTGGAATAAAATATATTTCATTCTTTGAAATGCATTAAACATTACATAACTCCATGGTTTTCCAAAATGCTTCTTTACACTGATTGTCTGTTTAAACAGTCAAAATAAAGTTGATTTCCTCCGAAGCTCCTCCTTTCTCGGTACCTTCGCATACAGCAACAAAACCGCAACGAACTATTAGAGGAATAATAGAAAACCTAAAAGTGGATAACTCTAGTTTTTAAATGCACATATATCCAAACACTTAACGCTGGCTGTTACATAAGTGCATATTTTTCTTTGAATCATCAGTCCTCAACCGAGCATACTCTGTGCTTTCAGTTTTGCATGACTGTCAAATATTACAGTTGAAGCGTTTACATTTCCGATGTGATCTTGCGTATAATTACACCACGATCACACTCTTTGCTGCATTCTCCATTGTTTGCCTGGATCTGTGCGGGAAAGCCCAGCGCTGGTGGAGGGGCACAACGTGACCTAACAAACAAGGAACCTCCGGGAACACCGTCAGTCCTGAACTATGCGCACATGGGGCCTATCTGAGGGGTCCCGCGAGAAGCGACGCTTTACAAATGACTCTTAAAATGCGCTTTTACAAATGCCGCTCGGTAAAGCACATTCATTTCGAGTCCTTGCTATGTTTATGAGAAAAGTTTACAATATTCGTCACTCGGATGGTGCTTAAGGCGTTTTATTAATGTGCTCCATCGGCCGTCAGGACACTCCCTGAGCGGGTTTGCTTCGCTTGGGAGGCGGAGACGGGACCCCCGTTGACGTCAGTGGGCCTTGTCGGTTTCCTGCAATAGAAAGTGAGAGAAGATAGAGCGAGAGAGGGGAAAACAGACCTCTGACCGTTGAAAACCTTGACAACAGTTCAGACTGCACCTGTAAGTACCGAAAGTTAAGAAATACACGCGACTTAATAAGCGTTTGGACGCATGGTCCAGTGCCTAGCGAACGCATGCGGTGCGTAAACGCACCTGCAAGAGCTGTTGTTTTGGAACACAATGTTTATAAAAAGATTGTATGGGTTGTTTAAACTTGTGAGCATGTTTGTGTGAGTTTTACGATGATTTTGCCTGGTGTCGGTCGGTTTGTACCGAGCCGGCCCGTGTTTTGTATCTCGCCGAGAGCGCACGTCTCCAGAATCCTAATACGCGGGGTGTAAATGTTTATCGAGCCCGCAACGCTACTGGAGAGTCTCCGAAGCACCGACCGCGACCGCAGGTAAGCGCCAAAACACCTTCCCTTGACCATGGGATGCTAATGAACGCGTTTCGAATGCGCTTTGCACGACTTCGGCTGGTTTAAAGGGCATTTTGTTGTCGAATTAGGGAAGTGTTTCTTGTTCATGTCCTGTTGCAGAGGGGTTTTCCCCGGCTCCGCCCTCTTCATGTGTTTTAAAGGCAGTAATGCGCCATTCATCCAGTGCGCACCTGTATTTGGCACTGAACTGTGGCATGCAAGCGTAGTTGCTTTTATTGAAAAACCTGGTGCTTTTGTGTCAGGCTTGGACACATGGTGACTCATCGCATGCGGCTCATATAGGCTGTGAGCATGTCAGTTTGTCACTGGCACGCTTTGCCTTACAGGAGCAACCCCTGTTTATTGTGCCATCTCTTTTTTGCCATTGCATGCATGCCAAGTAGGCTACGTATGTGTCCCATGTGCAGCAGTTTCTGTTCTCTCTGTTAAGACTGGTTTCAAGGTGTTCTTAATAGCGCGATTGATAGATTCTTTTAACAGTTTGCATTAATGCATTTAGCAGATGCATGGTGAATTTTATTAGTATGTGTCTTATTTGGGAATCAAACCCCCTGACCTTGGCGTTGCTAGTCCATTTACATTAATTCTGAAATAACATTGTATTGAAATTCTGCAGTAATATTGAAACATTCTAATTCTGAAGTAAGCAATATTCAAATGATGCGGTAACATTCCAAGTCTGCTATAATGTCATGCAAAATTTCAGTTCTGGAATGTCCTGTACAAATTCCGCAGCAACATTTCGAAACAACAAAATATTTAAATTATCCAGCAACATTGTAACATTTTATCTCTGAAGTAACAAAATATTCAAATTCTGCTGTAACAGTCAAATTTTAATTAACACAATATTTCCATTCTGCAGTAACATTGTAACCTTTCAGTTCTGCAGGACCATGTTCAAATTCTGTAGTAGCATTCCAATTCTGAAATAGCAAAAAATGTCCATTCTGCAGTAACATTGGAACTGTTCAGTTTTGCAGCATCATATTCAAATTCTGCTGTAACATTGTATTAATGTGTGTGCATAAATGTATTTTTCCAATTCTGCTATGGGAAGTTGAGATGAAATACTTTTGTAGACATGCAGTCTAACATACATAAACATAATTTTGTTGATTGTTTTATACTTATTATAATTCAGGAACTACATGTTACATTTCTACTTTTAAATTACACTCGTCACATTACAGAAAGTTTAAAATAAGTGTGGAAAAAAATTTTTTTTTTAAAAATAACCAGTTACAAGACCAAAGGTACAAGTTTACACTTTAACAATATATATTTTTATATAAGTATTTGTTGATTAAAGAAAAAGAAAAAACTCGACGGACACCTTATGCATCAATTTATATGGGGGGATTTTATTTTAACATGCACTGATTGTCCTATGACAGTATTTCTCAATCCTGGTCCTGGAAAAACTAAATTGACTCTCTAATCAAACGCACCTAAATCTATGTCCTGAAATGCATGCTTCAAATAATCCAAAATGTACAGTGCAGGAGGGCTTCCTGGACCAGGAGTGTGTGTGTGTGTGTGTGTGTGTGTGTGTGTGTGTGTGTGTGTGTGTGTGTGTGTGTGTGTGTGTGTGAGAAACCTGGTGCATGCGCTGTGTGTGTGTATGCTCAAATCCTCGGGGAGGTGATGTCATTGCCGTAGAGCAGCACACGGAGGGAAATCATACACACTCGTAGTAAGCGTTATGTAATGTGGTGAGACGGAACATTCGCGTGGAATCTGGCACACGCCGTGACGGGATGCATGCGGGAATGCATGGGTGAGGCATGTCAGATGTTTGCTTCAAGCTACAATGGAGCTGAGGAACATATAGAAACAAAAACCTCCTAAACATTGAAACAAAGAGGATCTTGTGTAGAATGTGGGGCGTATTTGCATCTATTCCTGCAGAGCCAAAACAATGCCTTGCCATTTTGAGAGCTGCAGTTTTAAAATGTTTTGAAGACTGGTGATTTTCATCATAAACAACCTGTCAAAATTAATGTAGAGGATATATATATATAAATATACACAGTCGACAAGTTAATGACAAGTTGATGTCCTCTGGTGTTTTTCATTGCGTTTATGGTTTTTAATGCTTTAATGCTTTTTTATGGTGATTGGGTGCATTTGTTTAAATCCCAATTCATTCGAAATGTGTGTTTTAATATTTTGGATGTATTTGTTTTCTATTTAAATGAATATTTTTTAAATACTAAATATCATTGTATCTTCTATTTAGCAAATTAATTTATTTTTCATAGTGATTTAAAACCTGTTTGTGGGCACTTTTTATTGTGCAGTTTGGCTATATATGTTTAATGGCTGTAAATTGTCCTGACAGTGTTTGTAATATTTAGAAATATGTCTAATAATGAAATTACTGTGAAATTTTGCTTGCGATGGAGACCCGCATAGCACTTTTAAAATTCCCCAGAGAGTTTGCAGCACGGCAGAGATGACAGTGTCATTTCTCTGTGTCTGATGTCAAATAGACGCAGGTGTGTGTAGAAGTGCAGTTATTCAATGCATCGACGGCAACAGACCATTAAGATCAGAAATCTGATTACTGCTCACACTTCTATATCTGTGTCAGACAAGCTAAAACATCAGTTTCTACTGGCAACACTAGCATTCTGTCACAGTAGCTGGAGATAGAGGAAGCCACGCTAGGGTTGTTTCCAGCAGCAACAGTATGTGTTTGTGGCCTGTTTTGTTTTTGCTTCAGTTTACTTGTCTCTCATCTGTCCCAGATGTGCAGAGGGTGTCTTTCCTGTGCGGAATAGGAGATCGTGTGACCGGCCGCATTCCATCCAGCATCTTTCCGTAAGATGTGTCACTGAGCCAGCGAAAAAAAACAGAAAATGCCACGTACAAAGCAAAACAACCCTAAAAACCTGAAAGGTAAGTGTTGTTTTCCGTTTGACCAGATTTCTGGTTGTTTTTGTTGGGTCATGCCTTTTACTTTCACAGGTGTCAGGAGGTCTCCGTGTGGTTAAAATGTCTGTGATGTTTTTTCATAGAAGGGAAATATTTGGCTAGTTAATAGAAAGGCATAGGTTTCCCAGTCAAACTAGTACATTTATTTACGTGGCTTGGGCTATTTTTGTATATCTATTTACCACAAATTAGTTAGTCATTAGGAGACTTGTGTGAGTGAAAACTGTATGGTTTCAGTTCTATGTGTTTCAAAGTGTTTCTAATAATCCTATGTTGACGATTCTGTGAAGTCAATTGACTGGCACAGTTTTCTTTTTCTGTGTTGATGTATTTCCTCTTAAAACAGGAAGTAGTTTCTGGCAGGTAGCGTTTTAGGGAGGGACGTCCTTTTTCTATAAATTGTTTTTGTGGATCAATATTTATTGACATTTTCCGGAAGAGATGTATCTGCTTACTGTGACTTGTAGTCAATGTTTAAGAGTACACTAGCATGTATACAGCATCTGTTTGTTTAATTACAGTGAGCAGTATTTTATTTTAGAATTCATCTGTGTGTTTTAATGCATGTCATTTTCATAGAATTAAAGATATACTCGCTGTAGCAGAGTGTGTAGCAACCCAGATTTTGGAGTGTTTGGATAGTTATTGCTTTGAGCTTGGCCAAGCAACATGAATAATTTAGTTTGATTACTGAACAGCATCCACCAGAGACGGCTGTGACTTTTCCCAATATTAGTATTATTAAGTGAAGAGAGAGACCAAAAAAAAAAAATCCTTTTTTGCTTTTATAATATAGACCACAGAAATTACCATGATGATTGTTTCTTGATTAAACGCATGTTTATGATTTTAGAAGGTTATGAAGGTGTCATTACATATTAACATTTAAAGCTCTAGATTTTATTAGTTACACTTTGGTCTTGTAAATATAATTGATTTTTACAATCCTAAATGACAAGCAGATTTTAAATGATGCCCAGGGTCATAAACACAATGAGAACCATCAGGGAACCACACATGAAACTAATGCAGTAAACATTACCTAAATAACACAACACACCCTAATGTAATTACTGATAACAAAAATGAGATAAAAATGTCTTTATATTAAATATAATCGTTTTGGATGTGTCACACAGAAACTTCTGGGAATGTACTTTCACTGCCTTTCACTGTAAATTATTCAATAATTCACATACATTTGACACTATTTTATTTTGTATGTTAAGGCAGCTTACACACTGAAAAACATGGAATAATATAAGTCATTTTCCCACAGAAATTGCTAGTGAATTTCACAAATAGTTACAAAGTAGTAACAAGTAACACATTGAATTAAACATGAAATTATGAAAACTGAAGTAGTATTTTATTGTTAAATGAACTCAAATAATATGTTTTATTACAGTGAATTTATCTAGTTAACACGTTTTGGTCCCACTTTATATTAAGTGGCCTTAATGACTATGTACTATGTATAAAAAAATATATAGTTAGGGGCAGGTTTGGTGATATGGGTAGGTTGATGGGTGGGTTAAGGTGTAAGAGATAGGTCAACAGTGTAATTATAAATGTAATTACAGATGTAATTACATGCAGGTATTTTAAATATATAATTACAATGTAAAAACATGTGTACACTATAAGTGCATTGTACTAAATTATTATTTTAAATGTAAGTACATAGTTGTTAAGGCAACTAAATATAATGTGGGACCCAAGTTTTTACTTAAGCATTTTACAATTTTTACAGTGCGTTAATAACAAAGTACCTAGCAGTTTTTATTAACTTTAATCTTCTCCAGAACAAATAAGATTTAGTTACGTATTACTCAAAGCCAAGGTTGCTTTAAATGTTTCTGTGATGGCGGCAAGGAAATGCACCAAGCATGTCGGTACACGCAGAAATTGTGCTTCCATGCAAGACGTTTCTGTGGAATCCCAGACATTTCCTTTTTACCAAGAAAGCCCCCACCTCAAAGTCCAGCCACAATTCATGCCATTTCATGTTCAAAAGTGAAGTTCCTTGTCGTTTATGATATCCAAATTCAATATTTTGTATAGAATCCAAGGGCAATTAAAATGTTGAAATGCAATAAAAGTCACATTTAAAAATGTAGTTTATTTTTGGACTCAATATATTGAATATATTGAATAGTGTGGCATCGGGCATGCGAATGAAAACGGCTGCGCAGCAGTGTTTTGAAAGAACATGAAGTATGAAAGAGAAAGAAAAATACCAGAACAAGGAACTCGAGGATTCCCTCCTTTGTGTTGGGCGGCTGTGTTATTGGTGTCATGGATACAGAGGTGACCTGAGGTGATCAGCAGAACACACCCATTCTAAAACGTGTTATAATCGAGCCAGACGGTCAAAGCTTAAAAGCATAAAGCTTTCATTGTTCTTTGAGGTTGCCGTGCTTCCAGGCTCTGCTTACTGTTAGGTGATCATTGTTGAAATATTACTGTTGAAATCATTGCTAAGCACAGACTCAGCCAACATGTCACTCTGTGTTTTGTTTCGTGCTTGTGCTTCTCGTGACTTCAGAGCACAGCAGGAATGCTTCAGTGACGCAGTTTGTGGGTAAACAGGCAGGAAGTAAGGAACCCCCCCCCCCCATTGGACTCAGTGTGTTTACTTTTTCTGATACAGCTGGTCTCCAAGCACACAGGCGCTCATGCTGCCACTCACATTACATTGTTGTTGATCCTAAAGTCACCTGTTTTTTATTTACAAAATGATAAACCATTGAGGGACTGTGTTGGAGCCAAAGATAAGATACTAATCTGTCACAAACATTTTTTATAGTTTTAAACCTTTTAACAGTATTTTACCCTGACTAGCTAAAGGAATAGTTCACTTATTTGTTTACTCACCCTCAAGTTGTTCCAAACCCGTATGACTTTCTTTCTGCAGTGGAACAAAACTTCATGCTTTTCCGCTTGGCGCTTTTCCACTGCATGGTACGGCACGGTATGGTTCAGTACGGCTCACTTTTGGGGAGTTTTCCACTGGGTACCGTACCGGTACCTGGTACTTTTTTCAGTACCACCTCGGCCGAGGTTCCAAGCGAACCGTACCGTTACCAAAACATGACGTGTAAACTCTGCTGATCCCTGATTGGCCGGAGAAAATCATCACTGCCTGCGTCATTGAACTTGCGGCACGAGACACAACAGACCCGCTAGATTTAAATCAGCACAGCCAGCGAAGGATGCTCATGTTTTGAATGAGCGCACCTTTCTTTTAACAACCAAAATGTTTTATGTTGTCTGTTGAGGAAGTACAGACTGTCGTCTCATTGATAGCCGAGGAACGGATCCTGTGAGAGCTTGATGGAGAGCTTGATCTTATTCATGTAGTTTGAGGCTCTTTTTAATTTCCATACCTACCCCTACCCTAAACCTACCCGTCCACCCTAAACTTACCCTTAAAGCAATACAAATATATTATTGGTAGCACAATCTGATAGGTAGCATGTTTCGTCGGTACACCAGCACAACTATAACGACACTTGAACAATCCCGCTCACTCTAAAGCGGTACTAATCCGCAGTGGAAACACAAACCAAGCCGAACTGAGCTGTGCCGTGCCGTTCTGAACCGTGCCGACGCAGTGGAAAAGCGCTAGGTCTTTTTTTTTTTAAATGACATTTCACGCTAACCAACGTTTTTAGCTCCAAAACAGGCTTTTAAGTCTGATTTTTGACTCCCTATTAGTGAATTATTTCCTCACCGAATGCTATCTTACTGCAGAAGACTTGAAATGTGCAAAAGTAGTCATTTAGACCAGTGGTTCCCAACTACGTTCCTGGAGGCCCCCAACACTGCATGTTTTCCAGGTCATCATCAGCTCATTAGTAGAGACTCCAAGGCCTGAATTGGGGGTGTCAGACAAAGGTGAGATGCAAAATGTGCAGTGTTGGGGGGCCTCCAGGAAATTGGTTGTGAACCACTGATTTAGACTGCTTTATTGTGTTTATTTGAAGCTTATCAGGTGTAGCCGCTATATGTGCTGTTGTTATGTAGTGAAAACCTATGTGAAGATTCTTCAAAAATTCCCATTTGTGTATCATGGGAAAAAAAGTAAATGTGTGGGTTTGGATTGGCACGAGGGTGAATAAATAATCACGGAGTTTTCATTCTTGGGTGAATGATTGCTTTAAAAAGTTAATTTAAGAAGGTTAAAAGCAGCCTTCTTTTTGTTTGAATGTTGTTCCTTTTTATGAGTGTTTTGTTAAATATAATGGAAGGGTCAGAGCTCTTGAAAAATCTGTACAGTGGTGAGTTTTCCGCTAGTAAACGTACCGTGAAAGGAGCACAAGGTGTTGAAAAGCTGGAAAAAGCATTTCTGCTGGGAAGTCATGAAATTTCAAAGTCAGTTTATTGTTAATTTAGCATGACTGAGTGCATGAATTTTATATACGTATATTGTTTAAAATTTTGGGGTCATAAATACAGTAAAAGCAGTAATGTGAAATATTATTTCTATTTAAAATAACTTTTCTATTTAAATATATATATTTTTTTAAATATTCCTCTGATGCAAATCTGAATTTTTAGCATCATTACTCCAGTCTTCAGTGTCACATGGTCCTTCACAAATCATTCTAATGTGCTGATATCTTATTATTAATAATGCTGAAAACATGATATTTTAGTGGAATAAAGCACATTTGTTTGAAATCTGCTGAATATGATGAATTTACTGTTCTTACTTTTTACATCCTTGTTTTTGTATGCTTTTTTAACAGTTCGTAGAAGTCCAATTTGTATGTGTGCAAATCATGTTGTTGGGATTGCCTAGGAAAAAACAAAACTGTGGTTTCCAAAACAATATAAATTAGTCACGTCCTGGTGTCTGCTTCCTTTAAACATGTTATGCTTTTCTGCAGAATATAATAGTTGTTTATTTGCATGCAGAAAGACCGTAAAGTACGTGCTTTAGAAATGTGGGAGTATGTTGAATGTTGCTTTAACCGTCCCCATAACATTTTAGATTTAGTGGTATTGTTGGCACAGTGACTGTAGGTGGGAAAATTGCAGCATGCAATGCAGGAAGTTTCTCCTGCGGGCCTTCCTTTAGTGCTGGGCGGTATACCGGTTCATACCGAATACTGGTGTTTATTTATGAATTTTTAAAATACCGGTGTCATTTAAATAACGTTCGGAATGCGACACTGTTAGAGATGGGTCTTTTTTTACTATTGCATTGTGGCGAGGACACAGCTATATGTGTTACTAAGCGTGAATGTTCAGAAACTGAAGCTGTAGAACGTGATGACACAGAAGAACTCATCCACAATATCCAACGCCCACTGCCATCAGCTCCCGCATCTCTCACACATGATTGCGACTTTAGCACTATATTTAGCAACTTTCAGACCCTTTTAGCTGTTTTTTTCCATAGAATATACAAACTGACAAACCTAGCAACTTTTTGGATAAACCTTATGGTTAAGTTGTAAGATGTCGCAAGTGCGAGATCTGACTCTCCCGGCGTGGTGTCACCTCTCTCTGCGTCTGTTCTGTGCAGTGACTCCTGGTTAACATGTATTAATGGGTCGTGTTTAGTCACTATTTAGTGTGAAATCTTTCTACAATATTCGCTCATCATGACAGTAAAATAGGGCATTCTAAGTCAATCTACTGCAGTTTTTCCTCTCTCAGTCAGTAGAAAATGTGTTTAACACCCGGTCAAGAATGAAAAAAATAAATACCGTCATATATAATTTTGAAAAATACCGTGATATACATGTTTGGTCATACCGCCCAGCACTACCTTCCTTTACTTCCCATATCTAAAGCACCCATTAAAAGACGTTCTCTGTCTGAGACATTGAATCAACCTGCTCTCGGTCTTACACACTTCGCCCACATGCAGGTGGTGTGACTCGCAGACTGTTGCAGCTTGTGTTGGTGGTAGATGACCGCAGAACGCTGAAATGGAAAAGCCCTTTTTAGTGCAGCACATGCTCAGTTGTCGTATGAGACAGACGGTTCTGTTGTAATCTGGAACGTCCCTGTGAAGCTGCAGGGGTAAATGTTTTTCCCAGAATGCCTGTCTTGATTGCGTGACCTGGCAAACCTGTTAATAATTGACTCTCGGGTTAGTTTGCGGACCTCTGTGGAGTCCAGGCATGTACGGTGTGTGATTGTTTAACCCGGACCGGCGCTCATAATCTCACGTGTCACGTGCATTGGGCTTCTCACGGGCGTGATGGATGGGTCCACAGATTCAGAGTTGTCACTTTAAATTGTTTTTGTGGCAGATGCCACTGTTTCTGTCTCAATTCAGTCTGACTTCTCTGTTGGTGCAGGATGAGACTAACCTCCTTTAGGAATAACGTGGAGGAGAGACACGCAGAGTAACGTTGTTGAGTGTTTCTCATGGTTTTAAGATGTAATGCTAGTTGATGATGTAACTCTGATCGGATAAGATTTTCTTCTCTGGGAAAATTAAGCCACATGACTTGTTGATGCAAAGTCACATGACTTTTTAACACGCATCTAGGAAAATCTGATTTCATGGTAATTTGTGTATGCCTTTTTACCAAATAAAAAATGTACTCATGTCAAGTTATTGGATACATATTTTGGAGATTTTATTTACATTTTATGCAGTATCTCGAAATGTGCTTAAACACACTCCTGTTAAAAATTAAGGGTCATTAAGATTTTACCATGTTTTTGAAAGAAGTCTCTAATGATCATCAAGGCTGCATTTATTTGATAAAAAGTACAGTAAAAACTGTAATATTGTAAAAAATATTTTTATAACAGTTGTCGCTTAATATCCTTTGAGTAAACCATGATACATTTGATTTTGAGGATTCTTTGATGAATTGATAGATCAAAAGATCAGTTTTTATTTGAAATGGAAATATTTTGTAAGATTATAGATGCCGTTACTGTCTTATCTTCAATCAATTCAGTGCATCCTTACTGAAAAGAAGTGTGAAGTCTTACTGACCTCAAACTTTGAGCGCTGATTTGCAGTTTTGAATTTGGGAGTTCATTTTAAGTTGTGAAAGTTTAATAGTACAATGAACTGTTTTATTCCAAAAAGTCAAAAACATAAATTCTCATATTGTGACCTGTTGAATGAGCCTCAGTATGATGAAAATGTATCCTGTAATTCACATTAGATGAGGAGATGAAGCGATAGAGAGGCAGTCTGAATGCCGAGTGTTGTTTTTCTCATGCGTTACCCCAGGGCACACATTTGTTTCAGTGCTGTAGCCGTCTGACCCTTCTGTCTCCCCTTAAGCATCAGAGGTCAAGAGGTCAGGCTTGTGGTTAAGAAGGGGTCTTGAACTCAATGTAGGGCCTGAATTCTAGTCTGTCTAATCCCAGAGATAGACCCCATGACTATCCCGGAGTTGTTTCTGTCTAAAGTTGAATGGTTCTGGCATCTCGGTTCTTTTTATAGCATTTCAAACATAAAGCTGCAGCGGCAGCTGATGTGAAATCAGCATGGTTAGGCTGTCCTTTCACAGTGATATATAAATCAGTCAGTTATTTCATGAGAATAAGGGTCATGTTTTTCATGTCATGTTTGAAGGCTTGATCTCAAACAAAGAAAGTGAATATTCCTGAACAAAACTTGATATCGAAATAAAAGCAGTGCATTCCTATAGATGTGTTCACACCAACATTTATCAGATGACCGAACAAGGGGTTTCCCTTTTTTCCCTTTTTGTTTTTATTTGTTTTGTTAACATTTTCAAGCTGAGCTGTTGTGCTTATTGTAAATCTTTTAGTTTTATGATTGTTTGCTAACTTTTACCGAAGTAAATTTTATTTTCATTCACTCCCAGAAAAATATTAGTTTTGGTTTTGGTGTGAACAGGACTTGTTAAATTATGGTAATTATTAGCAATGACAATATTAGAAAAGTTTGTTGTTTATAATATATATAAACATTGTTTTTATTATGAATCAATGGAAGTCCATTTCCACCACAAAATTAAATAAATAAATAAAATAATAAGGTTATTTTGAGCTTTTATCATACAATTTTGACTTTTCATCACAGTTCAGCGTGTATATCTCACAAATGACTTTTTTTTTTCTCAGCATGTTTTTTTGTTTCCGAACATATTTTTGATTTGCCACAGACAGTGTTGGGGAGTAACTAGTTACATTGTAACGGAATTACGTAATTTAATTACAAAATAAATGTAACTTTAATTAGTTACAGTTACTGAGAAAAAAAGGTGTAATTAAATTACAGTTACGTTTGAAAATGTTAATGATTACAAAGGGGGTTACATCTGAGTTTTTTCGTACACACACCCACATTCAGAAATGTCATAAATATTTTTTTTTATAAATTACATTGACTGCTCTAATATGAGACACCAGCGCTTCAGGCGTTTAGGACACAGAATAGGGCACATGCTTATTCGATAACGGTTTTATTTCCTATTTGGGTTTATGCATATGCTTTATTTTTTATGATTAATTGTTTTTTTCTAAGGCATTGTTAGATGCCAGTGTTTCCTGTCATAACTATGCAAATATTTTGATTTCAAAACCAGTATCATAGTTATATTAAACTTTTTCTTATTATGATTTTAAATCTATATCTAATCTCAAAATGACCTCAAATTTGTTGACCTCAAACTATTTTGTGGTGGCTGTGCTTTAAATTAAATTATTACACGGCTCTGTGGAATGCTGGATTCTGATTGGTCAGCCGTGACATTCCACAGTATGTTATTCCTCGATAACAACTGGAAAAAGCTAATAACACAGACTGATCCGGCTAACTTAAGTCGGTGCTATACGCTTGCTAGGAACAGTTTTTCTTAGTGGAAGCTTAAATAATAAAACTCAATTAAATATTATGTGTGTATACCATTTCTTAATTCTGTCAACCTGGTATCGTGGACTCGCTCTCTCGTTTCATACAAACGCAACTACTGCCATTTTTTTTTTTACACAGTAATGGATTATAAGATAACTAACAAACTAGTACTGTAAGTACTACTTAATTATTTATGTGGTGAAATTTTGTGTAATAAAATTGGTATGACTGCACCGTATCCCTTAAATGTCCAGCTAGTTTGAACTTGCCACTTGCTAGCAACTGCTTTCTTCATGGAATCTTTGCGTTCAAATATTTCGACTCATCTCATCGATGTGGCGAAACATCTCTGGAGAGAACCTCAGATTATTAAATTCGAAAATTATTTCCATATTTGGATCAACATAGGCTACGTGATTTGCAGGATTTTCAAAAATCTATTTTGACCTTTTTAAGATCGCACTTCACATTTCACTTTAAACTATTTTTAAGAAAAGGGATGAGTCAAAAGTATCAATTATTATATTAAATAATATATAAATATATATTGATGCAGTGGTGTAGTCTAGTTTTTTTTGTAGTGAGTAATTCGGTGTCAAGATTTTTAACACTTGCACTGCAAAAAAAAAAAAAAAAAAAGTGGCCACAGTAAAAATAATCAGGAGCACCTTCTCCTCAATAACAAAAATGTGTCGAAGTAATATTACTCCAGATTTACACTTTATTTTGTTCTAACTTTATTTGAAGTGTTACTTATGTCAATCAAATTTTATTTTTTTTCAATTTCTAATTAAAACATGCAATAAAAGTGTTACCAATCAAATAAAATTATTATTAACAAAATGAATTTACTCAGAAGATTAGAAGAACACAAAAGTGACTTGTAGTATTTTCAGACATTTAAATGCAATGAGTCAATTAACTTCAAAATTTGTTTTAAATTCAATTTTGAATATAGAAATATTCGATGATTTAAATAACTGAAATTATACTTTAAAAATGAAACTAAGAGCATTATGGCGGCAGTTACTTATTTTATCACTGAATCATTAATTGTTCATTTTCAAACAGCTATTATTCGGGAACAAAGCAAGTCCCTGCATCCAATGAGCATACTAATCCCCCCTAGCTCCAAATAATTGAAAATACAAATTCACATTTAAATATGCAATGAACTCAGGCAGTGACTGTCTTTATGAATGAGTAATTTAGACTCATATTTGTTTGTGTTTTAAACGAAACAACACTGTGTTAATGGGGCTCAGTTGTAGCAAAAAAGGCATCTATTTGACACTAGCTTATTTTAGTTGACGAAATAGAACAAAATCATGCAATACTGTTTATTCAGACAATCAGTTTTCTTTTTATTTATTATATAATTAAAAAAACAACAAACCTTGCTAGCTAGTTAAGCTAACTGAGACTTGTTATAGCTTGCTCTAGCACCTGTTTTCTTTTTATTTATTATATAATTAAAAAAACAAACACCTTATCACGTGTTGCGTTAAGCTATCTGAGACTTGTTATAGCACTTGCATATCATTGCTCTTTTGTTGGTTTTCATTTCTTCCATTGTCCTCATTTGTAAGTCGCTTTGAATAAAAGCATCTGCTAAATGACTAAAATGTAAATTTATATTTTTAAGTACTTCTTTAAAAAGTACTTTAATAAAAAAAGCAACTGTATACATTGTAAGTATGCACAATATTATGCATTTAAATATTTATTTTAATGATTTTTATTACTGTACTGTGTTCATTTTAGGGTTAAATGTGATTTTATGAACGAAACCATTACACGAGAGATTCATGAGTTGACTCAGTTTTGTGAAGATGTAAATGAAACGAAGTTCAGACCCTGATGATGTAGATGAACTCTGGTAACCGTTTGAGATAATCTCAATAGAGATGCTGTGATGGAGGTTTGCCGCGGCTTCAGATGGCTGGAGTTTTACCTGTTGTGTCATGCTAATGAGGGCAAACCAGTATTTCTGCACTTTATTCTACAGTTTGAGTAAGTGAAACCCATGCTGTTCTCTCTCTCTTTCTCGCGATCCTTGTTCCCTGCGGCTGGGAACACTCTCCGTTTTAGCAACAGTAACTAAAACAGATGTGCAGCAACAGGTTTGGCCATGTCTGTTTGGCTCCCTGCAAACCTTACAGAGAAATTTAAGAGTGTGTGAGAGAACAAAAACTGAATGTGAGAGACTGTTTTTCATAGTGACGTATGGAACAATTGTGCATGTGTGTGTTATCAAAACCAGTTTTGCTCTCTGGTCAGCAAAGATTTTTAAATCAGCCTCAGAACGTTTACGTATAATGAGGGGAAATATATAATTCTGCTTTTTATTTCTTCAAGGAATAATTATTTTTCCCCCATCCACGGAAACACTGACTCTTTCCAGTAATTAAACTATAAATTGAACAGCTTAGCTTTGAAAAAGTATATTTTTCCTGCCCGAAAAGAAACTGGGCCCAGCATGTTTTGGTTTTGCAGTCATACACCATGTTTCTTTGTTTGCTCATCATGGGCTTTTCCTGGCATCAGGGGAGAAATGCAGGCCATTACTTTAGGCTCATTGCTTAGAAACCTTGCAGGAGTTACACTGTAGTGCGAAAATAAATTGTTTCCATTCTAATCAGTGAGATGTTGCACACTTGCAGTGCAAAAAGAAAAAAGAAACTCAATTGCACATTAAAAGTAGGTATTTCACAGTTGATGTTGACATTATACTTTGGCATAGTATTTTTAACACACTATGGGTCTCACTCATTAATAATGAGCAGGAATTTATGTGTAAATAGTTTGTATTATTCAAAATGAGTAATGTATGAATCCTGATTCTTGCCTACTTTAGGGTGGATAGTATGCATTTTATGTGACAATTTACACCAGTTTAAATGTTTGGGGTCAGTTTTTTTATGTTTTTGAAAGAAATATCGTATGCTTACCAAGGGTGTATTTAAATGAATCAAAAACACAATAAAAACTGTAATATTATTACAATTTAAAAAACTGTTTTCTATTTGAGTGTATTATAAAATGTAATTTATTCCTGTGATGCAATGCTGATTTTTGGCAGTAGCCATTAGTTTTCAGTGTCACATGGTCCTTCAGAAATCATTCTAATATGCTGATTTATTGTTTACAAAACTTTTCTTATTATTATCAGTGTTGAAAACAGTTATATTTTTTTCTGAAAACTAAAAACTATTTTCCCAGGCTTCTTTGATGGATAGAACGTTCTAAAGAACAGCATTTATTTAAAAATAGAATTGTTTTGTAACATTTTAAAGGTCTTAACTGTCACTTTTTATCAATTTAATGCTTGCTTGCTGAATAAAAAAAAAAAGCATCTTACTGTCCCCAGATTTTTTTTACGGTAGTAAGAATGTTTTTATGAACAATTTATATGAAATCTTTTGAACTGTTCACATAAGAATTGTTCATACTATGTAAACTTTTCATAAAAAGGATGGTTAATGACTTTACAATTTATTTACACATAAAATCATTCGGCTTTATGAGTGAGACTATGATTTGAATGCACTAGTTCTGATTCTCGCGTACTATTTATGGGGACAGTGTGTTAATCGGGATCCTTGCTTTTGTAACAGATTTGAACCAGTTTGTCAGTCAGAGTCATGTATGTTGCATGTATTTAAAATATTTTTTATATGACCTAACAAACATCACATAGCAGAAAGACAGGTGCCATGTTTCAGTTTGTGATTGCTTTTGTGTAACAAGCAAAATCTGTTGCCAAGGTAGAGTCTACGTATATTTACACTTTTCTTTGAATTGTTCCTGTTATAAAAGAAACCCTTACAAAAAATGTACCATGGTAACAGTAGTTTTTGCTAAAAGCTACAACAAAAAAGACTGCGGTAACTCGATATCAGCCTCTGTTGTCTTCGCTTTTGGCTTTTACAGTAGCAACAGTAACTGTAGTATCAGTGTTTTGGTGGAAACTATGGTTACCATGGTAAAAATTACCCTCGCTCTTAATCATCTTCTGTGAGGCTTTTAGATGTCCGGCAATCCCTCAAATTGCTTCCTCTTAGGGTTTACAATACAGCCAAAGTAAAATTGCAGCTCACTGCTTCCCTCTTACTGCACACAAGGTCTTTTTTGGCTATTGTTCGTTCTTGCATTTTTTTTTCTCGTTCATTCCACCCACTCTCTGTGCCTGAACACCATTCAGACTTTCATTCTGAATGTCTGTCAAGCTCTGACTGTGTATCGGACCGAAGTGACTAATGCTGGACCGACGCCACCCACCTGCTATAAGCTGAAAAGGTTGTGCGATTGTGTGTGTTCTCACACTTCAGGCCTGCGTGTTGCCTTATTTTCTCCTCAGAGCTGATTCACAGAGGTATTTCTGTGCGAGCGCTGCATATCGGTTTAATGTTTAGAAGAGATTGTGTATTGACATGCACATTTTCAGGGGATATGCCCACATACGCCTGTATACAGGAGTTTAGGCCTTCAGGTTTTGTCTTTAAAACAGCTCTGTTTGGCATGACAGATTAAGATAGCGTGGAAACAGTGTGTTTTTGTTTCTCTCTCTGTTTTCACGCAGTCAGTGCACCACATGCTCATTGCCGCCGTGTCTATCAGCATGCTGTAATGCTCTTTTTGTGTCTCTGTTTAAACGCATTGCAGTTCAAACACTACGTCACACTAGTGGACAGAATATTACAGTGTGTTTTGTTTCTTGCGGTCACAAAAACCGCTGCTTGTGAATGAAAAGCCAAACTTGTTCAATTTTACTATGTAGCTTTCAAGTTCATAGAACGGCATGGATTAATTCAATCCCACAAGTAAATCCCAGAAATGTATCCCAGATCCAGTGAACTTTCTTGCTGGTCTTATTTGTGTAACCCTGCAGCGTTTGTTATTTTTAAGCTGAACAGCGGTTTCGGGTGCGCTTGAATCTTGAGGGCTTCTGTTCTAAAAGTCACAAAACGGCATTTGTGACCCATTTTGCTTTCGTAATATGATTTTATTTCTAAGTGAAACAATGTTTAAAAAAAAAAATGAAGGCACAATTGTTTTATCATGTAAAGTGTGTGTTTCATAAAAGAATACAATCAGATCTGAATGTGAGTTTGCTGTGCACTGTGGGGATGGGGAATTTCTAGTTTTGGTAATTTTTTTAATTATATTAAACATTTGTATTTAACTTTATTTTATTTTAATTGTAGCTTTAGTAGACTTTCTAAAGAAAATAAATACACCTTTGAAATGTACAGTAAAAAAAGACAGCTGTGGCACTCTACCAATTAAAAATATTGTAGCAATATTTTAGTGTCATGCACATAAAAACAAATCACCATCATGGTAACACACTTGACAGTAAAATAATGCAATAAACATTAATTAAACAACATAATATGTCTAATATGAAACAAAATGATTTAAACAACACATCATCAAATATAATGTCTTATGCAGAGGATTGTAGGAATGCCAGTTTAAAGTTTTTCACGGTAAATAAGATGATTGTTTGCTTTTACTTCGAATGTCTGTACATTTCACAGTATTTTTCTGTAAAATTACTCAAAATGTAAAAATTTTCATTGTATAAGGAAACGTGCCCATTGTCCATTTAACCGCTTTTACAGCAGCTTACAGTTAATATTACAAACAGATTTTACTGTGTATTTTGGTACTTCAGTTTATTTTATTTATTTGCCAAGGCAAAATTTCTAATTTCCGCTTAAGTTTCTATTTAATATTTTTATATTAAATATTTAGAATTTCAAATTTTATTTTCATTTCAGCTTTTAGATCATGAAAACGGTTTTAATCGGTTTAGATTTAAAAACATCACCAGCAAACACTTTTGTGGGCAGGACGTGGAGACTGAAGGTCAAGTTCACCTTCCATCTCCACGTATCCCAATGGTAATGCTTCTTATCCAATATTGCCATAACGTTGCCATAACGTTTACTACATTAATGTTAAATTACATTAAATTACTGGGTTTAAATGTTTTAACTGTTTTAGAAAGGCTGCATTACTTACAACAGTAGCCTAAAACATTAAGTAAACATAATCAAGCATTGCATTTCCTAAAGGTGACATCAGTCAAAATGGAAAGTCATTTTTTTCAAATTGATAACATATTGCAAACTTTGAGTATCATGCATTGATAGATTGTGTACAATAGAGTGGTGGAACTATGATGTCACTTTGTAGGCGAAGCTCCGGAAGCGAGTTAGCATTTTAGCACTTCCGGTTCCATCGTCCAAAAGTCAATGGGTTTTTTTAATAGGATTTTGGTTAAATCCCTTAAATAAGGTCCGTGGTTCACACAAGCCCAAGATACTTTCACGTTTTATTTTACGACATAAAACACACCAGTTACACTACACTCATGATTTTTTTAAGCTGTTACGTTTCTAAAAAAGAAGGTTGCTAACAAGCTGCTAAATGGGACTACATGTGCTATCTGAGACATTCAACGTCATCACGCCAAACAGTTTATCAATTTACAGTATTTTCCAGTTGTAGTATCATTTGTAATACAATTAATTTTAGAATAACCAATGAATAGCTTCCCGCATTTTATATTGTTGTTCGACAATGTTATTATATTACATTTTTTGCTTTGTCCCGAAATGCGACAAGTCTTCCGATGGAACATGCTCGTTTTATCACTAACGTTACTGATGCGGAGACTCTGGGTTCGTACCATGAGGTAAACTCATATTACGATTATTACATGTAAACACCACATTTACTGGCTTTACGTGGTGAAAGTGAAACTTTAATGATGCATAGTGCTTAAAGCCACATTCAAATTAAATGTTTACGGCCACATGAAGCTGTTAGAAAGCATATATATATATATATATATATATAGACTGAGGATTTCCTAGAAGCAAGGATAAAATATCATATTGTGCTTAGTTCACTAAAATAAGTTTAATCTTACCATATCCAAAAACGTGCTCACTCTGCTGTTATTTAAAAGATTGAATATGCAGCGATACGTTTTTAATTCATATTAATCTAGGAATTATTGACTTTTAATTCACCTTATTTCGAAATGTACAGAAATACGTGCTTTCATATGTCTTTCTGTTATGATTATTTCATTTATTCACTATACTATTTATAACTAATGTCTCATTTCAGTTTTAGTTTGGCTATAGTTTTGTTTTTATTCCAGTTTTTTTGAAACGGTTCATGTAGCGTGGATTAAAATTCATGTACAGTGTAAAACCTTTTCATTGAACGTTAAAAATAAGTTTGAGAAAGTTGTCGTGGTGACGTTGAAGGCGAGCGACCATGGTGCAGTAGTTCGTTTATAGCCTAAGCTTAGCTTTTCAGTTCTGGCGCTTTTATTTAGGCTTCAAAATTTGTCAAAGTTATATTATTTTGTGTAGATTATCTTGATGGACAAAACGTGTAAGTTTCATGAACCATGATTGAACACAGAGCTTATGTTTTGCGATAATCCAAAAGCCTATGGAAAAATCCTATTGGCTTTTTATCGAGGGAACCAGTTTCATGCTAACAGCCGATCCGCCTACAGAGTGACGTCATAGTTCCCCCACTCTATAAGTCTAGGAGAGCCTGCATTAAGAAAGCAAATTGGCACAATTTTGATTTAATTTCGACTTTAAAGCAAAGACGTCATCTAAAGTCGCGCACTTAATTTTGTTTTATGCGGCTTTGTTTAAAAACAGAATTGCTCTAAAGATATCAAACCCTGACTGCAGACCACCAGAAACCCTTATAAGGGTGTTGTGTGGGGCTTGTCTGTGTGTGTGTGTGTGTGTGTGTGTGTGTGTGTGTGTGTGTGTGTGTGTGTGTGTGTGTGTGTGTGTGTGTGTGTGTGTGTGTGTGTGTGTGTGTGTGTGTGTGTGTGTGTGTGTGTGTGTGTGTGTGTGTGTGTGTGTGTGTGTGTGTGTGTGTGTGTGTGTGTGTGTGTGTGTGTGTGTGTGTGTGTGTGTGTGTGTGTGTGTGTGTGTGTGTGTGTGTGTGTGTGTGTGCATGCATTAGAGACAACACTGGCAAAGCCTAACGGTTTACACAAGCGAAGCTCGATCTAGCTGTTGCTAGGGCAACAGGAGCAGCATGAGTCTGTGTGTGCAGGTGCCGTTCCTGCGCCTGACTGCAGGAGGAAGCGAGGAGAGAAAGATAGTTTTGATTTTTTTTTTTAAGGAAGGAGGATCTACTGGGTGAACGATTGATTATCTGTGGGAGAGACACCAACGGGAATGCGAGGATGACAAAAGAGGAGAAGAAAGGATTGAGAGAGAACGAAGGGTAGTTTTATAGAGTGGCAGTCCTGAACGGTAGCCCAAGGACCCAGCGGGAGTCAGTCCGGTAACCCGAGTGACCTTCATACAGAGAGGAAAGGAAGGAAAAAAAGATGTAATAATGCAGTAAATTCAGAAATATCAAGATAGATTGATGCTGTCGAGCTCCAAAAGTACAAACAAAAAAAAAGCACCATGAAAGACTCGCATGCTATTTTTTGGGTCTATTCACTGGCCAATACTGTAGAAGAGTGTTTTTGGGAGGTTTTTTCATTTTGGGTGAACTATTCCTTTAAGGATTTATTTATGTGTGCGTGTGTACTTGGATCTCACAGCCAGAAAAATCTGCTGCCTTCGCTGCATTCTCTCTTGTGTGTGTTGTGTGTGTTTTTCAGAGGTGCACAAAAGCAGATTTCCCCAGCACAATGCCAGATTCACCCGGTCCGTTCTGGAAATTCCTCCAGTTCTGACGGGGAATCTGGGCTTCTCCGACCGCTTTTCTCCTCCATTCACACATTTCCAATCCCTCGTGTCTTTTTTGAGGTCACAATCATAACAGACAGTACAGAGACTCTGTATCATGAGACTTAAAACCATGCGAAGCAAGTGTTTGTGGCAGATATCATAGAGTTGGTTGAAGATGATTTTCAAGGTTTTTAAGCCCAGCTGATGCAGCATATGAATGTTATGAAAATATTGTTATATTTGAATGTTATTTTAGCAATTTTGTGTGCATTTATTTAAATACACACTGTCAGTCAACTACACTTGCATACATTTTATATTATATATATATATATATATATATATATATATATATATAGTATCTCACAGAAGTGAGTACACCCCTCACATTTTTGTAAATATTGTATTATATATTTTCATGTGACAACATTAAAGAAATTACACTTTGCTACAAAGTAGTAAGTGTACAGCTTGTATAAATTTGCTGTCCCCTCAAAATAACTCAACACACAGCCATTAATGTCTAAACCGCTGGCCACAAAAGTGAGTACACCCCTAAGTGAAAATGTCCAAATTGGGCCCAAAGTGTCAATATTTTGTGTGGCCACCATTATTTTCCAGCATTGCCTTAACCCTCTTGGGCATGGAGTTCACCAGAGCTTCACAGATTGCCACTGGAGTCCTCTTCCACTCCTCCATGACGACATCACGGAGCTGGTGGATGTTAGAGACCTTGCGCTCCAACGCCTTCTGTTTGAGGATGCCCCACAGATGCTCGGTAGGGTTTAGGTCTGGATACATGCTTTGCCAGTCCAGCACCTTTACCCTCAGCTTCTTTAGCAAGGCAGTGGTCGTTATCATGTTGGAATACTGCCCTGCGGTCCAGTCTCCGAAGGGAGGGGATCATGCTCTGCTTCAGTATGTCACAGTACATGTTGGCATTCATGGTTCTCTCAATGAACTGTAGCTCCCAGTGCCGGCAGCACTCATGCTTGACTGTAGGCAAGACACACTTGTCTTTGTACTTTCATCTGGTTGCTGCCACACACGCTTGACACCATCTGAACCAAATAAGTTTATCTTGGTCTCATCAGACCACAGGACATGGTTCAATAATTCATGTCCTTAGTCTGCTTGTCTTCAGCAAACTGTTGTGGGGCTTTCTTGTGCTTGTGCATCTTTTAGAAGAGGCTTCCTTCTGGGACGACAGCCATGCAGACCAATTTGATGCAGTGCGCGGCGTATGGTCTGAGCACTGACATGCTGACCTCCACCCCTTCAACTGCAGCAATGCTGGCAGCACTCATACGTCTATTTCCCAAACACAACCTCTGGATATTACGCTGAGCATGTGCACTCAACTTCTTTGGTCGACCGTGGCGAGGCCTGTTCTGAGTGGAACCTGTCCTGTTAAACCGCTGTATGGTCTTGGCCACCGTGCTGCAGCTCACTTTCAGGGTCTTGGCAAATGTATTATAGCCTACGCCATCTTTATGTAGAGCAACAATTATTTTTTTCCAGATCCTCAGAGAGTTGTTTGCCATGAGGTGCCATGTTGAACTTCCAGTGACCAGTATAGAGAGTTAGAGCGATAAGACCAAATTTAACACACCTGCTCCCCATTCACACCTGAGACCTTGTAACACTAACGAGTCACATGACACCGGGGAGAGAAAATGGCTAATTGGGCCCAATTTGGACATTTTCACTTAGGACATTTTCACTTTCAGAGATTACCTTCTGTTTGTGTATGTCACACTTAAAGGAATTTTCTCTTGCCCTTTGACCTTATGCTGTTTGTATGTCCCTTAAAGAAAAGTGTGTAAAATACGACTGTTCCCCTTTAAAACTGATTCACACCCTCAGTGGAAGAGAGCCAGAGTGAGTTTTGACCCTCGCCACAATCTGTCCACCAGCAGGACACCTTCTCTCTCTCTCTCTCTCTCTCTCTCTCTCTCTCTATGCGTTCAGCCTTGGCTTTGTCCTTGTCTTTCAAAGCGGAGTTAATTTTGTTATTTTCAGCTCAGATTGTCTTAGAAAAATCATAAAATATCACATACAAATAACTGATTCAGAAACATCCAGCTCTCTCCATCTTTTATATTAAGTTCCATCTTTAATGAATTGTTTTTGACCATTTCTCCATGTCACACCTGCATACTATAGACCTGTATTGTTTTCATATAAAACAAATTACACCGTAAAAATGTTTTTTGTTTTAGTTTAATACTATTTCTCCCCTTGAGTATTTTCCTACTTCAATAGTTAACATTCAGTTCAGTGTGTTACTTGCCATTCCTTTGTAACTAATTGTGACATTTTCTAGCAATTTCTGAGTTTAAATTGTTTCTACACATATTGCAGTTTTGGATGTTAAGATGTATTATTTATCATTAATGAACAAATTAGCATTTTAAATGACAAGCTAGTAAATGGTAATATAAATTTTCTCTCACACTTGCATAATTTTGTTGTTGCTGTAGTAGTATTGCAGTTTGATTCCAAAATATCTCTTGCAGCACATTAACAACTGATTTCAGGTCAGTGCGATCACTTTAGATCACAGAAATCACAGAACAATTAGAGTTAGAACTCGGAAAGGCAAATAACCATACGAGCAAACGCTGAATGAACCATTGCGTTTGTGAAGTGCTTTTCAGACAAGTGAAGTGTTTTACATGCAAATGAGATACAGCACATTATTATGAAAGTGAAGCACCTTGTGGATGAATTGAGGCTGCCGGCCAGATCTTGTCCAGTCAAACAGCGTCAACGGAGATAATGGATGTCGGTCGACTGATGGTGCGTTTGAAGTATTTTTCAGATCAGCATGCTGGGGGAAACTCGTGCTGTTCACTGCAGGGTCAGGAGTTTATAGGGGTGATGTTAGTATTGATTGTGTAGGCAGACATACACCGTAAACTGCATGTTCACAATACCCTTGAACATGAAACCGCAATCACAGTGCATTTAGCATCTGAGTGAAATGGAATGTTCAGAGGGAAAAACATTGGAATTTTATTGGATCATGAATAGTGGGTGCTGATGTTATTGGTTAATATTGTTTTATTATTTATTATTATTATTTTATTTATTATTGTTCAGGGAAGTCGTGGCCTAATGGTTAGAGGGTCGGACTCGTAATTCGAAAGGTTGCGAGTTCGAGTCTCGGTCCGGCAGGGATTGTAGTGGGGGGAGTGAATGTCCAGGAGAGAGCCTCCACCTTCAATACCACGACTGAGGTGCCCTTGAGCAATTCACCGAACCCCCATCTGCTCCCCGGGTGCCGCAGCATTGGCTGCCCACTGCTCCGGGTGTGTGTTCACTGCTGTATGTGTGCACTTTGGATGGGTTAAATGCAGAGCACAAATTCCGTGTATGGGTCACCATACTTGGTCGTATGTCACGTCACTTTCACTTTCACTTATTTTTTTCCCACCCAGCTTTATATATAATATATATAAACTAAAATAAATAAAAGCACGGGTTTCTTATTACTGCATCACAAACTTTAATCTCTTTCCCAATCCCAGAAAAAACAGGACTCCCATTCCCTCCCACTCCCGTTGTTGTTGTTTTTGTTGTTGTTTTTTTTAACTATATACAGTAAAATTATTATAAATTAATTTACATAGTCCTTAGCAGATTAAATTTTTATACTTATATTTTTTTTTTTTTTATTAGCCTTTTTTTGTTATTTTGTTGTGTGCTTTTGTCATTTTTCTCATGTTGTGTGCTTTTGTTCAATAGATTTTTCTGTTGCAGCAACGCGCTTCCACACAAAACTATTGCTATTATGTTTTATTTACTAAGCGTTTGGATGTCCTGCCCGATTGTATTACCACAAAAGCCGTTAAGTCCATCAAATGTATTATTAAGACAGTTAAACGTAGTATAGGTCCCAACCCAACTTTGAGAATAGATTAACGGCGATATTTTTTTTTTTTGAAGCACGCCGTGCCCACCACTAATATAAACTAAAATTGTTTTAGTGCTGTTTATATACTATTATACATTTATATTCTGAATTAGCTTTTATATTTATATTATTAGTCTTTTTTTGTAATTGTGTTGTGTGCTTTTGCCATTTTCATTAGTTCTTTTAAATATTACTATTATGTTTTATTTATTTTAGTTATTTTACAGTTTTAGTTATTTATTTATAGTTATTCATTTTAGTGTTTCAGCTTATTTCAGTTTGTTGCAATATTTCTGATTTCTGTTTAGTTTAAGTATTTTATCTAATGTTTAAGTCAAAATTCAAGTCAAATTTATTTAAATAGCACTTTTTACAATGCACTGTCTTAAAGCAGCTTTAAAGAAAATCGTGATGTTAATGTTTATAATATATTAATATATGTATGCCTTATAGTGACATGTAACTAACTATTTTATATTTTATTTCAGCATAATTTCACCTTAAACGTGTATTTTTACTTTTAGTTTCTTCATGATAATAATAACAACTCTGCATTCAAGTCAATGTAAATTCTCATTCCCAACTTATTTCAGATATACAGAGGAAAAGACTGTAGGGTGAAACTTGATTATATCTATAGATGTCTTTTTCCCCAGAAAATGTGTTGTTCAAAAGGTGTATGAACTCTGATATTCCTTTTAACTCAGAATAGAGAATAATACAGAATTATATTTCTGGTTTATTGTGATAAAGGGAGTGAACTACATGATTTGAGAGGCGCAGATGATTTAAATTGAAGAGGTTGTGAAATATAATAATGCTCCGTATTGATTTCTGCAGAGAAATGACCGTCAGGGCGTGCTTGGGAATAAGCTGCGCTCACAGAAGGAGTCGAGATTGATTGCTGAATGAGAGCTAAAGAGGCACGTGAAAATATGAATGCAAAAACCAGATGAATGGGGAGAGATTATGAGCAGGAAAGGGTTAAACCATTCTGCCATGAACATACAGAGAGAGTGAGCTGGGATGAATGGATGTATGAAAAAACGATAGTCAGCCGATGGAAATGATTGGCAGAGAGGGATGAATGGGGAAGAGGTGGATTGATGTTAAGCAGGAGATGGTTGGGGTTCATGTGTGCTCTCATTTGCCCTCTGGCAGAACTCATCTTGTTGCATAACGGCCGTTCCTTCAGCAGCTGTTTCCATGGGAATTCTGAGTCTTCCCTCTTCTTTCTCTTTCATAGATCCTCAAATTAGTTGGAAACCACACATTTCCTGTTGGGAGAACAAATGGGCGGCACCCAGACAGATCTGTGAGCCACTGACAGAATGAAATAAATATTTCGGCTGTGTTTGCAATGGAATACTAGAGTACCGTGCAATTTATTTAGTATGCTTTTTTATATACTGCCATTCAAAAATTTGGGGTTGGTCATTTTTTGAAATAAATTAATACTTTTATTCAACATTGATTGTAAGTGACTGAGAAGACTTAAAATGTGACTTTTTTCAAATAGAGAATTCTGAAATAAATGTTTTACTGTTTGTTTACAAATATTAAGCAGCAAAGCTTTTTTCAACACTGATAATAAGAAGAACTTTTTCTTGAGCAGTAAATCAGCATATTAGAATGATTTCTGAAGGATCATGTGACACTGCAGACTGGAGTAATGATGCTGGAAATTCAACAGGAATAAATAACATTTAAAATATATTCAGATTAAAACCAGTTACTCTAAATCTTAAAATATTTCACAATATGCCTGTTTTTACTGTATTTTTTTTATTAAATGTAGCCTTGGTGAGCATAAATGCTTCCTTTTGAAACTACAAATTTGAATGAAGCGTTATGCAAAGATAAAATGTTAAGCCTAATCTGTCACATGACCTCTTTATGTGCATGTTTAATTTAGCCCTTCTGTTATCATCTAACAAATAAACAATGTTGTGTAAAAATGTCGGATCACTTGAGTAAAAATCGGTTAATATTGTTTACGGTTAATTGGAACACCTGGAAATTGATGGTCAGGACTAGTGCATTGCATTGTGGGTTCAGTGGATATACTGTATTGCACAAAATATATTGTTATTTGCATAATGCATACTCGCTTACTACAAAAAACAGACAGGCAGTGTGATGGGATGCTATTCACAGTCTAGCCTTTGTTTTTATTTGTAGCTTTCAGTCAGCATTTTAGGGTTTTAGAATGTATGAGTCTGTTTTGTGAATGTGTGAGGGCTTGTTTATAGGATATAGGTTGTGAAAGTGTGTGTGTTCTGAGCGTGAGAACCGCTGGGCTCTGACTGAACTGTGCCTGAGGTGTGTAAGTGTGTGTAAGTCTAGGTGTATGATGACTAACTCTATGTCCATGTGTGTGTCTGTATGAGTGTGAGAACAGAGCTCATCCACCCATAACATGCAGATATAGCAGGTGTTAACCAGAGATTCACAGATAGTTGTGTAGGTAAGAGTGAGTTTGTGTGTGTTTGCATGCTTTCATGTGTTAGTATCTAGTACACAGGTGTGGGACCGCGGTCCTCTATTTCTATATGTGTGTGGGCGTTGTTTACTGCAGCAGATGACAGGAACATGTCATGATTATGACCGGACATGTTTTTTGGGGGGCACTTTTAGTCATTTTACATAGCGATACTTCATTGTGTAGACATTGTGATACTTAAGAGTTGTGGTTAACAATATGAGTTTCTCATTGCCCAACACTGGTATATAACTCACATTTTTTCATATAACAGTATCAGTATCAGTTTATGGCAATAATCTCTTAATTCAGCCTAATTATATGGTTATTGGCTGATGTTGATGATGATGGTGGATGAGGAGATACCCCCTGACGATGTAGAGTGCTTAGAAAAGCAGTATATCAATGCAATTATTATTATTATTATTATTATTATTAATAAAAGATGATGTTAAATAAATATGATTGTTAATTGGAAAATTATTAATCAAACCGCTTATGCTGATCATAAATGTTTTGGTTATTGATATCGTCTGAATGCGAAATCATTATATGTTGGTAATCTAATCGTTAATGAACGCTACTCCATTAATTGCTATTTGTTTAACAGTCAATGTTGACCATTTCAAATGTCGTAATGTAAATCTTAATGTATATGCTAGTGTTTTGAGGTTACTGGTTTTGGCTGTATAAGAAATAATTGGCCAATGTGTTAGTAATCTCAAAATATTGTTCATTTAGTCGGTTAACAGCCTGTTACTTCTAAATATTCTAATTTTAATATCATAATATACCAACAATGTTTATATATAAATCCCAGATTTTCATTTTAACGTCTTGTCATTACTAATTTCAGCTGAATAGCAAATATGTCAGTAATCTGAGAATATTGTTTGATTAATTTGTCAACAACCTGTAACATTTTAATATTGCAAGTTGCAACTCAATATTGTAGTGTAACCTTAATCAGTATACATTTTACAATATCGGATGATTTTGTGGTAATTGGTCAATGTCGATAATCTTAATCTGCATTGCAATATTATATACATGCTAATATATATTTAATATACAAATATTCTATGTCAACAATATCAAAATGTTGAATGTCTCAATATTGTGATTATTGATATCAGTTAACAACCGAATAATCAGCTCTATAATAATATATCTACGTTTTGTTGTCCAAAATATTGATATTTTAATTTCGTAATGAAGCATAAATCTTGATACAGTTCTCAGAAAACCGCCTGACTTTTTGGTAATCCACCCGTGTTGACAATCTAAAAGCGTTGCGCTATTATATGAATTTTAATGCACATTTCAAAATATTTGCCCATTTTTGTTGATAATATTGAAATGTTGTATTGATCTATATACTGGCATCAAATAACAACTGGATAATCAGCCTCCAAATAATATCCAAATGTTGTAATTGTACATTAAAATATAGTTGTGAAAATCTGACCGTAAAGCTCAAAATAATGGCTAATTGTTGTAATTGGCCTGGCAGATTCAAGTGTTTTTGTGTGTGCATCTGTGCACGTCTCTGAGCATGTTTACGTGTTTGTTTTTTGTGTGGGCGGCCATGCCGTGTGGAGTGTGTGGGCCCGAGTCGTGTATTTATAGGAGTGTGTGGCGGTAACGTGGGTGGTGACTCTCCGCAAGTGGGTTAGAAGCTAATCTGATGTTGATAAACTCTCTGCTTCCACACCTGTGTGCGTGGCTCGAAGCGTTCAGCCGAAGGAATTAAGCAGCCAGCTTTTTATAGACCTTCCGTCCTGCTTTGTGTCTCTATCTCTCTCTCTCTTTCTCATTCACTGAGAGAAGTCAGCGTGGTGGTAGTCAGGGCTTTCCCTGATTTAGCGCAGGGATTGAAAACACTGAAAAAAGTAGTTGGCAAAAAAAGAGCGCAGGAGGAGGAGACTCAGATACAGTGAGGGAGGGAACAAGGGAGGGTTCGTAAACGGTAGCTATAGAGTGAGTGAGTGAGCTATCAACACCCAGCCAGCCGGCTTTTCAGACGAAAGCGAAAGATACAGAAAGAGAGAGTTTCTAGGCAAGGTCTGTCCGCTGTGTTGTGGTCGGAGGTGGTTATGCGGTGTGTGTGTGTTTGAGAGAGAGGACACACTCTGAGGGGAGGTCCAGGTGTTCCCCAGTGGCGTTCCTCTGTGATTCAGGGGAATCCAGCTTGTCCTGAAACAGACACACTTTCACTGGGAGACAAAAAACTGAAGCAGCCCTGCCATCAGTATATCAGCACTGCTCAGGTACTCGATGTGGAAGTGTGCAATCATATGTTGACTTCTTCTTTTTCTAGTCTTGTTGACTAGTTTAGTTTTAAATGTTGCATGATTGGCTGTTTATCTGTCTTGTATGATTGGCCAGATTTGCATTAGGATTTCTGAAAGTCTTGCACAATTGACCAGCTTAATGCTTGCATTTGTTTTTTGTTGTTGTTGTTTTTGTTGCATGATTGGTCCACTTTATATTTCCATTTTATGAAAGGGTTGGGCAGTTGGTCAGCTTTACATTTGTATGATTTTTTTGTTTGTTTAAAATTTAGCTTGATAGGTCAGTTTAAAATGTGTATTTTCTAATTGTTACTAAATTGTGTCTAATTGTTCATTTTTGTAAAATATTTATTTGAGTGTGTGTTTTTTATTAATTTAATTATTAATTGTATTAATATTTTGGTCAGCTTTGGGGATGTAATGTTGAAAGTGTGCAATCTGCCAGGTTTTTTTTGTTTGCGTGTTTGATTCTTAAATAACTGTTGCAAGATTTGCCAGCTTTTTTGGAGTGTTGCAAAATTGGGCAGCTTTGATATATATATATATATATATATATATATATGTATGAAGAGTTCATTTGCAAAAACAGTGAAAAATTAAGTTTTTCATTGTGCATTCCAATTCATTTCAATCAATCTCACAGTTGGGTTATTTTGATTAGGTACAAAATTACAAAAAAAATACTAGCTAACTAACACAATAAAACATGATTGCATAATAAAAAACATGATTTTTGAAAAAAAAACTGAGTTATCTGTTTTTGCAAATAAACTTTTCATATCATATATATACATTTATATTGTATTTATTTATCTAGCATAATGTTTGTATTGTCGGATTGTTGCACTTTTTTAACTGGTGCATTACTAGGCCGGGTCTTTTTTTATAAAAAAAAAATTAACATGTTGCCTAATTAGTCAGCTTTACAGTTGTAAGTGTGAAAGTGTTCAATTGGCCAGATTTGTGTCCATCCATTTTGTATAAACTGCTGCACGATTGGCCAGCCTAACGCTTGTGATTTTGGAGTGTTGCATGATTGGTCAGCTTAATATTTGTATCTTATGAGCATGTTGTACATTTGATCAGTCTTGCAGTTGTTCTATTCATTTGTTTGCTGTTTGATAGGTCAACTTACATTTGTATTAATACCCAATTTGACAGAAATGCAGTAGTATTTCTTTTACTGTTGCGTGATATTTGTTTGTTTTTGTTTGTTTGCTTTTTGTTTGTTATTTAAATGTTTCCTTATTTTTCAACTTTCACTTGTATTTCTAATAGTTGCACATTTGGTCTCATTTGAGATTTTAAGTACTTTTAAGAGTTTGATTTGACCTGTTTTATTTTTATATTTGTATTTTTTATTATTTGTTTTGTTTTTTGTCATTTTTCCTTTTATGATAGTTTTATTATTATTATTATTTTGTACCGGCATGTCAAGATTACTGTAGGTAATCTTATGGTCGATTAGTGCAGCAAGGTCATGAAACTCTCTGTCTGGTCCTAGGGTTAATAGTATTAATAAGGCGGCCTACTTTAACACTGATCATTGCCAGAACATCATTATAAATGCTCTTCGTTTTCTTTTTTTTGCATGACAATTTTTTTATCAGAGATTCCTGCTAACCTTTAGGAGTCGTGATTGAGGTTCTGTGAGGGTCACGGGGGATATTTGCCCTCCTCCACCCGAGGGCTGTGTGACTGATGGGTTGGGTGGAGAAGATCAGCTCAGAATGGATGAGCCCACAGCGGTTACGTAACTCAGTCAGAGATGGACATAGTGCTATAAACAAACAGTACAGACCTGGCTCGAGAGTTCTGGTTTACATTAACATCAGTAAGACAAATGACCCCCATTAGCGGGCAAGAGTACTGTTAACACAGTCACAGGACGTTGCATGCAACCACGCGTGTGTTTGTTTGAGGGAAAGAGTTTGTTTATGGACTGCGAGTTTGAAGTTGGCATTTGATGGGCCACAGCTGAAGCTGTGAGACCTTCATCATATGGATGAATCGGACAGAGAGAAAGACAGGGAGCTGTGAGCATGAATCAAGTCAGCAAAGTAATATTTGATTAAGCAGGGCTCAACAGTAAGGATGACCAGCTGTCCCAAGGCTAGTGTAAGACCGTTTCGGGTCAGCTAATGGAAATGTCCCTTTCGGCTAGTGTTGTGTCACTATATCTCAATATGATTGATCTTTTTTATGGCAGGTTTTGAAACAATATTGGCCCTATCGATGGGGTAAGCTGTGCCAGAGCTCAACTAATAGTACTAAGCTTTCAATTTAAATACAGTAAGATATATTTTATAATTATAAAATTCATTATAATTAAAATTATATAATATAAAATGTATTTTATAATTTTTATATTTTTGAAATAATTTTATATGGTATGTTATGTGTTAATTGAACGTTGTTAATTATTTATATATATATATATATATCATTATAAATATAAAATTTGTTTGAAATTAGTTAAATACAAATTTGAATGTTCTCTACACACACACACACACACACACACACACACACACACACACACACATATATATATATTATAATTATTTATATTGATAAAAAATTGTGTGTTATAATTAATATAAAAAGATGAGAAAGAGAGAGTGAGCATGCCATGATGAATAATTGTTATTCTCCGTTTCTCTTGTCTCTCTGTGTTAGATTACATAATTCTGCCTCCAGCCAGGCTCTAATCAGAGCGGGAAAACAACTCACACACACACACACACACACACACACACACACACACACACACACACACACACACACACACACACACACACACACACACACACACACTCACTCAGAGGGCTGTTCGGACAGTCTGTAACTCGTCATGTTGCTTTGGCTGACACTCTGAAGCGCCAGGCAGCCTGACATACACACACTCACACATGCTGCTCCAAAAGAGCCAACAGAAATCAAATCATATTCTCACAATATTTCATGTAATCTAGTGCCACATATTTTTTGTATTGGCTGCATCCTAATTCAAATAGATCCTGAGTAGACTGAGATTAGTGCAATGTTTTCAGTGGATTTAAAAAAAAATGCACTGGTGCTTGATGTTCCAGCCCAGGCTAATATTACCCACATTCCCTTGCGATTTGAAAGAGGAGGAGTTTCTGACAGTTCTCTATAACCACAATCTAAAATGAACACTTGCTAAGTGTCATATAAGAGTACAAATGGGATTTGTTTAGTGAAGTGTATAAAATGTTAGTTTATTGGTGACTTTATTAGGAGTTTCAGCATTAGATTGGTTTCAGGTTGAATTTTACAATATGTAGTCTCTTTGATGATGCAAGTGACAAGATGATCTCATTTTACCGTAAGAAAGAAAAAGATTTGTTGCAGCTTCTAATTTACAGTCATCATAGGTCTTTTTGTTCTCCAGAATTCCATGTCGGAAACTTACAGAATCTTCCTTGTGTCGCACAAGAACAAAATCTAATTTGCTGCATACACCCTTCAAAGTGACAACCAAATTTGAATTAGAGTGAACCGCATAAGTTATCAATTTGTGTGTGTAGGGAACAGAACTCGCTCTCGAAATTGCGCTGACTGACATGCAATTATTTACCAAAATAATATTACAATGACCAAAGGCTCATTTAGCAAATTGAACTAAAATACCATTGACAGATCCGTCATGTTTTGTATGTTTGGAAGACTGCTTCATAGAGCACATTATTGAAGTGTTGCCATGTCCACTTATTTTAAGCGAGGCTTATTAAGTGTGTTTGGGCTTGGCTCATAAAGCGATCCATTTTAGGAAGTTAAAAAGTAAGCAGGTGCCATTTGTGATATTTTAATATGTGGCTTATTTCCAAGATAAAGCATTTTGCATTTGAGTTTATTATGGGGTTGTTCTTATTTGCTGTCTGTTATTGTATAATCTGGCAACACTGATGAGTCAAGATGTACTTATGTCATTATCAACTAGTTGTTCAGTTCTGTTCACACTATGTTGAATTTTTGTAAATGCATTTGTGACTATGTGAATTTTTAAGGAGTAAATTAGGTTTTAGAATGCTGTTTTCACTTCCTAAAAATTCCTGAAGTGTGGAACAGGATGAATTGACAACCAAATTTAACTGCCGAGTGTATGTGGCCAATGTGTCATGTGGTTTACAACAGAGTCCAATCACAAAACATGTTCATACTTCAGAATCAAAATGATTGTGACTGAAGAGAACAGCTGTTTGTGTGTTTTTATCAGGTGAGCACTACAGGATGCAGATCCCAGGCCAGGTATGAAGGTGTCGAAGGCTTGGTATTTTCTGGCGTGTGCCGTTCTCAGTCAGTCTGTATAAAGACAGGAAGTGTAAACTTCAGATGAACCAGCCAGAGGGACTCTCAGTTATTCCCAAACAGACAGACAGAGCCCAGAGGGGCAGAGAAACACCTGTCTCCTGAGACTCTCTCTCACACACACATATGCAGGAAGTCAGATGATTAGCGTGCTGTACTATTGACACCCTAACATGACTAGTACTATTACTCATCCTTGGGTTTAATAAACTTTGCTATGTTGCTCTGCAGCATTTGTGCTCCAGACATGAAAGTTTCTAAAAGCATGTGTCTTGCTGGGGAGAGGTGTGATGTTACTTTACTAAGCAAATTAATGTACATTTTTCACCTGGGAGACGATAAAACCAAATATCCCAATAGACTAACATTGCAGGAGGAACCTGAGTCATGTCTAGAGACCACAATATCAATATCACCGAGACTTCAACCAACCAGAACATCTTAGCAACAGCACAGCAATGCCATAGAAACCATTCCTCATGCTAAAACATGTTAGTTATTTCATCATGTTTCGTCATGTAACACTGAAGACTGGAGTAATGGCTGCTGAAAATTCAGCTTTGCGTCATGGGAATAAATTATATCTTAAAATATAAATATAAAACAGTTAGCTTTGCTTGGTGAGCATGGGAAAATCAAAGGAAAAAATCTCCTAATTTTATGGTCTTATATGGTTTAAGGATGTAGCTGGTTTAAGCTGCTTTGAAAATAATTTCACTCAGAAACGGCTAGTAAATTTAACTCACCAGAAAAATTCACAATTAGGCTAATTACCAAGTAACAGGAAATAACACATTGAATTAAATGTCAAATTTTGAAGTAAAAAGACTGAAATAGTTTTAGCTTTGCTTTTTTTCTTTCTGAGCTCATATTTTTTCAGGAAATGTGAGTCTAGTTTGAAAAGCAGTCTACAATTTGATGCTAGCTATACTGCTGTAACCAGCAAAATGGTCACCACTTTTCCATGCTTAACATGATGCATGGATTCAGTTTAATTTAGTTAAAAGTACAATCCATTAGCCAATCAGTAAATTATGGCCTTATAGCATCTACATAGTATTATTGTAAATTAAAGCCTTGTAGGAAATGTAGCCCTTTCTGTGTACCAATTGAATTCCTTCCGTTCTGTTTCCTACACAGTGACACTTTTTGGAATGTTGTAACATACATAATCCAGGTAACCCAGCAGCACTAAGTCAGTGAGAGAATTCCATGAATGAATGCTAAACATCCCTGTCCTAATGAGCTCGGAGGGATTAGCATGTTCCCTCTAAACATGACCCCTGTGAATCTCCTCTGCTGCCCCGTAACACGCGGCGTTTCCTGCCGTTTTAGCACTCGTCATAATTCCACCGCTGTTGACTTGGCTAAATCCATTTAGTGGGGGAACTCACAAATTCTCTTTCCCATTAGCAGTAGCTAGTGCGGGCTGTAGTTGTCGGCAGGGCGCTGCGTAGAGAGATTAATGTTTCGAGAGGGAGGAGGTGGAGAGTGACATGAGAGGTTCCGCTAATTTAATGCGTTTGCATAAGGCCAGAGAAATCTCGCCCTCGATTCTATCAAAGGAATGCTTGTGAATTATTTTTATTTTTTTCAGATGACCTTGTTAAAGTAACGATGTCATGTGACAACAATCTAGTATTGGAACAGATTTCATAATGTAAGCTGTTTTGTGTAAAGTTCTTACAAAAATTTGTGCATTATTGTGCATTTAAATGTTTTTGAAAGTGTCTTGGGCTCACCAAGGCTGCATTTGTTGGTTATATTATTTGTAATATTATTACACTTTAAAATACCTTTTCTATTCTAAAATATTTTAAAATGTAATTTATTTCTGTGATGCAAAGATACATTTTCAGCAGCAGTCTCCAGTGTCACATGATTCTTCGGAAATCATTCTAATATGCTAAATTGGTAGTTAAGAAACTTTTTTTTTCATTGTTGTTATTTTTATGGAAACCCATTAAACCCATAGATATTTTTCTTACAATTCTTTAATGAATAGACAATTCAAAAGAACAGCATTTACTTGGAATAGAAATCTTTTGTAAAATCATAAATGACTTTATGGTCACTTTTAAACTATTTAATGCATAAATGCAGCATAAAATTATTTATTTAGTTGTTTTTTTTATTTTTAAGTCTGAATCCTTTGTGAAAAATATTGCAGATCTGGGGTGCTTATGTGTCATGACACAGGTTTGATTCCAGGCTGTGTCCCATTCTGTTGTTTTTGCCGATACAAAGTTACAAATTTTATAAATACAAATATAATCTGAAAAGGATTCTCCAGTGAAAGCCAGTCTTTACTGCGTTAAACAGTCCGTCTACAGGACGTTGTGTAATTACCGTAAATGGCACGCCAGCTTTCTAAAGAATGCGTTGCCCTTTTCTTCTTTTCAAACGGTAATATTAATTTTTGATGAGAGCTGGATTCTTTTGCTTCGCTGGAAGTAGGGATGAAAAACCTCAGCGGCATAAAGGATGGGAGTGAATGTGCTTTTGTGTTGGTGCGATTCAGTCGCGACGACAGCTGCATTCGACACAAACTCCGCAATTCTCTCACAGAGCGCCTCTGAAAGGAAACGGTGATGGAAGAGAGTTTTCTGCCTCCACTGTGAGGCCTTTTCTCTTTCTTATTATTCAAACTGTCCTTTTGTCACATTCAGATCAGTTTCAGATTCATATGCAAAGAGACTCATATTGCAAAGCTGGATTCAGTCTGAGGGAGTGAGAGAATTTTTTTTTATTTCAAAATGTGTGTAAAACAGGTGGGTTAAAGCCCAGGTATGTTCATTTCCAGTCTCGTTAGGTTCTAAAGACATTGCTAGTTTGCTACTACTTTTCTAAGCTGGATATATGATTTTCAAAAGATGATAAAACTGGCAAATAATTCCACAGACTCTCATTTTGAAGGAAGGATCCTAGAGACTCTTTTGCTCCGTACATCTTTAAGCATACAACTTAATATACTGCCCTCATCAAAGGTTTGCTTTAGTGACATTTAGGGAGTTGGTTTACCATGTCTGTAACAGTCGCCTCTATGACTGTTTAACAGTACTTTTAACTAACCAATGAGGGGCTTTGGCTAACCTGCCAAAATTTCCCCAATATGAAAGTATTAACATTTTATAAAAGTAGAATATGGGGATTTCCTACGTGTTTCTTTGTTTTTGCACTTACATTTACCTTTTATTCATATGAAGCCTAAATGAGAACATGTTATGTAATAGCAATGGTGTATAAAGTACCTGAAAGCCATACTTAAGTAAAATTGCAGCTATCTTACCAGAAAATGACTTTGGTTGAAGTTGAAGTCACCGTTTAGAATATTACTTGAGTAAAAGTCTTTACGTATGTGATATTTATTGTACTAGAAGTATTTTTTCAATTTTAAACGTACTTAAGTATTGAAAGTAAAAGTACAAGTAAATGCAAAATGAAAAAGAAGCAAATAAATATATATATAAAAAAAATCATAAAGAGCTCAACGCTTTCTTCTACTTTATATTTTTGCGTAAGAATAAGAAGCACTTCATCCAGTACTTAGTGTCTTTCATTCCAACATAAGAAAAAAATTCCGGAATCTGCATCTGAAATTGCATTTAGATGTATTTATACAGTTCAGTGTAGCTCAGAGGGGACATAGATGCATTTAAACTGCAGTTACAGATGCATAAATAAGCCTAATGCTTTGTTTTTAACATAAAACGTTGATTACTGATATTTGAAATAATTTAAAACATGAAGAAAATAGTTGAAATGTGAAATTAAAACTGCCAGTAGGTGGCAAGGACTGACAGTTAATGAGTGAGTCATTGAGATTCAACCGATTCAATCAAACGGCTGATTCATTCAACGAGTAAACACTGTGCATTGCTCAGAGACGCAAAACAGTACTTTGATCTTTGTTTGGAACTATTTTCGTTGGCAAAATTGAGCAAAAACAAGCAATATTATGTCTAAAATGTAAGTCACTTATTACTAACTTTACTGAACTTGTATACAATATTACTGAATGTGTTATCATGCTGATATCTGCAGAAAAACGGTACTCTTTGTGTGATATAGATTAAGCTAACTATATTAAATTATATAAATATAAAAAACATACAGAAGCACTTTTGCCGTCTACAATTTAGAATGCCTGGAATTCTGAGTTTTACTAGACTAATAAATCAACGTGCGTGCACTCTGTGTACGATTTGTGAAATAGCCTACTTGGTAATTTCAGATCGCACATCATTACAACAACACTTACCGTATTATCACAGAATATATACTGTATATCGGACACCCCAGACTCAACTTGAGTGGAAAATGAAATCATCCGCGGTTGTGCTCGCACTTGTTTACACATGAGCAAAGGTGTATTTAGGAGTCTAACTTGCAAGCGCAGGACTACTGATGCGTCAAACCTGCTTTAAAGGATACATTTTAATTAGGAAATGCGTCAAACCTGAGTAAAAGTATACATTTTAATTAGGAAATATAGTGAAGTAAAAGTTAGTTAAAATCTACTGAACAAAATTATAAACGCAACACTTTTGTTTTTGCCCCCATTTTTCATGAGCTGAACTCAAAGATATAAGACTTTTTCTATGTACACAAAAAGCCTATTTCGCTTAAATATAGTTCACAAATCTGTTTAAATCTGTGTTAGTGAGCACTTCTCCTTTACCGAGATAATCATCCACAAGGATGCTGATTAGACAGCATGATTATTGCACAGGTGTGCCTTAGACTGGCCACAATAAAAGGTCATTCTAAAATGTGCAGTTTTATCACACAGCACAATGCCACATATGTCGCAAGTTTTGCGGGAGCGTGCAATTGGCATGCTGACTGCAGGAATGTCCACCCGAGCTGTTGCCCATGAATTGAATGTTCAATTCTCTACCATAAGCCGTCTCCAAAGCTGTTTCAGAGAATTTGGCAGTACATCAAACCGGCCTCACAACCACAGACCACGTGTAACCACACCGGCCCCAGGACCTCCACATCCAGCATCTTCACCTCCAAGATCGTCTGCGACCAGCCACCCGGACAGCTGCTGCAACAATCGGTTTGCATTATCAAAGAATTTCTGCACAAACTGTCAGAAACCGTCTCAGGGGTCTCGACCTGACTGCAGTTCATCGTTGTAACCGACTTGAGTGGGCAAATGCTCACAATCGATGGTGTCTGGCACTTTGGAGAGGGGTTCTCTTCACGGATGAATCCGGGTTTTCACTGAACAGGGCAGATGGCAGACAACGTGTATGAGGTCGTGTGGGTGAGCGGTTTGCTGATGTCAACGTAGTGGATCATGTGGCCCATGGTGGCGGTGGGGTTATGGTTATGGGCAGGCGTATGTTGTGATGGCCATAGAGATACCGTGACGAGATCCTGAGGCCCATTGTTGTGCCATTCATGCATGTTTGATAATGCAATGGTGCAAGAATCTGTACACAGTTCCTGGAAGCTGGTTCTTGCAGCCAGCAGACATGTGAGCATGTTTGGGACTGGATCGGGACAGCGTGTTCCAGTTCCTGTATCCAGTGCACAACCGACCAACATTCCACAGGACCATCAACTCTATGATGTGTTGCACGCAGCCTGAGTGCACTCGCACCTCACACCAGATATCTGGTACAATACAGTAAAACTGTTCTGGCCAAAATGAATGAAACTGATTTTGTTGTGATAATTATGGCGCGAATTATTGAGCTCACGAGTTGAAATGGCGGATATTCGTGTTGCGAGGAGCTTGCTCTAGCAGTGACGTCATTACGAGCGGAGGCAGAAAATCCGAAAACAATGGAGGACAAAGTTATTGTGGTTGTATGTGGGTACCCGAGCTGTATACACATACTTTTACAAAAACAGGAATACATTTTGCAACGAGACTGGAGCTGCCTGGCAGAAGCCCCTCCATGACGTGTATTCGAATTTCACATGTCCGAAAAAAATTTCAAATAAAGCGAGTAAACTCTAAATTTATTCGCTTCATTCGCGTCTGGTGTGAACGCACCTTTAGGCACACCTGTGCAATAATCATGCTGTCTAATCAGCATCTTGATATGCCCCACCTGTGAGGTGGATGAATTATCTCGGCAAAGGAGAAGTGCTCACTAACACAGATTTAGACAGATTTGTGAACACTATTTGAGAGAAATAGACCTTTTGTGTACATAGAAAAAGTCTTAGATCTTTGAGTTCAGCTCATGAAAAATGGGGGCAAAAACAAAAGTGTTGCGTTTATAATTTTGTTCAGTGTATAAAAACTCAAGTAAAGTACAGATACTCCCAAAAAATACTTAAGTATTGTAACAAAGTATTATTAATTAGTTACATTACACCACTGTGTAATTGCGAGCCGATAAGGTTTGAGTGTATGTGTAATACGTGTGAACGTGTGAAAAATAACAGGTTGCTTGGTTGCCTATATGGTTTGTAGATTAAAAGTTCTTGCTTTATAGGTTCTTGAGATCAGAGTTTGGGATTCTGGGTTCTTTAAATCACCAGAACATTTGATGGAGTTATAGAATAAAACATTCTTTGTGCAAGGTTCTAGCGGCTGTTTTTTGTGCTGATTGGAAACAATTTTTTTTAGGGTGTTCACACAAATGCACAAATGTTTCCAGAACAATCAGGGCTGAGAGCTTCTTTTTTCCAAAAACAAATTACAAACTGCAATCTTGTTATCCTGACTATTTAGATCTCAGATTAGGCCGTGTACGTTTCCAAACCGAGCGCTGATTGGAAGTGACACTAATTTGCTTTGCCAAGCGTCATGGAGTTTTTGCAGTTCTGTCCAGTGCAAAATATCAGAAAAGCGGTCAAGAAAGACTTTGTGAAGAGGAGAGGTGGTGTCGACCAAAGTGGTTTCCCTTTTTTTCTTTTTTTAAATAAAACCTTTTTTTTATCTCATGAAACCTGTCCAGAACATGTCTGTTTAGTTAATATTAGATAACTACATTAGTTAATATGAACTAACAGTTCTTCTAAATCATTTATTAATCCTAGTTAATGTTGAGTTCAACATTTTATTACAATATTTTTTTTTTTTTTTCAGACTTCAGCTGACTTGAACAACAAATGAGCAGTTTATTTTATTAACTAACATTAACAAAGATTGATGAATACTGTGAAAAATATGTTTCTCTAACTAATGAGACCTTATGATAAAGTGCCACTGAATTATGTGCTCAATTGTCATAAAATCTAAAAATACAAAAAATATTTTTGTTATCAGTTAATTTACAGTATATGTAATTATACATGATTATACTTGCTATAATTGTGCATAATTTTATGCGAATAACCATAAACCAAACCCTAATCTTAACCCTAAACATGTAGTTTTTTTATTATTTGTTGCTTAATTTTTAAAGCAAAACATTTATTTATTTTATTTTATTGTTTAATTTTGATTTTGGGTTGAAATGTGACCTGGACTTGTTTTTGTGAGATTCACTCTTTAAGTTTATCGTGTGGAATCATGTTTATTGTAATGTCCACAATGGGCTCAGCCCAGTGCTTAGAGGGTTAAACCTGCCCGAGAGAAAGAGAAAGCAAAAGAGAAGTCCAATAGAGAGTCTCGCTCATAAAGGAGAGATTGTGTGGGATTGTGTGAGGCAGGATAGAACAGGATCGCCCACGCTGAGCTCCAGCTAATGATGACATCATCTGTTTGTTTGGTCAGGAACGGCTCGGCCTGCCCTGACAGGGATTCCCCGTCCACTCCACAGGGACACCGCGTGACTCCGCTTATGTGTGTGGTTGAATGCCTGCGGTGCACGGTCACATTTACACAAGTGCCTCTTATTTTGTGTGGTTGCTCTAACTGGGCAAGCAGGGCTCTTCTTAGAGGAAGAAGACACACGCACGCACACACACACACACACGCACGCACGCACACACACACACACACCAATCACACCCATTTTACTTTCAAACTCCCCCTTTCCCTTTCAAATTTGACTTACTGTAATGTAAAAATTATGATTTATTAAAATTACATGTATTTATTAATCATTATATTTTCTATTACTGCCTTATAGTAATTTGACAGTTTTGTCGGAAGATTGATGCCTTTTTTTATTCTTATATTTACAAAAATGTACAAAAACTCAGTCAGGAGCAGTGTTATGTTAGTCTCATTGAGATACTATTACAGGTTTGATAATATTTTGTGTATGTTTTAATTTTCCATTTTATTTTTTCATTTTAGTTAAAGTTGAGTAATTTGGGTGTTTATTTGTCATGTTTATTATTATTTGGTTGTTTATTTATCATTATACATTTTTGTCCCAGTTTTCGTTTTAATATGTTTAGTGTAGCAAGTTAAACTAAATGAGAAATGCTGCCTTCAAAACCAGCTGAATAAAAATTAGTGTGTAGTATTTATTTTGTTTCAGTTCAAATTTGTTATTTTGAGTAACAAAAATCTTTTAGTTTTGTATTACATAATAACCCTAGTCAGAAGAGTCTGAAAGAGTGAACGTGTGTGTGTGTGTGTGTGTGTGTGTGTGTGTGTGTGTGTGTGTGTGTGTGTGTGTGTGTGTGTGTGTGTGTGTGTGTGTGTGTGTGTGTGTGTGTGTGTGCGTGTGTGTGTGCGTGCGTGTGCGTGTGTGTGTGCGTGCGTGCGTGCGTGTGCTTGCTGCATGCACTATCCACTGTTAAGTGCCAAAATGCAATAAGAGAAACTGATGTTATGGGAGGTGACAGGGGGCAGCTATTCTGCTGTCAGTCAGGCAGACAGCTGTAAACGGACAGCCACACACGCATACTGCTGCACTCCGTTCCACATCACTCTGGATGTGATTTATTATCCCAACACCATGAGGAAATGAAAACTCACTTCAGAAAAGTGTCACAGATTCAAACATGTCAGCTGTGGCCAAAGAAAACAGGTTTGCCAATCTTTAATTTTTAATTCTGAAAGTAAACTGATTCTGTAATTAGGGTTCTAGTTCAATTGTTATTGCTATTACAAACCATTTTTCTTTTTGGGGTCTGTTTTGTTTCACGGATCTCTTATTTCTCTTGAATACTGTTAAAAGATGAAAAGCTAAATGTTATTAATTGTCGTAATTCTGAACTTAAGTTGGTTTTACTTTTGGTGTGTTTGGGTGAATGTCATATTTTGCAACTGATTATCCAATTTGTTTACAATTTGATTAATATAATGAACACATTTATGTAATTAAAAATTAACACCTAATTAAAATGTAAACACTGGAATCTGAAAATATTCAATCATTTGAAAAAATCATTGTAAAAAACAACTTGTAACCTGTTGCTTTTCACATCTGGGTTGCGCATATTTGGTTGAAAAAAGGTGAAATATTGACTTGATGGTAAATGGCCTAATTTTTGAGTCAGGGAAGCTTCGTGTCATTGTCAGTTCACACTCGTGTTTCCCTGTTTTAAGCAGATTCTTGAGCTTTAACTTCTGCATCTGAAATGTGAAAAAAAGTTTCTAATTAATTAGCAGCCTTTTTATAGTAAATTGTCTTCTTAAAATCTCTTTCTTAGACACGGTAATTTCAGTATGTAAGTTTGCATTAATATCTTTGATGTCAAATGGCGCTGTTTTATGTAAATATGAAACTGCTTTTGCAGTATGAAACTTTTGTCAGTGTTGCTTTAAATTTTTTATTTTTGGTTAAATCATGAAATATTTTCAGTCAAATTAGAAAACTACCACGCTATAATAATTGAAATTCATTCAATTAATTTGAATATTTGTAATTTTCAGATATTCTTGTTGGTAATGTTTGAATTAAGCAAATGGATTGTATTATGGAGTGGCCAATACTGTTGTTGACAATTTTGTCAAATTTGTCCCCATTTCATTTCTTGAAGTTCATTGTTGTTTGTCTACTCTTTATTTTAAAACAGTGCTCTGGCTTGGAGCTGTGGTGTCAGACTGTAATGCACTGGGTTTGTTTCATTTCCTCTTTATGGGAGGTAAAAACAGGAGCATGCTATTTTGCGCAAAGGCTCATATTCGACCGCCGAACCTTCCCGTTTCCAGTGGCGTGATGTCTTTAGCAAGAACAGCCGTGAACATTGCAGCATCAATATGAGACAAGCAGCACATTTTTTATCCTCCTTTCGCTCTTGAGCAGTACAACAGAGCGAGTTTAATCATTGGCGAGTGTGTATGTGTGTGTGTGTGTAAAGATGCGCAATGCGTAAAAGTGACTCCCACTTCCGAGTGCAGGTGAACAGCGACGGGAAAACACATCTACCATGCAGATTCTGTTTGTTAGTCTGTTTAGCATTAGTGTTCATTAATTATTTAACACAACAAGTGGTAGTCTCAGGTAGATCAGCCAATGATGAATAATTAAAGTTGTGAATGAGGTGTGTGTGTGAGAGAGAGAGCGCAGATGAATCACCCACCCAGCTGGATCCAGCGGGAAACCTTCATTGGGAGACGCAGGGTAATTTATGAAGGGAGTCGGTGTAAAAAATCTCAACATGAACCGCAGGAGTAACTCGACTGTCCTTTCAACAAAATAGAGATTTGTCCATTATTAACCATCCAGAGCACGCCCTGACAACCACCTAGAACACCCTCGATATAAAATCACCCTGAAAACAATTCAGAACACCTGAGCAACTGCATAGTAACACCCTGAAAACCATGTATAACAAACTAGCTATCACATAGCAAAGCACTGACAACTTTCCAGAGCACCCCAGCAATTGCATAGCAACACCCTGGCAATCATCTCAAACACCCTAGATATAAAATCACCCTAACAATAATCCAGAACAACCTTGCCTAACATAGCAACTTCATGACAACCACCCAGAACACCATAGCAACACCCTGACAATCATCCAGAACAACCTAGGCTGTTTCTCAATTCCAAGAACGCAGAGAACGGATTTGTGTTCTCGTGGAGACCAGTCTAGCAAGGCTTCCTTGGAAGAACGAACTCGGAAGGACGCGAGGACACAGAACGCACACTTCTGAGAATTGAAATGTACTGCGTTCTTGCTTAACTGACCGCATAGTCTCAGCATAAGCAGCGGCCAATGAACAATAAATATAACATAACATTACAAACAAATGTCATAACTTAGGAAAACATTTCATACTATTATAGATATTATTTTCATATAATTGTATATCGTTTTATTTTACAGCGTTACATGTTTAACTATGACAATCTTAAGATTCATTTTAATATGCCAATAAAAATGCGGACTTTTTCCGAGTTTAATAACTTTATTAAAATTAAGCAAAACAAAACGATAAAGGTTTACTTTCAAGAGCCATCAAGTATTTGCGAGAGCAAGTTTAAAGCTTACAGGCTTCCGTACACCGGCCGCCCGCAGCGTCTTCTGGGATTTCTAACGGCTCGATTCTCTCAAGTCTGCACTCGATGCATCCTCGATATCAAGAATGCATCCGGGCACTTTCATGCGTCCTCTGTACTTGCGTTTTTGAGTATTGAAACTGAACTTCGACGGTTGATGATGATGTAGAACGAGAACACAAGGATGCAAGATCACTGAAGAACGCATATTGAGAAACAGCCCTAGATATAAATCACCCTGACAACAATCTAGAACACCTGAGCAACCACATAGCAACACCCTGACAACCATCGCAAACACCCTAGATATTACATCGCCCTGACAACAATCCAGAACACCTGAGCAGCCACATAGCAACGCTAACAACCTAGCCATCACATAGTTACTCTATGACACATAGCAACGCCCTGACAACCATCCAGAACAACCTAGACATAAAGTGACCCTTACAACAATACACACCTGAGAAACAGAATAGTAATGCCCTGACAACCATCCCAAACACCCGAGATATAACATCACCCTGACAACAATCCAGAACTCCTGAGCAACCAAATAGCAACACCCTGACAACCATCCAGAACAACCTAGATATAACATCACCCTGACAACCCTCCAGAACCCCTGAGCAACCACATAGCAACGCCCTGACAACCATCCTGAACCACCAAGCAATCACATAGCTACTCCATGTCAACCACCCTGAACACCCTCACAACTGCATAGCAACCACATAGGAGCCACCCTAACTACTTTTCCCAAAACCAAGAAATAAAATGTAAAGAATGATAAATGTAGTTGAATATGATGCTCTCAGTTGTCTCGCACTCTCTCTGCATGTTTGCATTATGGGATATAAATATAACTGTAGTCTAGGAGGTGTAGGTTTGTACTGAAGATCTGCACTGATCAATTTTTCACCAGGGTGCCCACGCAGACTTCACTATCAGCTCCGTCTACTGCTGCATCCACCCACCACTTCCTGCGGAGGCAGTCTCGCCGCACACGTGTGTGTGTGTGTGTGTGTGTGTGTGTGTGTGTGTGTGTGTGTGTGTGTGTGTGTGTGTGTGTGTGTGTGTGTGTGTGTGTGTGTGTGTGTGTGTGTGTGTGTGTGTGTGTGTGTGTGTGTTTGAGAGGAGCTGCCAACAAATGGTACTGATTTGTAAGCATTCTCGGTGGGTAAGACATGTGATCCAATGCACACTGAGATGTTAGTGCACAGGATATCATTGACCGATGCGTGTGGCGTGTGTGGGTGGGATGTGGAGGCCATGATCTAGGAGTGTGGTGTGAAATCTCAGGAAAGCAGATTCATCTTATTTGGCATCTGTAGAGGTGCCGTCAACATTGCAAACAATGGTTCTTATTTCTGACCTCTATTTAAAGCTAAATGCAATTTAAACTGTGCAGCATCTGTGACATAATGTAGATTATAATGCCATTGTCAGCAGCCATATCACCCTGCAGCCCAAGACTGGTTGCCCACTGAAGCTAAGCAGGGCTGAGCTGGTCAGTACCTGGATGGGAGACCTCCTGGGAAAACTAGGTTGCTGCTGGAAGAGGTGTTAGTGAGGCCAGCAGGGGGTGCTCACCCTGTGGTCTGTGTGGGTCCTAACGCCCCAGTATAGTGACGGGGACACTATACTGTAAAAAAGCACCGTCTTCGGATGAGACATTAAACCGAGGTCCTGACTCTCTGTGGTCATTAAAAATCCCAGGATGTCCTTCAAAAAAAGAGTAGGGGTGTAACCCCGGCATCCTGGCCAAATTCGCCTATTGGCCTCTGACCATCATGGTCTCCTAATAATCCCCATACACCGATTGGCTTCATCACTCTTTCTCCTCTCCACCAATAAGCTGGTGTGTGGTGGGCGTTCTGGCGCAATATGGCTGCCGTCGCATCATCCAGGTGGATGCTGCACACTGGTGGTGGTTGAGGAGATTCCCCCTTCTATGTAAATCGCTTTGAGTACCCAGAAAAGCGCTATATAAATGTAACAAATTATTATTATCAAAGAAAATCATTGTTTTGTTGTAAATTTGTCGAAAATTGTGTTTGCAGTAATGCACTTATAATTGCAGCCCATGTGCATTGCACTGAAATAAACTTTAAAATTCACTTAAATATTAATTTATATATATATATATATATATATATAAATAATACAAAATAATAATTATGGGATGGAAAGCTGAATTTTCAGCATCATTACTCCATTCTTCAGCGTCACATAATCCTTCAGAAATTATTCTAATATGATGATTTTCTGCTCAAGAAACATTTATTATTATCAGTGTTATAACAATTGCTACTAATTTCTGTGGAATCCGTGATATCAATTTTTTGTCAGGATTCTTTGATGAATAAAAAGTTTAAAAGAACAGCATTTATTTGAAATAGAAATCTTTTGTAACATTATAAATGTCTTTGCTGATAAATTTTCTGTGGTAAACTCAACTTCTATTGAGCCTTGTCCAGCTCCACCATCTTTATTGATTGTTTATTTTTATTTTTTTATTTACTGAGGAAAATGTAGGAAGCTGAAGTACGGCTCTGCATTTGAAAGTGTTTCTCTTCACGTCGCTCTCATTCTTTGTGATTCCAGCCGTCTCTTTTTTGTCATGCATTATTAAGAGCGGCCGCGGGCTCACAGTAGTGCGCCGTTCTTCGCCGCTGACTCTAGAAACATCTAACACAAACTCTCCAGACGTTCCTAAAAGTGCTGCTGTTCTCAGATGAGAAACACCTAGAAAGACAGATCCTGAAAGGGGTTATAATTGGATCCTCCCCAGAACACTTTTTTTCAGGATCTTTGCTTGTGTTGTTTGAGGATTTTGTGTAGATAAAACTATTGGGAGCACTGCAGAACCTAATGTTGCATGTCTTGCGTTCATGCTCATCTTATCTCGACTCAACAGGGGAGTCAGAGAATTAGAGGAGAGAGAGATTACTCATTTCAGGAGAAAGATAAGAGGAAGTTTGGACAGCAAGTGATGATGCAGCTAATGAAGACAAAGTGTTGTGCAATGCAGTCTGAGATGTTGTAGTCCAGCAGTGAAGTGTGTGTGTATATTTGTTTGTGTTGGGGGGTGGGGGGGTTAGCTATGACAGTAATGAGGAAGGGAAGGTTACCGACTCTGCTTCTTGTAAGCAGCTCCCTTGTTTGTCTCCTGCGTGCTGATTGGTAGCTTCAGGCTTTTCCGAACTTCCTGAAAGGAAACCTTGGGAACCCTGTGAACTCTTGAAAATTGTCTTTTTTTGAGCCGAGGATGGTCTATACACCATTTTCCACTGAACAGTGTTGTGGATCGTCGTACCAGGGTTCATTGTGCTCTCTTGTCATCGGGCTGCAAATAAACTTTGCATTGTTTCACCTTCAGGTCGTGATTTAACAGAATCCCATTATAATAAATCAAATGTTCATTCATTTGTTTTTTTTTAAGGTAAATATCAGAGTTTGATCTACAATGAAAACTTTTAGAACACAAAACGGTCCAAAATGTATTGAACATCAATGGATGGAAACTTGGCAGATCCAGTTTTTAAAATAATACAGATGATTTAAAGAAAAAGTTAAAAGTAAAATGTGAGAACTTTAATGAAAAATCTAACATTATATATTACAATTCAAAAATTTGTGGTCAGTAAGATTTCTTTAACATCTTTGAAAGTAGTCTTTCGCACAGCAGAGCTACATTTATTTGAATAAAAATACAGTAAAACAGGATTATAGTGAAATATTATTATATGTAACAATGTAATATATCCTTGCTGAAAGAAAAAAAAAATGTGATATGAATGTTTTAAATGTTTTAGTCCCCCTGCATAATTCAAGGGTTTAAATCTCAGAACTGATCCAGTGTGGTTTTGTGTGGAAATCAAAATCAAAAACCAATCAAGGTTTTTGGCTCCATTTCTCCCAGCAGAACAGCGTGGAATTGCTGGATTCGGGGAATCCTGGAGTGAATTCCATGGAGTGTGTGTGTGTGTGTGAGTGTGTGTGTGTGTGTGTGTGTGTGTGTGTGTGTGTGTGTGTGTGTGTTGAGTACTTGCATGCTCAGATGTTAGTTTCTAAAGAAGTAGTAGTATTTATGTGTGTGCAAAGAGGCAACATAAAAGACATGCAAAGGAAATGTTAAGTTCACTACATTCTTGCAGATATTTCCTCCTGAACGGCATGGTTCTTTTGTTCTTTCTGTGTTTTTGTGGATGTGGTGGTGTGTTACTGCATGACAGGAGACATATAGGTTGCATAAGATGCTTTAGTTATGTGATTCCCACAGATTGACATAAAACCAGAGATACTGTCTGCTTTAATCAGATCTGGGATGGAAGTACGAATGCTCTGTTGAGTGTTTGGACATTTCACTCTGATTTAGTGATCCACTGTTCCCTAAATTAGATTCCCTAGTATTAGATTTTATGCTGTTTTTTTTTTTTTAGTGTGTGTGAAAGACAGGCTGGTTTATGGGAACTCAACCTCTGTATGCCATAACAAGTCCTACGCTATCAGGCAAATTACTTTAACCTTTTGACACCTACTCTGTTATTTGTCAAAACACGTGGTGTGGAAAACTAATAGCGGTGTTACACTGTGACTCTGATGATTTATATGCTTCATACTGAAGAGCAGGATGTTGTAAACTGAACTGTTGAGTATGTTTTGTCACTGTAGATTAGATAAAAAAATATATATATATATATATATATATAAACCTGTGCATCCTGTTTGTTACATATTTATAGCCTATATATATTTTAAAAAATAGTATTAAACCAAAGGTTTCTTCTTTCTCTTCCTTTTCTTTTTTATGTACGTGTTTTTAATTTAAATTCAATTCAAATTGTGTATTGCAATAGTGGAATAGTGGACAGCTCTTGCCATTTCTGTTGCATTATTACACATCAGAAGGCCGATGAACAGTCTGAAGCTGAGACTATTTGGGACCCTCTCTGTGAAATCCAGGCTAAAGTCTCAAAATCTAATTATGAGAAAACAAGCATCAAAGTTTGATTTCTACCATTCATTTCACTATAATTTCAAATCTTGGCATGACCTTACTCAGTCAATATTAAAGATATAAAGGTTACATTTTCACAGAATGTTCTTTACCATATGAAGGATGATTTTTTCTTTTTGTAGAAAAAAGCAAATCACAAAAAAAAACTTTAGCTGGGTTTTCACAGAGAGGGTCACATTTTCTAACGACCCTGCTCTTTAGAACAGGTACACGCAGTCCAGCTCCAATTTAAATTTGTTTATGTGAATAAGTGCTACCCACTCATGTACTGATATTTATACCCACATGCTGCTCGTGCTGCCACGGCCATTAAAACCAGAGCTCTGATCACATTAAATTTCCATTAGTCTCTGTGTCGTTAGCGCACATACGCTAACATCTAATGATTGCTCCCGGACTTATCGAGATGACCAATGCGTGTTCCTTCGAGGAAGAAAGCCATTTCATAATTCCTTGTTGTCATGGCAGCATTAACCAGGGGAAATTCCAGCCTGTTTTATTGTCCTCATTTGCCACCCCTGTGTAAATCTCTGTTTTCCAACTCTCCTCGCTAAGTGTTCCACTGAATCTGAGGTTTGGATTTGGTGTGGTCGCTGATTTAGAAGGAAAATCTTGTGTGTTGGGGGAAAGAAGGTGTGTGGGAGAGAATGATGGATGAAGAGAACAAGATGTGGAGAAGAACTGAAAGTGAGTTGGTCCACTTACACCACTGAGCTGCCCATCTACTGCCATTCAATAGTAGTTGGTCGTCATTTCATTTGATTGGGAGCAATTGGTTTACAGTCCAGGGAGTTCCTCACAAAATGCTACAGTAGATTCACCACATCTACAGATCTGCTATGATTTGAGAACACTGTCAGAGTTGAAAAGAGGAAGGGAACATCTCTAGAGAAACAATTCTTTGCATTGGGTTCATGACTAGCAGCTTTCTGAAGTGTTTCTGTTCTTCTTTCACTCTTAATTTTGTCATGAGGTTCCTTTCCTGTCAGGTCATCAGACTGCAATGTGTTTGACATTATTTTCCTTGCTTGTTATCAATTTTGGTATCGTGTTGAGTAGCCTTGCCCACAGTGGAATCTCATTGGTCCAAAATCTCACTCCACTTTGCTTTTGGCCTATATTAAACACCACAACTGTTCTTATTGGCTGTGATTGTGGTGTGTCATGCAGCATTTGTTTGTTTTAGTGTGAACACTGAACAAACAAATTACTTGTCACTGGAAGGTTTTCCTGGTTTGAACATAGTGTTAATCACATGTAGAAGTTGAAGCCAAGCGTAATTATCTTTGGTAATAATTTTCCTACCGTATGCAAAGAAGTTCAACAATGTGCTTGTGTTTGAAGCCACTTTGCATTCACTTAGTCCACGTTTAAGGAAGCGATACTCTCAACCGCTCTCTTTAGCTTCAACCAGAATATTTTGATTTCTGATTCACAGGCTTTGAGTTCTTCCATCTCTGGTGGAGTTCTCGAACATCATTTCGGAATGCTGGGTTAGGGTTAAGGAGATTCTATTGGTGGTTCATTGAATAACATTGTTATCTGATCCCTCATATACTGGCATCCTTATGATCCATTGATTGCGCCAAACGATTGAGGGTACATCTGGATATGTGGTTAGACCAAGCATCTGTGGTCACTCAGCATCCAGAAATCCCCCAGATGTGATGCTGTTATAATTGGTGGTGAAGGAGATGCAGTGATGCTTGAGGCAGTTAAGTAGTAAGCGAACAAGTAAGGAGTGATGCAATGCAATGGAAGAGACTAGAGTGGGAATGAGGGTTTGAGGGTTTAGATGAGCCCTCCAGAGATATGAAGGAGGTTCAGGCTCTCACGAACACACCAGTCATGCTGACCTTGGAAATGTTTTTGCATGTTCACATACAGTAACTGTTCACTTTTGTGCATTGCATGGACAAGAGTCAATTTGTTTTCACCAGGGCTTGCGTGATGAGTGATGCTGGATGTGGGTTGAAGGGAAAGATTGGGTTATGTATATAAATACATTGGGTTATATAACAAATTGAGTTTGCTGAGAGAGAAAGAGAGGGGTGGGGGAGTTAATCAAGGGTGTGCCTTCAGGCCTCTCATCGTGACAAAACATGCCATGACCTCGGTCACTGGGCACCCCCTCGCCTCTCCACCCTGTTTTGCTTGCAGTGAAGAGAGTCTTTCCCGTTACAGTGTCCGGGAGTCTCTTAGTGGCCACAACATTTTTCCAAACAGCAACTGAGGATTTTTCCGAAACTGCTTTGGTTCCCGCTTCACAGTGAGGCGTTGTTTTCAAAACAAACTAATGTTTGCTCATACCTTGTAATGGGGTTTTGTGGTTGAAACACACCACACCAATCTCTTCTGCTTTTCAATACTTTTTTGTATTTGGGTATGCAATGGGTGGGTGTGTATGTGTGTGACTTAAGGTAGTGAAAGGAGATGATTGCTTCTCTTTCCTCACATCTTAGAGCACATGTACATGCATACAGTAGATTCAAACACACACACACACAAACACTCCTGGCTGCTCTTATATAATAATCAGTAATTGCATTCTAATATTGGGTATGTTTTTAGTGTGTATATCCCTCCCACACATAAAGAGCAGATGATATGAAATTTGAAATGTCTCCTGTACATGTGAAATATGGGGAAGAACGGTCAAGTGTCTTTTGCAGGCCATTATAGGGCTGTGCGATATGATGTTATATATCGGATGGATGAGATAAAAAGTCTATCGTTTCGTATTATGTTCTATCGTTTATTTTGTGGTGTCGCAAACTACATTGTTTATGGTAATACCTTTTCATCATTTGGGTGACTGCGATCTTTACACGCCACCACGGGGCGTGAAGGGGAGACAGAAGCAGGTGGAGAACGACCACAAAACGAGGAGCTTGTTCCTAAACGAGGGACTACATCTGTAGCATGGTCACGCGTTTTTAAGGACTGCAGTTTTAAAACAACCGATTTTAAGCCCTTGAAACTCAAACAACAGACCTATATGCGTGCTCCGTCTCTTTCTGTGTGAGAGGAGCGCGCTTTTTATTTTTTGCTGACTTTGAACAATTACATAAACACACTTATATGCGTCAGAATCCCCGTCTCATAAACACAGCGATTTAGGTCTTAAGAGAGAGTGAACGTCAGAAAGAGAAAACACATATGTAACAGTAACTTAGCTACATTGGATCTGGACTTCGGTCTTAAAGGGGAAGCTGTCCAATATTCGTTCTGTCTGCCATTCATGTTAATCATAGCACACTGCTAGAAAATCTCTCACTGCTCTTGACTAAATCACTTGTGTAACTTTAATGAGAATAAATTAAAAATGACAATAATAATTATATATTTATAATATGTATAGAATCTATACATAATACACGTGTTAATTATATCTATCTTAGATAGATAGATATAATTAACACAGTGAAGACTAATTAATTTACACAATGTATGTAGCGTTTCTTATTTATTGTAGTTTTTTGTCCTATTGCTTGCAATTAGTTTCTTATCCTTATTTCATCACTGACTGTTTATTTATCTTCAGTGAGGTTGAGTTTTTTTTTCTCTTTAGGCTTGTATTAGTTTGATATTGACATTGGTGACAAGGATTATGAAAATAATCTTAATATATTAAAAACCTTTTTAAAAGGAAAAAAAATCACTATATCGTGATATATATATATATTGTTATTGTGATATAAAATTTGTCATATCTTGATATAAGATTTTGGTCATATCGCCCATCCCTAGGCCATTACTATAATTATATTATATTATGTTTCTGTTTTACTGTTGTAAAATTAAGCCTTGAAATATTGGTAGATATGGTAACCAATATTTCTAGTATTGATAATACTGTGTACTGTATATATTAAAAGACAAATGTCTTCTTCCATATTTGACACACTTTGATGTTCTGTCTTAAAAGCTGTATTTTGAAATGCCACACCATTGTGCCATTATTATTCACTATTGGATTTGGCTGAAATGAAACTCTCTTTATTTTTCAGATAAAATAGAGGAGGCACAGAAGGAGCTCAAAGACCCCAAAGTTCCACACAAAGGTATGATTCATCATATAAAACAGCATTCCTTTCAAATGCAACATCAACAGGAAGCTTCTCTCTCCTCCTCCTTAATATCAGGGATGTACGAGTTCATCTGGGGGTTTAAAGGGGAATAGCTGGGTTTCTTTGTGTGGCAGTTGAATTGCTCTGTTCATTACAGCAATCATGTTCCAAGGCAAAAGCTTTTCTGTTTTGAATCCAGGGCAAATTCCGGAATATTGTTTCAAACATAGCTTCATTCGGCTTCCCAAAGCAAACACCATTTGCTTTTACTGGATTGCATCTGTGACTAGGTTCTCTAGTCTGCCAGCGTGCTGCTTTCGAAGGTGTATTGGATGTCCTGGGGGTTTCCAGAAGTTCCAGGACCTCTGTTTGTCACTGCATTTAGCCCTGCTGCACTTGCACTCTGTGAATGAACTTGCCACACTGTACATCCTTAGCTTGATCAAAAAATGCAGGAGCTGCTATTTAAAAGCCACGTTTCACCAGCATACATGTAAAAACAGAATAGATCTTGCATAATAGGCTGGAATAGGAACGTGTTATAGATTATGTAAAAGCAAACTGAGAACTCTAAAGAGAATACGCTGTTACAGTCTTTGTTTATATGAGAACATGGCACTTTGAAGCAGCACCTTGCACAATGTAAATAAATGTAATCATTTGTTACCATAATACAATAATATGACCATACTCATCTACAATGGTAGCATGAAGGATTAATTTTGCATAATTATGTTCAGTTTACTCTGGCCCTATTTTTCTTAGTGGTCATGTTGGGACAGGTTACATCAGAATGCAACTGGTTTAAGAATGTGTAAACCACTTCTCAAAATACAGCAGGCAGTGATGTCACCAGTCATCTCCACGTTAATCCTGAATCCGTTAAAGTCAGTTAATTAGCTCAGAGCTCACGGATGTCCTCACATCCTCTTTCTACATTCTCTAGAAACATGTAAGGAAGTTTGTCTGTTGATCACTGACTTACTAAGGTTACAAACAAAATAAAGTTTGATTGATGTATTGGTGAAATCCTAACAGGCCTTTCGAATTTCTGGGAATTCCTGAGGCATCTAGGAAATGATGACTTTGTAGTTCTAACACCTAACCACTTCTCTCCACCAACCATGCCAAGCAAAGTAAAGAAGGGAAACCCTAATAAGTGCAGGGTCGCTACAGATGTTCAGGCTTGGTTACGTGTTTTGTAACTACTTGGCATCAGGCACACAAAGAGCCCTCAGTATAACTTTAAGTCCACATGGAGTCCAAACACAGCAAATACGGTAAACTCTACCCATCAATGAGTAATTGTGGACCATATTCAGTTGTGAATGCGCTACGCCATGTTTCCTTTTCCAAATTAAGAGTGGTTTGTTTTCTGCCAGATGTTGACTTAGGTGCTTGCGTCTTACTGCCCAGAGTATCTGGATCATGTTCAATACAGGGACAGATTTAATTAATTCACACAAGCTTTTTCATCCACATAAACACCTACATGCAACTTGTTTTGTATTGTCTTTCTGTGCCAACTGACTGAGAGAGAAAATAAATAATAGAACAAGGTAAGGCTCATCCTAACTAACACAATTGCGGTATTGAATGAGATGTTGGAGAGCAAGTTAGGGAGGGTTGGGAGAGCGAGAGAGGGATGGTGACAGAGGGTTGAGAAACGGAGAGTGGGTTTTGTACATAATGATGCGTGGGCCTCAGTAGCAGCTCAGGAGATCTTCTAGATTCCAAAACAGTCTTGTCTATGTGCTAGCTGTCCGAGGCACTGGTGCAGCTTATAGAGAACTGGGTTTGCTAAGAAAAGGATTATTTTATTTAATTGTAAATTGAAGTCCTCCCTACAATTCATCAAAACTCGTTGGTATCAGGTATGTTTTGGTTTGTCTGATATTAGCAAGATTTTTGCTGTTGTTGACTTGTCTGTGTATATTTTTGGGTAATTTGTGCTGTTAAACATAGAGTTTATGTTGATGTTTAGGTGTTGTAGAAAGTGCAGTCTATGGTTTGATTTTGTTTTGCTTACGAACTTTGCATGATGAAAGGTATTTTGTTAGACGATGAGGAAATGAAAGCAGAAAATAACAGACTTGTTTGTTTTGAAGATTGTTGGGGAAATGCATGGGCAGTTTGTGTGTTTAAAGATGACAAATGTTGACTACAATGTGTATTCAAGCACACTAACAGAGATTTGTTTAATTTTTAGGTATTTGGGCTTTTTATGTGACTTTATGTCTAAGATATACATTCTGTGTTATTGTGCACTACACTGAATTGCACTGTCAAAATAAAACCTCATATAATTATTGCAATATGTCAATAATTAATTGCTCAGATGCCAGTTGTTTCAGGTAACATTCTTGTTATAATAAAAATTCTAAGAATAATTTAGTCAAAGGACATGGTTTATTTGAATTTTGAGAAATTCAAAAACAAAACAAAAAAAATAGTTTAAAGACTATTCGAAAATGTGTATTATTTAACCTTAATAAATCTTTTTGACGAATTGTGCAACACTATTGATTTTTTTTCTTAGCTTACATTTTTTAAGTAACCTCGTGATTGTTCATAAAAAATGTATGTAATTAAATAATTTTAAATGTAATATTTAATTTGAAAAAATCACAAAAAGGGATTGGATGTAATGATGAATGTTTGTTTTGTTTTTCCTACAGACATAAATGAAAGTACTGGCAGAAACTCTGAAAGCATCAAAGGACTGAAGAGGAAAAAAGTTGTGGCACAAAACCAGCTAAAGAAAATACCCAAATCTCCCATCAAAAAGCAATCACAGACCAAGAAATCAATTTCTCCAAGCATTTCTTCTTCATCCAAGGAAGCCACACCCCCCTCTTCTTTTTCAAGCAGTCCATCGCATGGATTGCCTGAACCTCGAGATACTGAAGATGCACTACAGGAAGCATCTGGAACTAGAGCAGTAAAAGTGGAGCACAAGGAGTTATTAACCTTAGAGCCACAGGCTCTCGGTCACAAAAGCGCTGCAGAGGAACCTTGTGCTGCAGGGCCTGTGCAGGCAGAAAGCTGGTGTGGCAACGGCAGCAACAAAAACGCATCTCCTTCTCATACAAGTGCTCCCCTTGAGGTACTGCTCAAGGCTATGGAGCCAGATTTCAGTACACTGAGAGAAAGGAAGTACAGCCGTCCAATAGGGCATCTTGGAAAATCCGTTTCCATTCCTGTCACTTATTCAGACTATGCTATGACTATGCCTGCTGTAAATTTCAATGTCCAGTCACAACCCTCATTTGTGCCACCATTCTACAGCAGTGTGGCATCTACAGGGCAACACACAACACAGCAGTATGTAAACATGTCAGGAAACCGTCAGCAGGACAAACCAGGATTCCATAAAAGCTATAGTGTGGGTCCTTCACTTACATTGACACACGCACCTGTTCCATCTGGATCAGGTGGCTTCCCTCAGAGCCAGCCCCCTGTTGTTCAAACATGCCAGTCTTTTTCAGCCACAGTACCAAACTCAATTCAACCAGGTTTCAACCCTGTTCAGATGACAACTGCGGTAAACTTCGGTGCAAGCCAAGTATCTGATATCTCCGCAAGAGATCAAAAACCAAAAAAGCAAGGGAAGTATGTCTGTGAATACTGTAAAAGAGCTTGTGCCAAGCCAAGTGTGCTTCTAAAACACATACGGTCCCACACAGGAGAGAGACCTTACCCATGTATGACATGTGGTTTTTCATTTAAGACAAAGAGCAACTTGTACAAGCATAAGAAGTCTCATGCACATGCTATCAAACTGGGTCTGGTAAAAGACTCCGGAAGTGGATCCCTCTCTCAAGAGTCAGACAAAGGCCTGGCCACACATTCTGATGTGGAGGAAAGCGGGGACAGTGATGAGGAAGGTAGTGCAGCAGACTTAGACCCGGATTCTTCACAAAGCAGCCTGACAGCATTGTCTGAGAGCAGTCTGCAGAGTGCAGGCATGGTACCAGGAAGCCAAGGAGAATCAGAGCCTTCATTGTTGTTTGAAGCCCTGAAACCACTGGTTTCTCAGAAAGGATGTGAACCAAAGGTCACTGCTGCTCTCCCTAAAGTGGTTGTCCACCCTGTAAATGTTTCGCCTTTGCGTGCAGACAGCCCAAGAGTGACAGATTTGGCACCTGAACATGCCACAGCCCAGAGGCAAAGGGATTTCCAGACAGCAAACATACGGTCCAATGTAATGGTTCTGTCCTCACTGAAAGAAGTGGATTGCACAAGTCCTCTACAAGATTCAATTAGTGAAGATGAATATCAGCATTGCAAATCACCATTAGGAGGCAGCCATGCCCAGCTACAAAGGCAACAAGCAACTGATTACTCACAACAACCACAAGGCAAGTGTCTGCTTAGTCCTCGGAGTCTTGGAAGCACTGACTCTGGCTACTTTTCACGTTCTGAGAGTGCAGATCAAGCTATGAGTCCCCCAAGTCCTTTTGTTAAGATAACTCCACCAGCAGAAACTGACATTACAAAAGCCCCACAAAATCCCCCTTACCCAGTTGTGGCAACTGTCATGCATGTAGCTCCTATTGAGAAGCCTCGAGTTCATTCGGGACAAATGCTTCCCCCATTAGAAACCAAAGCTCTATCTCTTGAGGAGCGTATCTCAAAGCTGATCTCAGACAATGAGGCTGTTGTGGATGACAAACAACTAGACAGTGTCAAACCCAGGAGGACTTCCCTTTCCCGAAGGGGTAGCATTGACTCCCCTAAATCATACATATTTAAAGACTCTTTTCAATTTGATCTAAAACCACCAGTAAGAAGATCTTGTTCCAACTCGGACATACCAAAATCTCCATTCACCCCGACAGACAAATCCAAGCCAGTATTTCTTCTTTCTGTACCACCTCAGTATCCAGCTATGGACTGTTTACCAATTACAAGAAGTAATTCGATGCCTACAACACCTGGTCAGTCAGCTCTCTTCCCCAATGTAACACCTCAGCCTCACCCACTAAGGATCTGTCATTCATTTGATGACAAAATTAGTTCACTAAATGATGATGTGTTCTCTTCAGCTCCCTCTACCCCCAATCCTGCTGTACATCCTCGTACACTAGTGAGACAGATAGCAGTTGAGGATTTGTCCACAAATGATGGTCATGTTCTTATCTCTGTTCATTCCATGGATGAGAGCCATCATGGACCAAGTATTACACATGAACTGCGAAGTAAGTCTTTTGAGCATGCAACAGAAAGAACCCGAAAACCCCAGCAAAATAAAGGGACAATGTACGAATGTGAGACTTGTCGTAACCGTTACAGAAAACTGGAAAACTTTGAAAATCACAAGAAGTTTTATTGTTCTGAACTGCATGGTCCAAAAAATAAGCCTATGCATGCCAGAGAGATTGAGACAGAAGTTTTTGGACGTGGAATTCAGCAGCCCCTTTTAAACAGAAATACTGCAATTACCGGTATTGTAGAGCAACCACTCATGGTAAGAAAAAGAAGGAAAATTAAAAGTGTTGGAGATGACGATGACCAGTCTCCAACTGAGACCACTCCTCCATGTTCAAGAAGTTTTGACTCCTGCCAGACTTCTACAGGTTCGATAGGGCGACCTTATTCTCAACATACCCAGTCCTTAAGTAACACTGCTGTTTTAGGACAAATACAGATAATTGGCAGAGCTGCAGAATCACAGGAGTCAAGACTATCTCCAATAAGAGAGGCTCAGATCAGCACACCAAATAAAGAAAGAGGTGACCTTCAGAGACAAGGAAGTGGAACTTCAGTTATTCGACATACCAACTCCCTCAGCCAACCAAATTCTTTTGAAACATCTGAGTCCATTGACAGGTCATCTCCAGTTGATTCTGTGGAAAAGGAAGTAAAGAGCTCTGTAAAAGGTCATAAAGAGGCTGCAGTGAATTTATCTTCACAAAGTTACCATGACCGAATGTCTACACCCAAATGTGCCAGCCAAGGAATGGAACCTCATGGTAAGAAAACCTTTGCCATTGCTAGTGATGGCACACCTATACAACAATCACGGCTTGTGCGGCAGAACAACATTCAGGTCCCTGAAATCTTAGTAACAGAGGAACCAGACAGAGATCATGAAACTCCAGTTGTAGAATCAACAGAGAAACCTGCAGAAACATTCAACTGGCCTCAGAGGAGTGAGAGCTTGTCTAAACTGCCAACAGAGAAACTCCCCCCAAAGAAAAAGCGCATAAGACTTGCTCAAATGGAACACTCTTCTGGTGAATCTAGCTTTGAGTCAAGTCTCTCTAATAGCCTCAGTAGAGATAGTAGCTTGTCAAGGTGCTCTAGTATTTCAGCCTCTTTTGACAGAGATGATCCACCAAGATCTGACAGCCCATCAAGGGCTGATAGTGTTGGGAAGCCACCAGAAGCTCAAGGGATACATGTAGCAAACAACACTCTTGGAGTGCCAGGCATGATGAGACGTGCTACCTCAGAACAAATCAGCTGCACTCAGTCATCATTGGAAATTTCTTGTGACTACCGTAGCAAATCCTTTGATTGCAGCAGCATGTCACCCAGCAGGCCTTTGTCACCAATGCAGACTGCCCTGCCAAAAATGACACATTGTCCTCAAACTACCCAGGTGCCTCTAATTGAAAGAAGAAGGGGTCCTCTGGTACGTCAGATGTCCTTGAAGATTGCACCAGAACCTCAATTGCCAGTGAAACAGACTCTCTCCATCCAAAGAGTCCCCTTCACTAAAAAAAGCTCTGGGTCCCAACCTAGATCAGTGAATATGAACACATCTACACTTGTTCAATCTGTTGCTCTACATTCTGGAGAGGCCACACTACCAAAAAATGAGCAAGTGGTTCAAAGCATCAACCTTGGAAGCCAAACCCAACAACCCCAAGTGTATGGTCTTCCACATCCATGGCATCAGACCTCTAGGGTTGTGGCATGCCATGTGCAACCTCTGGTCCAAATTGTGGCTGGTCAGACAGATGTTCAGAAGAGCTCTGATGAAAAGAATAAGAAGAGCTTTGTACCTAAATACCAAATGAATTGCCCTGTACTAAAAACAGGCCAGACATATTCTTTAGCAGGTGTACAAGGCACACAGATCACTTTACCAGTGATAACTATACCAATTGCTAATGAAATTAAAGTCTCTCAGTCAAATGATGGAATGCAAAATGTATATGTAGCACAACCAGGTTATCAGGCTGTAATCAATAAGCCCCCAATTGTACAGCTTGCTAGGCTGCAAGTTGATACAGCGTCTCATATAACACCAGTATCTACACCTGTACCACATATTCTAATCACCCATGAGCACACCCTACCACCTGCTTCTGTGGAATCTAAGGTTAACTTCCCTACGGTACATATTGCGAACTGTGATTCAAAGACTGGACCAGAAATTCAAGCTCACGGGCAACCTGGGTCTGTTGCTATACAGATGAAAAACAATATGAAATCTACTGAACAAAACCAAACCACTGAGCAAAGCATCCTGTCTCTCGGTTCACTGCATTGTACACAAAAATTGGCATCTGCAAATTTATGCCCCCAAGAGTCTACTGCCTCAAGCAAGCGTATGCTCTCTCCTGCCAACAGCCTGGACATTGCTATGGAAAAAACACAGAAACGGGCTAAAGATGAGCACGGAGCTGCATGTCTCACTGATGGTAGATCTCTAAACTACTTGAACTCGAAGATGTCAGAAATTACCAGGCAGAGGAAGTTAATGCTGGTTAGACAGGTCTGCACCACAGAGCCAGCGGATAGCCCAATTGAGACTGATGCCCCAGAACATTTGCCAGAGACTTCAGAAGCTGACAAGAACACCCAGACACCAGTATCTCAGACAACAACTGAGGTTAGTGAACAGGAAATGGAGAGCACAATACCTGCTTCATGTTCTTCACCCAGAGTTCAAAGCTATACCATGCCAGAAAATTCCACTCTGAAACCACAAGAAAAACCTGAGGAGCAGCGTTGGTCTACATCCAAATCTCCTCTGAGGCCTCCAACATTTCAGGGACAAGTGAAGTTAGCTTCTTCTGTGTCTGTTGTCAACACCAGAGACAGTCATCGCTTGTCTTTCCCTAGTCTGAAAACAGCTACAACCTTCACTTGGTGTTTTCTCATGAAAAGGAAACCCCTTCACATTCAACAGGCAGACCAGAGGATCTCTGCCTACTCTGCATGGGTAGTAAACCCCAACAATCCCAATCCATTGGGACTTCCCACAAAAGTGGTCATGTCCTTGTTTGACTCCAAACAGACATCCAAGAAAATACACTACACCCAAGCAAAAACAACAACTTTGAAATCTGATATCTTGACCTACTCTGGGAAGCTGAAGGATATCTTGCCAGAAGTAAGAGCATTTTGAACATATAGTTTGCTCTTTTACAGTTTAATGCATTTGTTATGCATTGGTACATGCATGATTAACAAATTCTTCTTGTATTTTGTATTGTTTCAGGTTTTGATTCAGAAAAGATCTGTGCCAACTGAGAATAGTGGAAAAACAAAACCAGAGACTCAACCAATTAATCAGACAGAGTCAGACAGAGATTCTTCCAAATCTGAACCCCAACGAGTGAAGATCTTTGATGGAGGGTTTGTAAATCTCATTTATTTTACCCCACTTCACAAATATTTTACAGGACCTTGTGTTCTAAAGTGTGCTATCTGTGGTATGTTTTCAGTTACAAGTCGAATGAGGAGTATGTGTACGTTAGAGGGCGTGGAAGAGGAAAATACATCTGTGAGGAATGTGGAATCCGCTGTAAGAAACCTAGCATGCTGCGGAAACACATCCGTACTCATTCGGACATCCGTCCATTTCACTGCACGCACTGCAACTTTTCTTTCAAGACCAAAGGTAGGTTCAGTCCCAAACACTGATTAGAAAGCCAAGTTATGTTTAAAGTTCTTCCTCAAATAGTATAGAAAATAATGAGCATAACTTGTGCAAATTGTCACAAATATTAAACGGGATTAAAAAGATTAAACAAATAATAATAATAATCCAGATTTTTATCATACATTTGCATAAGGACAAATCTAAACATGAAAGGTTACATTTTCTAAATGAAATATGTCAGGATTTAAGAACAGTTAGGTAATTTAGATAATTCCTAGGGATGGTTGGATATTATTTCTGTACAAAGTGTTTTTTTTTCTTACCTGCTTTTTTTGAAGACTGTGCCTGTTCTCTTAAAAAAGCCAGTATGATTCATCACAGTTGAACTTCCCACGCGGCACTGCAGAACAGCACACCATGTCAGACCAGCCCACGTTCCTTTAAGAACTTCTTTATCAGTTACTCACCGATTACATAGAGCTAGTGCTTGGGAACATGTCATGCTTATGTAAACCACTCCCATGCCCTGCATCCGCCTCCCACCTGAGTGACCTCTTTGTTCCCTTTAACCACACAGGGAACCTAACCAAGCACATGAAGTCTAAAGCCCACAGCAAGAAGTGCATGGAAATGGGAGTTGCTGTGGGTATTATTGAGGACCAGGACACAGAAGACTCAGGTAGAAGTCTCTTATGTGCTTTTGGAAATAACAATCTGAACCAGATCATTGCATAGGGGAGTTTGTTTGATGAGGACCAACGCCTAACCAACCAACTTGAGAAAGCAAAAACTATAGTTTTGTTTACACCATTTCATATTCATTTTCAACAACGGAATCAACCTGACCATTAATAGGCTTACTAATAATAGCACCGTCTGACAAATGTGGATTGTCCCTGGCTATGTTCTGTTGCAGTGATGATCAATGGCAGTGCCATGGTCTAATTAGAGATTCTAAACGCAGTCTTTTTCCTTGTTAACTCTTGGTGCATGTGGGTGGCATACACAGCATTTACTGCGAGGAAATTGCTGCATCTAATTTTAGCAGGAAAGAGAGAGAGAGAAGCTGCGAGCTTTCTCTGGTCTCAGTTACTGAGAGCATATTTGTTTTCCTCTCACACAGTTCCACACAAGCTGTCAAGCACAGGCTGCATTTGTGGTCTGAGGTGTTAATGTCTTCCCTATATAATGTGATGGGTATTTCTAGACCTATCAACCTTTTTTTTGCTATGCGGTAGATATGAAAGCTATAACTCTGAAAAGTTAAAGCTGTTGAAAAACCAAACATTACTTAAAGATTAAGTTTAAATCTGTCATCTTTAGGTCACACTATTTAGGTCACACTAGGATTGTGAAAAGTATTTAGGATAATTTTTTTAAAGTAGAACTTTGCAGAGCTACAAAGTAGCTAATTTATAGATATCTGCTTGGATTAGCTATGCAATATTATACTTCCTGCTCTTTTTGTTCATTAAATTGTTTTTCTCCCAAAGGTGATCAAGGAAGAGCAGGAAGTGCTGACAGACAGGACTCAGATGGTGATGACTCTGATGGCCCAGACGACGAAGATAACGACGGGGAAGAGGAAGACGAGGAGGACAGTCAGGCGGAGTCTGGCCTCTCAGCAACACCATCTGTTTCTGCAAGCCCACAGCATTTTCCTGCTAACCAGACTGACATGGCTCCTAGCTGTCTACTGGCAAAAATGTCCATCAGCCTGAATCGAAGCCCAGCTCCCCAAACTCAGCCTACCCAACCTTCAGATTCCCAGACCTCAGACACAGAGTCTGTGGCTATGACAAGTCCAGTTTTTTTGGTTAGACAGATGTCCTGTTCAAGCTCTGGCCCTTGTCCCACCTCTTTCACATCCCACCCTGCCCCTGCCTCAGAATCCCACACCTCTGATACTGACTCCGTACACATGATGAGCCCAGTGTCACCTTGCAGGCAGATGTCCATCGACTACCCTGACTTTGATGTTCCCCCTAGTCCCCCAGTGCCAGGCAAGGGTGGCAAGCTCGGCCAGGTGAGACCCGTGTCCTCGCAGTCATTGTCTTTCCCATCATACATCCCTCCCTCTCTACATGTACACTTCACCCCATACCAGTACCCGACCCCATATGCATTTCAATGTCTTGAGTCTCGCATGCCTGGCACATCAGCAAAACTGCTTTGAATGCATGAAAAGGTGAATAGAATTTTAATGTGGTCACTGACTTGTATTGTTGTGTTGTTTGGCAGTGTTGATAAAATCACTCATAACGTTGTTCTTTAACAGGAAGGAGTGTCGTGCACCATATCCCAGCCTGCAAGTGTGTGCAATTCCAACGTTGACCGTGGTACTCAGACCACTTCTTACCCTCTTCTGGGACCCTTGCACTTTCCAAATGCAGATCTGATCCACAAGCCCAGAGTGGAAGCCACTACTCATCTCTTCAGCCACCTGCCCTTGCACTCCCAACAGCCCCCTCGTTCCCCATACAGCATGGTACCTGTGGGTGGCATCCAGCTTGTTCCCGCCGGTTTGGCTGCTTACTCCACATTTGTACCCATTCAGGCCGGGCCAGTCCAGCTAACCATCCCTGCACTCAGTGTGATCCACAGGCAGACCGGAAGCCCTCTCTCAGCCCCCAACACCTCGCCCCGGCCAGAGGGTTCCCCAACCCAGCCGCTGGTAGTTCAGGAACCAGTCAGCAGTGTATTGCCTTGTTTCCCACTGGGCCAAGTGGCAGGGCTTCAGACACTAGGTGCTCCCCAAACTGCCCTCCAGCCTGTGGGTTTGGAAACCTTGAGCGTGCTGGGTTTAGCCAACTCCACCCAGCTGGTGCCTCAACAGAGTCTGCCATTAAATGCCACCCTAGGCGTACAAGTGTTGGGAGCTAGCCCTGCCCCTCAGTGCAGCACTGCTTCCCCAGCACAAATCCCTGGCCTGCAGATCCTCAACATTGCCCTGCCAGCCCTTATATCATCCCTCAGCCCCCTCTCAGCTCTTAGCCCACTTCCTGCAGCCCAGGACAAGCCACGTAGCCCTGAGGGTGTAGCATCTGTACCTCCACCAGCACAGGTAGCAGAATCGCCACCAGCACCTACTTCTTCAGCCAGTCCTCCAACGGCCAATCCAGGAGATTTTCCTACAAATGCAAAGCCATCCAAAGAGCCAAAGCAGGTTTTTCAAAACAGCCCTAGCACTGGATCGAAGGACACAGGGGGTGCTGAGAAGACTACAGCCATGATGGACAAACCGAAAACACCACCACAATCCTCTAATGAGAGAGGCTGCGAGGTTGCACACAAGGCAACAGCAGGTGAGGCTAGTGAAGTGAAACCACAGCGGCTTGTCTCTAGACAACCAGTGACTGATGACTACAATGAAGCATCCAGTGATGATGAGGATAGACTTGTCATAGCTACCTGAGAGACTCAACAAAAGCTCTTTCTTTTCTGCCTATGAATTTCTCTTTCTCTTTCCACCTTTTTCTCCTCCTTTTTTGTAAAACTTGGTCACTTTGTAAAACTGAAACACTTCAGGAGGTTTGCAGCTCCGCAAGCCTTCTCTAAAAGCACATTTTCTGACAGTCATATTTTATGTGCAATCATAAATGATGCCCAATTATTTTATTTTATACTTTTTTGTTAGCACTAGACAGTTTTTATTTTCTTTTTGTACATGTTGTATAGACAATTGTGCCTTTTGGAGTTTCTCATTTAGAAACCTGTATATAATATCTTATAAATCTAATAATTACCTACTTGGAAGTTAAGTTGATATGGAAGTTAAAGAAGAATGGAGGAAATTTGTTTTATTTTTTAAATGTTTTCTTTTTGAATAGTCGTAAATTGATGGGGAAATTAATGTTGTACTGATATATAAACATTTCTATGGCTTTTGGGGGGCAGTGTTCTTGTGCACAGATGTTGTGGTCAAGTATTTATTATATTCCACCTGGTGCCCATTTTGAACTCCATAAGTCCATAGGTATGAGTAAAATGGTGGCTTTACATTTGCTGTATCTATACTATCGACAGTATCAGTAAAACCTTGTTTACAAGTGCAGAAATGCCTCTGAAGTCTCCTTTTTTAAGTGCTGTAATTATCTATCTGATTTATCTTTTTTCCTCCTTTAATCAACCCTGTAGAAAGGGTTATTCCCGGGGCTCTCCAAGACACTAGAATTATTCAGCAGTTTAAATCACTAATGAGGAGCTTGGAGAGCCAGCAAATGACGTCACCAATCAGTCCCTTCACAAGGTTTTATTGACTACGACACTGTCCTTGTCTCAAGAGGCTTGGAGCAAAAGCTCTCATTACAGCCCCAGAATGACTCATTCAGTTGATGGTATTGCTGCTGCCTGTTGCTCCAGTCCACCAAGACTGTGACTCAATGACGCTACCTGCTGGACGGGTCATGTTGTTGCATACAGAGGAGTGCAGGGCACATCATGCAGGAAGGTGAGGTGGGGGAGGATGTTGCTTAGTTACCCAGCCCACAGCAGAGCATGAGAGTGGGTGAGACTCTCTGGAAACAACTCTGAACATTCAGTCCATCCAAACCTGATGAATTTAGCCAAAGTGAGAGTAGAACATTAAAGCTCACTAATGAACAATACACTATTCTGCAATGGAAACGACATTCCTAGATTTGACCATAATGTAGATTGTGTATGAATTTCAAACTTTCCACCTCATTCTCAACAAATCCTTTTCTGTCATTGGCAAATGGCAATGCATATTTGCATCAGTTCTATTTTTTAGAGGATACGTTTCATCATTACGGCCTGTATGTACAGGTGAGGCTTAGCCTTGTCTATGAGTACGATGTCAGAATATTTGAAAAATATTAATGCAGTCATGCCACCCTTGCCTGAAGAGAGCAAGACTGAAAAACAGAACTGCATATTTCCATAATTGTCCTTAATGCAGCATCCATATTCAGCCGATCTTAATAGATTGCTTTTATTGTTGTCCTAATTCTCTGTCTTAGATTCAACAAGCATGAACAGGCTACACGTATGGAATCTTCGCGCTGTAATATTTAATACATTTTTGGAGCGGGTGGAGGGTAGCCAGATGTGAGTGTAAACTGGCCTGAGTTTCCATTAACTGAGTTTTCCATTGGGCAGGGACTGAGCTAGAGGCTAAAGTTTCTAAACTACTGCTAGTATTGCTTAATATACTTCAGTCTGCAATGATTCATACACACCAAACTGATTTGAAATTACTCTCTGGATCTAAATCAATTACAATTACAAACTAATTGATTAACAAATTGTGCTTAAAAGCCTATTCTGTTTAATAGCAGGTTAATCTGTGACAATTTACCCCATATTGAATGCTCCAGTTAACTTCAATGAACTTTACTGGGCAATATGGATGAATATGTTCAATAGATTTTTTTGTAGCCAAAATTTTAAAGCTCATCACGCCTATACAAAACATGACATTTCAATTTACCTACTGTGAAACTTAACTATCCCCAGTCTACTCTATATAAATATATAATCAGTGTTGTTGGGAAAGTTACTTTGGAAATGTAATATATTACAGATAACAAGTTGCCAGATTTAAAATGTAATTAGTGGTGTAACTATTTCAATTATTTTAATAAAGTAATGTAACTGATTATATTTGCTCAGGCTACTTTTTGATTGCTTTTCTAAATTCCTAACTAATGTTTTCTACTGATAATAATTTTTAAACCTTTGAACCAGGCAGGGTTAACATTACAGTAGCACTCAACACTGATTACTGTCCGATTTTCAGAATCCTTCTTTATTTGAATTAAAATTAGGCCTATAATAGTTTATTTTTAAAGAACTGCCACCACAAACTCACTCTGATGTACTCTGAGATCATTCAGAGGTTAAATACAGATTTAAAATCAGAAGAAATAGTTTAATAGCTACTGTTTTTGAAGTCAAATATTTGCAAAGCTATGATAGGTAACAGGAAAATAAAGCATATAGGCCTAGATTTACATTTATGCATTTAGCAGACATAATCCTAAATCGGAACTAAAACAGTTATTGAATAAACTGTATCCCAAACTCCTGAAACATTGGTGCCTCCTATTTTAGAGCAGTCAATGCCATTTGGAAAAGAAATGTGTGAAAATATTTAGATGTAACCCCGTTTGTAATCGTTAACATTATCATAAGTAGGCCTAAATTTAACTAGACCCACATATTTTTTCTCAGTAACCGGTCAGAGTTACATTTATTTTGTAATTAAATAACGTAATTCCGTTACATGTAACTTTACTCCCCAACACTGTATATGATAGACAGAAATTGTGGAATACAATTAACACTAGCCTACATTTATTACAGTTTTCCTGAAGAGAAACCTCGTTTGTTGTCTCAGGTCTGAGTGGTCTGTATTCGCGCGCCCTCTACTGTCCTGTATGAAAACTGTACTCAGTTAAGACACCTTACTTACCATACAAACATATATATATAAAACTTGGCACCAATTGGCCGCCCGGCGTCTCCATCCCGCTGGAATCTCAGGAATACAAAGTTCTTATCTTGCTCCACACGTTGCTTGTCGGTGACTATTAACAAACAGCATTGTGTTCGCGTGAGCGAGCGAGCGGGCGGGAGGCGGAGAAGGCGCGTATATAAGCGCTCCTGTACAGGACTGTGCTCTGGATTACAGAAAGATGCATGAGTGCATCGAGAAGACTGCAGCTTAATAGTGCAAAACGGAACCTTTTTAGCAGTTTGCGAATTTACTGGAGTATCGCAGTTTGTGCCGAATTAGGGACTTGCATAAGATTAAATAAAATGGATTTGAGGATTGTTTTCCCAGTGTTGTCCATGCTGTCATCTGGATTTTTTGACTTGGGTATGTACTTACTTTACATCCAATATTTGTGTTAAAGATTATTTTAGTGTTTTTTTAAATAGTTGTATTAATTACTGTTAAAATTTTTTTTTTAAGTTTAACATTAAGTATTAAACAATCTATAATGTGTCCAAGAACATTCAAACCTAAAAGTGCAGGTGTAATTAAGTATAATAGTAGTGCTTTATGACCTTGTTTAAGCAACCTATAAATGCATGCAAGATAAAGTTTTAATATTCTTGTAGACTATATGATGAGCATCACTGTCATGTTTAATTGAGCGTGACAAATTCCAGCTTTTCCAGTCCATCAAACACAGTTTTTGTAGGTATAATTCTTTGTTGCGAAACCTTATGAATTCAACATCATTTTATGATTTTAGCTGCTCCAGCATCTTTGGGTCAAGGCACTGCACAAGGCACATCGACCTCTGTGCGACACTCCAGGACTAAGAGGTGTTCCTGTGCCAGTTTTATGGATAAAGAGTGCGTCTACTTTTGCCACCTGGACATAATATGGGTCAACACACCAGAGTAAGTCATTATATTTTATCACTTACAAATAAATCAATCAGAAAATAAATCAATCTGTAAATTATTATCGAAGGATGGCATGACTAACATTGTTTTCTAATAATTTTTTCTTTCCCCCCAGGCGAACAGTGTCATATGGACTTGGAAACGCTCCACGTAAGAAGCGCTCAGTAACAGAACCTGTTGTGCCCAAGTCACGCTGCAAGTGTGCAGATAGTCAAGACAAAACATGCTCTTCATTCTGTCAGCCGAACAATGCGTAAGTACACATTGAATGCTAATAACATGAACGTCGTCATAGTTCAAAGCCAGATAGTTTTAATCTTAAGACCAATTTCAAGGTCAAAAGACTTACTGGTTAAGAAAATATTTGGGACAAAACTTGTTTTACCAAGCACGAGCTGTGTGTGGGAACCTCAGTAATGCTCTAAGGCATAATAGCTGTCACTGCATGAAGTGACGAACTTGTAGAAACAGGTTTTAGTTCTATTTGTAGACTTTTATCAAACTTGTTCAGGAATTGACTGCTCATGTCTCATATGAACTTTCTTTTTTAGGCATAAAGCAGCGTCAGACAAGGCAATCCATGCCGCCCAGGGCCAAGATTGTGCCGAGAAGCAATGCAAACACAAGCTGGCAGACAAAAAGATAAAGATTAAACGGTAAGACAAATCGCATACACTAAAAAAATATAGCTGCACATTCGCATACATTTAAGAAATAATTGGGTGCTTTAATTACAAGCCTCTGTAAGATTGATGTCTCTTGTGGCTGTGACAAATTACCTGTCATTAATGTTCATAACAACAGATATAAGCATGTTAACTTTGAAAGTAAGACTGTAGTATAAAGTGGATTTTACCGTTGATGTGTTTAGCGGGATACAGTGTAAATAAGAGTCTTAAATGCAAATTTGGGGGCACTAGTGTTATTTTTTCATGTATACACACAACTACAACTAGTACTTGCCAGGTAAATCAGGTCAAGGGTTCTACCTGTGTTTGCTGTGATATTAACCTCATTGCTTTATTTTTCTATAGAGTGAAAAACACAAAACCGATTGGTGACAACCTCTCCAAGAGGATCCATCTTCTCCTGGAGAAATGGCGAGTGAGGCGGCACCGCAGGGCATGAGCGTGGACGCCCGAAAACGCTACCTCGTAGAGATCAAGCTGAGCTTTTGCCCTTGGCTGATCCACCACAGGATTTACCTGAATAAAAGGCTCCTCTCTGCTCATTCATCACACGTCTTGTGTATTCATGCCATTGGGCGTCATCAGGTGTGTTGGAATACCTGCAGATGCAAGCGTCTTGGATTGTGGTGTTTGTCATGTGGTCTCCACCCTAGAGGCGAGTCAGCATCAGTGTGGAGTTGTGGAGCTCAACGGGAAGATGTTGACTAAAACAAACCAAACCTCAAATTATAAAGACTAACCTCTATCAACCCTAAACATTTCTGAACTAGACCTTTGGTGCATGGGATAACTAGTCGGACAAACTAAGTGGGACCTTTAAATTAAACTGATTGCATATAAAGACTATGCATTGAAGATACTTGTTGCACAGGAGGAATATGCTGTAAATTAAACTGTGGAATCAGGGATTCCAGGAACCTAAAGCGATGTGTGACGCCCATCAGAGGACACTGAACATCCAGCCACTACAAGCCAAAGAATCTTTCATGGATCTTGTTACTGGACTCATTTACTTTATTCACTGTAAAACAATGAAGCTCTGCAAATGCATCAATGGAATTGCTATTTTTCACATTTATGTTAAATATTTATCTTTAGCCATATTGGCTAATAAGATTTTTCTCAATGTTATTTCTATGAAATGATCACATTTAATTGCCATTGATGTGGTAAACATTGTTAGGTAATAATAAATATGTTGCATTATTTAAACAACGTCAGCTGCTTGTGAATTTTTCAGTTTATTGTTTTACATCCCAATGAAATGCATAATTTTATTTATTCCAACATTAACATTTAATAGAACCGAATTATAAAAGACTAACAGTAAACACTTTCAATAATATAAATGTTTTAAAATATTTTTTATATAAAATATTTATATATTTTTAAATATATATATATATATACATTTTTTTTTTGAAGAGCCCAAGGATTCTTCATAAAGCATAAACCAGCCTTTTCAAACACATAGACAATCATGCATGAGCGGAACACAAAAAGAGCAAGTAACATTCAGAGATATGTCAGTTGAAGAACAGTGCATTCGTTTCAATATGGTCTTAAAGCTCTAGAAAGACGTACTTCACTGAAAGCCTTACCACCTACATTTGAGTTTAACCAGGTGCAGAAAGAAAGCTTTCAATGAACAGGTCAGATGGTTTATGTGTGTGCTAAAATGGGCACATGAGAGATGAAAGGTGAAGCAAATTGGATATGGCAAAACTAGTCCTCCTCCATAATACGGTTATTAACCAAAACAATGAGTCCTTAAGAGGAAAGTGAATCATACTAAAACACAAAAACGGAAAATGATCCCTATGTAAAAATTACCCAACAAAAAGATTAGACCTCCAAATTTTAAATGGTTTAGGATTTACTTTTAAATAATTTTCACTTTCAATTAAATAGATGGACTGAAATCGTTTGTAAATTGCTCTCCAGAAGTAGCACTAAAAAAAAATATGTATGGCAAAACTGGAAGCATTGAAAATAAAGTGAAACATAATTTCCATTGACAGCATCATCCTTGAACCAAAAGATATTGTCTGGCTCCAGGTGTGAGGTCTTGGCAGATTTGGGTCTTAACTCCATTTCTGACTATTACATTAGCCTGTCAAATAATGCATTAAATAAATAATATCATTATATTATTGTTAATTTATTATTAAATGTATGCATAAATGATATGCAACAGTGTTACATGCTCTAAAGTTACCTTATATGCAATTAATTAAATTGGTTTTAATTTACACTTACAAACATCCAAAAAGTTTATTATATCCTAATGTTATATTAAAGAATTAATAAGACTCCACCTACACTGCATTCCTGCTTTACATGAGCTTTAGAAAAGACACATAAGAAAATATACCCTGCAGTGAATTTCAAATAGATCCTTTTGATTGGTGAATTTTAGCCTGTCTTTGTCCATACGTGTAGAAGGGAGAAGAAAGAGAGAGAAAGAAATATTCTTGGATCAGCCTGTAAAAGTCGAACACAAAGGCTATCTCTCCTCCTGAGCTGTGCACTTTACGCATGCGGGTCTCCAGGGGCCGGAAAAACTGGCGTAGGTCATTATGGCTTGAATAGAGCTTGAGCACAAATAATAGCCCATTAAGGCACAAGGAATCTCCTCGAACCGACAGGCATTGAGCAAACAATGGAAGATTCTCAGGGAGGGGCGGACACGCCTCAGGCTTCTGACGTCTCCGCGTGCTGCCGGGGTCAACGCCCTCAGTCACACACACACACACACACACACACACACACACATATTCAAACAATGCATCCACCTTACACACACCATGCCATATAATAACACAAAACATTGACGCAAACGTAAATTCCAAGGGCATCCCAGGACTGTGATTTTGAGGCTGATGGCGGTTCCAGCTGAAACCCTTCACTCATCATCTCCGAACGAGGCGCTCGTTATGAGAGTTGATTGATGGGCTCAGGGCTTGTTGATCAGTGTTTTAAATGGCTGTCTTTTACACTCATAAAAGTTCTAATTATTCTTTAGATGGGCCAGAGATTCTCCCTAATAAATAAATGTTTCATGGGGGTGTAAATTCCACAGGTGTGTTGTCTCACTAATATGTCTGCGGTCGACCATCCACCTGGTGGAGAGTGATGACACATTGGCTCTGTTGCAAAACTATGTAGGCAGCATATGCACACTAACTTGGAAAACTGTGCCCTGCTACACTGCTTGGGCCAAATTTTAAGGCAGCTCTCGTGTATTCTGCATGAATTTGACATTTCCAGAACGTAGTGCAATAAACTAAGTGAGCAAATTTCAATTTCAGGAGGGCAGAAAGGTGAAAGAAATGAGAGTTTCATTCAGTACTGAATGAAAAGAACAAGTTAAAATGTAATTATTTTACACAATATTTGTGTACTTTTATGGTTATTAGAAGCTTAGCAACAAGCTAATATCATATATTGTAAGACAATATTATATAAAACCCTTATTTTTGCCCACCACGGCTGCATTTGTTTGATCAAAAAAACAGTAATATTGTGAAATATTATTACAATTCAAATTAGTTGTTTTCTATATGAATATATTTAAAAATTACATTTGTTTCAGCGATGGCAAAGCTGAATTTTCAGCATCATTATTTCAGTCTTCAGTGGCACATGATACTTAAATCATTTTAATATGCTGATTTTCTGCTCAATAATTTTTTTCTTTTATAATTTTCAATGATAAAAACAGTTGTGCCATTTAATATTTATTTTTTTTTTTTTATTAAAAAAATAATATTTTAATTTTTTAATAGAAAGATCAAAAGAACATCAGCGTTAATTTGAATATATTAACTGGCCTCAGAATTTGGCATTTCGATTTTGAAACAGAGCTTTCATTTCTCAAGGTCATTTACAAGAACCAGCATAGGCTTCATTCAGCACTACTGTGTTTTCCTCCTAATCCAGCTTTCTCTGTGGTAAACACACACACACACACACACACACACACACACACTACGCCTCCAGTCATATCCATCAGCAACAAAACAACCTCTGAAAGCTATTATGGAAGAACCCCAAAACATTCTCAGAATTCTTTTTTGACAGACAGCAATTTGTGAATATCTAATGAGCTCAGATGTACGCACTTTGCTTACTGTACTTATATCAAAATTTAGCACAATAGATGGCAGTAACTTTCAAGCCATCTATACATTAGATAGTATCACAAACAATCTAGACTATTGACTATTTACAGTATATAATGTATTTCTTGCCATCAAAATTTTAGAAAAGCATTGACAGTATTAATTACTTGTGTTTGCAAACTTTGAAACAATACTATCCATGTAAGGTTCTTGCAAAACTCTAAAGGATACTGAGAGATGAAGAGTCTGACTTCTTGGACACAATGTCACATCAGACATATCAGAGATTAATCATAATATTGTTTTATACAAATTACTAAATAGTAAAGTTGCCATTTTCACTTAGGCTACATATTTCCATTACAAGCGTCTTGCATGTAACATGACTCTAATTCACTTAACTACAGTATCGCCATAACAGAGGAAACAATCATCCAGTGCCAAGGAGACTTGATATAACATGCATAACAACAGTTATTTTCAGATCAGATCCCATCTTACAGAGTCTGTTGACAGTGCCAGATAGGAGAACATGATGAAGCAGAAATGGAAAGTTACACTGCCTATTTTACCAGAATAAAACAGTGTATGTTTCATATTTCACTTGCAGATGGTGAAAAACAAGTATAAACCTACAGCTTTCAGTTCACAAAAACTGGGATAAAATTGATAAGACAGTAAATACATTCTAATATTACAAAAATTATACATATTTCAAATAAATGCTGTTCCTTTGAACAATTAATCAAAGAATCATGAAAAAGCAGTTTCCACAAAATATTAACTGTTCATTGTAATAATAAATATTTCTGGTAGCGCTTTATTTTAAAGTCATGTTTCCCATGTACATAATATGTGCTGATAGCAATTACAATATAACCAGGTACTAAGCCTGCACCAGCACCAGCGCCTAACCTTAACCGTAGTTACCTCATACTACCCAGTGCTTTCCTAGGTAAGAACACTTCAAGTACACATACTGTAAAATAAAGTGCAACCATGTTTCTTTAACACCAAATCAGAAGATTCAAATTATTTCTAAAGAAAAACAGTACAAACCTACAGCTTTCAATTCACAAAAACTGGAATACACCTGAAGATAAGTTATTATTCTAAAAAGTACTTCATTACAAACAACATCTTGTGTTTCGAGTAATATTCTGCAATACAAAAAGGGTGCGTGCGAATAGACTGCGGTCATGAACTCATCTTTCAGATAATACTGTATTCCCTTGCACTTGACATTTAAACACCCAAAAGATAAAACACCATATATAGGTGCTGCAGGCAAAACTCACATGCCAACAACATACTGAAAATAGAAAAGTGCGTCGAGTGCATTCCAGCATGCTGCATCATCAAAGCATCCTGGCACGAAACACAAAGGCCTCTGGGTACTCTAGGGCCCCCTGCCGCCACATGCCAGACAACGCCTTTTACCTTTTTCCAGGTGAGTAGAAATGTCTCCTTTGGCTGAACCATCTCTGTTTAGGTAGTCTGGTTCTGAGAAGGAACGCCTATGCTAAATCTTGTCTTCCATTAGAAGGATACCGTTCTGGTGAATTCCCGTTGAAATGCAGAATCATTTTATGCCACCAAAAATGTAAGAGCTGTGCTAATGAGTTCAAATCTGCTGTAATATCAAATATCTTTCATCAAAAGAAAGAAAGAAAGAATAAAAAAGCTAAGAAAAGATGCAATAAATTGATCAAAAGTGTCAGTGAAGACATAATTAAAATAAAAAAAATATTTATTTTTAAATAAATTGTTCTTTTAAACTTTCTATTCATCAAAGAATCCTAAATAATGCATCACTTTTTCACATAAATAAATCACTTTTTCACATAAATAAATCACTTTTTTCCTCATAAACTGTTTTCAAGATTGATAATAATAAGAAATGTTTCTTGAGCAGCAAATCAGCCTATTAGAATTATTTCTGAAGGATCATGTGACACTGAAGACTGGAGTAATGATGCTGAAAATACTTATGTAACAATACTTCACAATATTACAGGTTTCACTGTATTTTTGACTTCTTTCAAAAAAAAAATTGTTTTACTTACCAGTGCTAGATTTTTGAATATAAGTGTATATGACCTTTGACCTTATGTCTTGGTCTAATATGTGTCTTTGTTTATATGTTTAAGTTCAATTTATGTATAAACGTCATGTAAGTCATGCAAGTCGATCAATCCAGACAGACGAAGCTCTGTTAGAAAAAAGACCCAGAGATTTCCCCTGGAATCCCACATTAATGCCACAAAGCAAGACACTGTTTTATGTGGAGGCTCCTGACAGCACTAACGGTCTTCTCTTAAGCTGAGGACACACATTCTGTCAAGGTTTTTTTCATCTGCCCCTCACTCTCATGTACTGTAACTGAAGCCTACTTGACATCACATACCACACTAATAGACTGAACAAAAACAAATAAGATGGGAAACACTATCCTGGGGGAAGGGTTCCTCCTCTATGCAGAAATTCACTGACCTCATTTTCAACAAAATTGCACTGAATACTCTATATCAAGCAATTAGACATCTTCACATAATTGTTTTGTTCAGGCACTTGAAGAAAAATATCAAAAGCAAATTTGCCTCAAGGTGTCTTAGAGTACTTTAAGTCTGAGTACTCATGTTAAGTCAACGTGATCTCATGATAATTCGTATGCATCTTATGTAAAATGTGGTTCTTTAAAACGTACATTTACTTACGTTTTTACAGGCAATAAAACGTACAATACTTACGTATTTTCAGCATGTAAACGTACAAAACTGTTGTATCGACGGCATCTAAAAATGAATCCTTATGAATATTGAAATCGCGGGATTCATTTTATTATTAGCTGTTTTAGTTGTCATATAAATTACCTTGTTTCCAATCGCATCATTAAATTGTTTACTCAATATGAAATGATAATTCGTTTTGTTGTGTGATTTCTGTGGCCAGCTTGTTTCCAATAAAAGGCCTAACTTTACATAATGTTAAACAAGACTTAACTTTAAACCTTAAAATAAATAACATTTGAAATCGTTTAAACTTTACTTCTCGTAATTGCATTTATCTGACTCGTGTTTTTCTACAGAAATAGCTATATTTAGGTTTAGATGTAGGAGTGGGATTAGCGACTATAAAAACATGTTTAATGCTATATTGTTAATACAATTATTTTCCTGCATATTTTGGTCAATTGCGTTTTATATCCTTTTATATTCGCTATAAAATAGGTAGGTTTAGGTTTGGGGGTAGGTTAAGGGGCCTAAAAATCTAAATCGCTTATTGATAAAAAATGCATCGATACGAATATCTTAATGCAACCCGTTTTCATCAAACTGCGTATAAATAACACGACTTTACACTTTCCAATTGCATATAATGCATACGCCAAAGTCCAATTTTGCGTGCATACGATACACCAATCCTGTGGAGAGCAGATGCGTACAAACAAATACATAAATTATGTATGAATTTATTATGTCTTTATAGGTATTTACTTTAGTTTTAGTTTTAATAAAAGCGTTTTAAGCGTCTGCTAAATGACTAAAAAGTAAAAGTAAAGTAAATACCACGCAGCATCTTCAGCGGCAGTGACGTCACCAGCGAGGCTCAGTTCGCCCGGTTCACCTGATGAGCGTAGCTTACACCTTCAAACAGGTATGGGTATCAATCTATTCCTTTTTAATGAGATCAATATTTTAATTAAATTTAAATTATTTTAATTTACTTATGGGGGTTTTCCACTGACTGGTACCAGCTCGGTTCGGTTCAGTTCGGTTATGCTCTGTTTCGGACCTACAGTTATTAAGTGTAAGTGTATTTACTTGTCTCATTAGTGTTTAGCGCAGTTGTTGTTGTTGCTAGGAAACGCTTGTTTTGTTTACTGTGTGGAGACGTGCTGAAATCGCGTTTGGTCTCGTACTGTATCGCGTCCCTTGTCAGTGTCGGGCGCTTGCTTGGCCATTTATTGTGATTAACAGGAAATTGTGTTCAGCTGAATTGGAGTAGTATTTTGTTAGATGGGTATAAAAAGCTTAGTTTACCGCGGCAGCCGTTATGTGAAGCCCTCCTTGTGTGAAGACCGAAGAGTGTAAAGACCATCGACTCTACCGTGCGACTCCACCGGGCAGGACACCGGCAAGGGATATAAGTATCGCTTTTTATTTATCCTCTTTCTTACTGCTTGTTTCACTTCTGTTTTAGTTTTTATAACTAATTCTTACTATGTGTAAGTTGTTGTTTGTTAGCATGTGTTTTTGACAGTGTTCTTTTTTTAGGATTACTGATAACTACTGCCGTTTGATTTATCTATTTTAATTTTACATAAATTATGTATGAATTTCATATGTCTTTATAGGTATTTACTTTAGTTTTAGTTTTAATACATTGTATTTATTTTAGTAACGTTTCTTCAACATACTGCATGGAAATGAAATACCATATATATATATATATGGGTGTTTGGCTTAGTGTCATGTTAGAATCATTTTTATACTCATACCTTTGGTTGTTTTAATATTTTGAAATGTTTTTAGCTTTATTTTTTGTTTTCATTTAAATGTTAAGTTTTGAAATGTTGTTGTATGCATTTGTCATTTTATTTAATTTCTCAATTTTCTTAAATGTGTGTGTATATATAGTATTTATAGACTTGTAACTTATAGTTTTAGTTACTTTTTCTTATTTGTAAGTCGCTTTGGATAAAAGCGTCTGCTAAATGACTAAAAAGTAAAAGTAAAGTAAAAGTAATTATTTCAGTGTTTCTGAGTTGCACGGAATGTGCTACCCTGTTAATTCCAGCAGCTTTCTGTCAGAATTGGTCAAAATTATGAGATTATGAGATTTAAAAATGTCACGAAGCACAGAAAGAGAGAGAGAGCAAAACTATGTGTAAATGAATTATGGATTACAGTTCGGAAAAAATAAGTGATGGCTTTTACAAGAGATGACTTCTTAAAAGAGCTGCTGGAGTATGTGGTCTGACGGAACTGCAAGACCGAAAAAAATATTGATTTACAATTTCTTCAGTACAATTACTGCTTTAACTACAAATACCACAGTAAAACTACGGTTACTGTGGTAAAATAATTTTAAGAGTTGTGTTACTGTGCTTTAACTACAAATATGCAGTAAAAACATGGTAGAAGCTGTGTTACTGTTCTTTAAATACAAAGAGTAGACAGTAAACACAGTTACTATGGTAAAATCACGAAAATAGTTGTGGTTACCAGATCTACAAATACCATAGTAAAACTGCAGTTATGGTGGGAGAAGCATGGTAAATATGTTGTATTTACTGTGCATTGACTACACATGACATGGTAGAGAAACTTTTAGAGTTACTATGGTAAAAATATGGTAAATGTGTGGACTTTTTGCTTATCACGCGATACTGGGTTGCTTGGCTGATGTGTAGTGCAGCCATTAGCCACGTCTAAAAGCTGAAGACCCATGTCTCAACATGATTTAAAACAGTTTTATTTATTTCAAACGGCAGCAGGTCTATATATAATAGAAGTCAGCTTAGGCTAATGTCAATGGTAGGCTAACGTTAGCAGCTGTGCTGACTGAGCAGCCCACTGTTCCACTAACAACTCATTTGAATGCATACGCTTCCATTTTAGCACATGCCGTGTAACTCAGAAACACTGAAATAATTAAAATAATGATCTCATTAAAAAGGAAAAGATTGATACCCATACCTGTTTGAAGGTGTAAGCTACGCTCATCAGGTGAACCGGGCGAACTGAGCCTCGCTGGTGACGTCACTGCCGCTGAAGATGCTGCGTGGTATTTGAACGCATCTGCTCTCCACAGGATTTCATGTGAAGGATTGGCGTATCATATGCACGCAAAATTAGACTTTGGCGTATGCATTATATGCAATTGGAAAGTGTAAAGTCGTGTTATTTATACGCAGATTGAAGAGAACGGGTTGCTTAATGATATAAAAGATACGTAAATATTTTTACGTTTTTTTAGCTAAAAAATACGTATAGATTTGTACGTTTTAAACATTGAAATACGTCTAAATTGTACGTTTTAGCATCAATAAAAATTTACAAACATGCACATTTTGTGCTTGTAAATGTTACGTATGAATACCTACGTATAAACATGAGACCAGGCTGGTTAAGTAGGTGTTATCTAGCACAAGGTGATTTACTCAAGAACAACATTGACATGTATCATGATTTCCACAAAAATATTAAGTAGCACAAATATTTTCAACATTGATAAGATAAGTTTTTTCAGCAGTAAGTCATCATTTTAGATTGATTTCAGAAGGATCATGTGACAAAGAAGACTGGAGTGATGATGCTGAAAATTCAGCTTTACATCACAGGAAGAAATTACATTTTAAAATATATTCAATTAGAAAACAGTCATTTTGAATTGAAATAATATCTCACAGCTATACTGTTTTTACTGTATTTTTATGTCACACAAATGTAAACTTTGTAAGCATATGTGACGTCTTTCAAAAACACGACCCAAACTTTTGAGCATGTGGGTTTATATTTATACCACTGAGCCAATCTCAGACCCCGAGGTGCCAGTTTTGTGAATGGGGTTTCAGTGTCAGCGTAACCCATCAACATGTCATTTCAGACACAATATGGACAGCCAGTGCTCTGGCTCTGCTTCCGTTATGCTCAACTTTCCTACATAAGAGGACAGACAGAAAGAACAGAGCTATTATCTTACCTCTATTATCTTATGACACTAAAACATCAGCATCACACCACAGAATGTTCTGGCAGAGGTTACAGAATAAAAACACAAATAAATGCATAATGTTACCGGAAAGGATTTAGTCACTGGTGATCAATCAGTGCATGTTTCCACAGTGTTTCAGATAAGATTCACTGAGAAAACGCTGTTATAGCCACCTGCTCTTTTTGTATCATTTAGGCCTAATGACTTGACCTCTTCCCCTTCGGCTTCTCATGCACTCAACGTGATTTTTGCCAAAACACTAAACACCAGCTTTTATTGGGCAATTCAGAGAGTTTTCAAGCTATTCAGAGTGCCCTTGTGAAAATACGAATCATTTGAAGCTGCTTTTCTATCAAACACTGCAACTGCTATTGAGAAATGACCCAACCAGTAGTTAATGTGTGAGCTGCTTGAATATCATTCAGATAGACTTCCATCCAATAAAATCTCTGGGTCTCTCTATAAAAAAAGTTTATTCTAGGCCTACTTAATTATGCAGTTTAAGCTAAGACAAACAAGGTATAATGAAAATATAGTTTTAGCACACTGTCTCAACTTGCAAGAAATCCAATATTGAAAAAGAAACGTGACGTCTTCAGACACTGACACATGAAATGCCTCTTCTTGAAATGCCGCATGAGCAAAATAAATACTGCTGTGCCAATAAAGATTGGATTTCTAGCAAGCCGTGGCTGTGTAAAGGGGTTTCTTTATAATTTGTCCAACACACCTGCCACTATTAAGCTTTGCAAAGTGTGTTTACTAAACAGTTCCTTTATCAGAATCCTTTATTAGAATCCTTTATCAGTCAGGTGGTTTAAAATGATCATTTTGTTAAACAATACAATTATAATTTCAATACATTAATTTATAACAAATTCATTTAAACAATTTAATCTAATTTAAGGGTAAAACACCAACAGCACCAAAATAAAAATAAATAAATACAAGGGTGGTTTAAAATAATGAAAATTTAGTATGAATATTTAAATTAAATAATTGAATCTAATTTAAGAGTAAAATGCCAACTGTAACAAATTTAATGAAATGAAATAATGAAATGGAATGGAATGGAATTGAATTAAATTAAATAGCCTGAATTAAATTGACAGACCCATTGAAATCACCAGATTTCTCCGTAAAAATAAATAGTTTACACTAGATCGCTGACTTTAGTAGTGGATGTTAAATTATTAAACAGAACATTTCTGAAATGTTTAAAGTTTATTTTGTAATATCTAATTTCAGCATTATTACAATCGGCCTTCAAAACTTCTTGGGTAGTTCCCTTGTACTCCCATGAGGAGTTCGTAAATCATAATCAGGACATTTATTTGATTTGTTTGAATTTACATGCACCCAATGCATATTTTATCCTTTTCTTGTATTTTATGGTAATTTCTTTATCTCTGGTAAACACAAGATATGAATCCATTCATTCTTACAGAAATAGTGTCACTCACAAGTGGTCATTTGGGAAACGAAACACTTAAGAAAACAGAAGAAACGAAACGTTAAGAACACATGATGACATCACTCAGTACATGGCCACCATCAGCTTCTTGAACGACCTCAGGCTCTAAAGTACAGTTATATGTGATTGTAGGACAAACACAGCAACTTGTTCCATTAATATTTAAAATGCAGCAATGGCATTTTCCCGCATGATGATGGGGTAGATTTACATAACAACAATCCTAGAAAAAAGTTTTAAAATGTCAGACGTGAAGAAGCCTATAAGACATGGTGTTTTGTCTGACAATGACACAAATAAAATCCAACTGAGACTTTTTTGCCAGGTTATAAAAAATATTTCACAACAAAAAACATAAAATAAAATAAAATAGTAATTTATTATATAAAAATTACAATTATTATTAATATTTTTTTTTATAATTTGACATTTAATTTGCATTTGACATTTTTTTATTTTTTAGAATAGAGAGGTTAGTATAACTTTAGTTATATGTAGCTAAAGTTAACAACAACTGAGTCTGTGAGGTGTGCGGTGAAGGAAAGCAGGCTGTCTGGACTCACACTGGGATGTTTTCATACAGATACTGATGTCACTGCCCTGAATCCGTGTGTCTCGCGGCATGAAACAGGTCAAAGCAGGGGCCAAGAGGATGGAAAACATACAAAATACCTGTCTGTCAGTTATGTCACACTCATTTTCAGAGAGAAATAGCTCACATTCCGAACTGTTATTGTGTTAAATGCATGAATTATTGCACAATGTAAAACTTAATATGTTGAAATGATTAGCAAACCAACTGCTTTAGAGAAACAATATAAATTGCACTGTTCACAAGTTTGGGGTTGATACAATTTATGTTTTTGACAGAAGTCTCTTAATGTGCTCACCAAAGCTGCACTTCTTTGATTAAAAAAACTGTACAATTGTGAAATATTATCACAATTTAAAATACAATTTAAAATATGTTGTCTAATTGAATATCGTTTAAAATGTTATTTATTCTTGTGATGCAAAGGCAAATGTTCAACATCATTACTTCAGTGTCACATGATCCTACAGAAACCGTTCTAATCTGCTGATTTGATGCTTAAGAAACTTTTCTTCTCATTTTTGCAAAAAAATTATATCTATTCTTATTTTGTATTTGGATTATTTGATGAATAGAAAGTACAAAAGAACAGCATTTATTTGAAATGGAAATCTTTTGTAACATTATTAATATCTTTTCTGCCACATTTAATCCATGTAGTGCATCCTTGCTGAACCAAAAAAAATGACCCCAAGCATTGTAAAACAGCAGAATATTTGCATTGTAAATCATATTTTGTTTGTGTAGTTATTATTCTAGGTCAACAGTGCCAAATAATATAATTAATATAAATACAGTAATTGTTGCAGTAAAGCTTGCAGAAAAATTCAAACATAGTTATTCACTATTCAAATACTATTGTAACAACATCTGCACTGTTGAAAATAAATATTATCTTTACATTGCATGCATAGATTTGATGTGGTTGTTTTCAACTGTACCTATTTTATCTGTCCATACAGCCTCTGTGTGTCTGACATCAGGCCTGAGAGTGTCTTTGTGCTTGCTGCAGCTGTGGGTGTCTTTGTCTCTCACACAGACAGTCAGCAGGGAATTCCCAAAGCTGTGCCCATGCTCTGTCATGGAAATCTGGGTGGCTGGAGCCACAGAGGTCACCACACAGCAATGATTCACTCCACAGGCCTTGACCACACTGTGCATTCAAGGTTTGAAGAAGACTAAATAAGGTTTAAGGAAAATATTAGTGCCCTGTTGCAACGTGCAAGAAATTCAATATGGGGGGGGAAAGTATCAATCACGTGACTAACAATGTGAAATACCTCAAGAGTCTGCTAACAAATATTTATGTGAAATTTCTACCAGTGTGAGGGATTTTCTTTGTAAAGTCCAACAAGTCTGCATAACCAAATATTTACTCAGCTGTTTATTAACAAAAGATATTAGATTTCTAGCAAGTTTTGTCTATGGCTAGGTGATTTATAATAATAATTTAGTTAAATAATTAATAATAGTGTGAGGGATTTTCTTTGTAATATGTCCAACACACCTGCAACCATTCAGCTGTTTATTAACTAAGGGTAAAATGCCACTGCTAAAATGAAATAAAAGTGACAATTCACTTTTGAGAATAATTTAAGTGTACATTTCTAAGGGTAAAATGCCACTGCTAAAATAAAATAAAAGTGACAATTCAATTCTAGTTTATTTGTATAGTGCTTTTTATGATACAAATCATTGTAAAGCAGCTTTACAGGAAATTAAGTTTCTACAATATATTTCTATATTGTAGAACATTTATATATTTAACTTATGGCAAAATTAGGTAATTCTGTAAGTAATTAAACTTAAATAATGTCCAAGTTAAATAATTTAAAGGATAAAATGGCAATAGCCACAAATATAAAAATATAATTAAATAAACCAAAATACAGTAAAATAAATACATTTTTATTATCTTTTATCAGCTAGATAAGTTGCAATACTAAATTAATTAATTCAACAAAATTAATATTTGAATTAAATAATTCAATCTTATTTAAGGATAAAATGGCAACAGTGTGAAAAATAAAATAAAACATTAAAATGATTTTTTTCTTTTTCCGACTGCTCAGTTCCGTGTGGTTTTTGTCAGTCAGTGTCTGTGTGCATGTGTTGTTTGAGGAAGCATGCTGGCAGTGTCTGCACTAACATCCTGTCGTCTGCCGTCCACAGTTGTTTGCGTCTGTGCCACAATTGTTTGAGGGCCTTTTTCAATGTGCTCACCACATCATGTTTGTCTTTGTCTATTACAGTAGTTTATAGGAGGGGTAATGTGTACATGGCATCTTACACTACTGGAATTTCAGGCCACAAATTAATAACCTTGACATATTTGCATTTTGTCAAGTGCCAGGAACCTACGACGCCATTTAAGCCATAGGCACTATAGTTTAGCACATTAGAAATTAAACGTTTAATACATATTTTTAAACAGTAACTGTATAATGAATATATACTCTGTAATTTAACATAAATTTGTTCAAATTCAGTGACCGCACCTAATTTTAAATTTCACACCCTCAAAACAGTCATAATTGTTTTTTTCATTGCATTTTTTTATTTTATATACAGTAGTAGGCTGTTTTGATACTTTACCTGATATTTCTCTGTACAGTAAATGACCCCTGGCTATTGATTCTTATATAACCAGGAGGTTAAAATGAGAGGACTTGATGACATAATTCAGAAAATAAAATCAGTAGTTACACTTATTAAGTTATAGGTATTTCAGTTAAAGATTATAAAGAATTGCTCTTCAGAATGACAATAAATTGTGCATAAGACCATAAATCATTTTTAATGTTGACTTGAAGCTGTGCAGTGCATCTTTGTGCTAATACTTTTGTGGAAACTGTGATACTTTTTAAAAACATTTTATCCTTTCTATTATCTATTAATCTTTTCTGCTGCTGCAATGCTTTTTGATCAAATGTGATACTCTGGGTAGTTTGTGTGTGTGTGTGTGTGTGTGTGTGTGTGTGTGTGTGTGTGTGTGTGTGTGTGTGTGTGTGTGTGTGTGTGTGTGTGTGTGTGTGTGTGTGTGTGTGTGTGTGTGTGTGTGTGTGTGTGTGTGTGTGTGTGTGTGTGTGTGTGTGTGTGTCTGTGTGTGTCTGTGTCTGTGTCTGTGTCTGTGTGTGTGTGTGTGTGTGTGTGTGTGTGTGTGTAGTGGATCTTCATATGTGAGAGACATGTTTGTGTCTCTGGACATGTTTGTGTACGCAGAAACTTGTATGAATAGATGAGTTGACCCTGAACTAACACCAGCAGCCACCCGCTTCCCCACTAGTCACCTCTAATGAGAGTGTCCTTCTGCAGCCCAGCGCTCAGGAGCGCACATCCCTGCTCCTCAAAAGAGCCTCTGAAAGCTGTTTGTTTTGATTCTTGTAGAATCTCTGCTCGTGACAAAAGGACACAAAAATTCCGACATGAAACATCGAGGCTAAAATAACAAACAAAGCGCCAAGATAAACTGAGAGGATGAGGGCAGTGTTTCATGCATCTATCTTTTCATCCTTCATTCAATGCAATCCATCGTTATCTCAACAATGTGTAAGATAACAAAGAAAAAATAAATAGTCAAAATGAGAATTCTGTCATCATTTACTCACCTTCTTGTTGTTCCAAAAAAAAAAAATCTGTGAAATGCAACAGCAAAATTTTAAGAATAATATTTTAAGATTCTTCTGAGGAAAAACTAAGTGTGAGTAAATAGTATTTTTTTTGGTGAACTGTCTCTTTAAGTGCATAAACTGCTAGAGAATGCAAGTTATCTCATTCCAAACTCAGATACAGCTTGCCGTATCCAATGCACTCTTCCTCTGAAAGGGAAATTCTGCACTGTCCTGTAGCGTGCAGATGTCTGAATTTCAGCCAGTGTTTGGGGTGTTTGAGGCGGGAGATAAGCGTGCGATACGAGCCAGACTGCAGTCTGCTTCGGATGCAGAGGTCTGAAAACGAGAGCGACACTTTCAGACAGGATGCAGTTGTCACTTGAGCAAACAGCAGTGGACGGCACGATAAATGTGTTCGTACTGCTGTCCCCTGTGTCCAGACGGGAACTTTTGGCCCTGTTAGTTGAGCACTGCATTCCAGTTTAATCTATAAAGTGCTTGGCAGGAAAATATATGGAACATAGATGATGTGTAAATAAAACAACCATAATTTAATTTCATTGCATTGCATTTAATTTCATTGCATGCATTGCTGTTTACCCATGCATGCAAGGAAAGCAAATTGCAATCAGCATTTATTTGGTGTGCATGTTTGGCCTACCTAATTTGTATAATTTGTTTACATGTTGAGGTGCTAAAATTTGGTTTTTGGTCCATTTTTTCGCAATTAAAGTCAGACAGTAAATCTTTTATTATGAGCTATTTTTATGGCTAAACTAAACCACGTCTATGCAAGATTGTAATGCACTCGAAAATAGTCCTGTGGGTGTCACTGTACAGTTTTATTATTGTAAAAGAGAAATCTGCTCGTCTACAGAAGGTGGAAGTATCTAGTCCTCTACATATGTATATTATGAATATTTATAATATAGGAAAACAAAGAATCATATGGTAACACAATTTAACTTCTGAAGTGGAAACAAATGCTAAAAATGTTAAAGCCTTGTAAACACAAAAAATACCTGGAAAACATTAAATAAATATGCAAATATATATAATATTTTAATATATATATATATATATATATCATATTAATTTATATATATAAACCCTCTTAATTTACTGGGGGTTTAGAATACAGAAAAAAATATATTAGGACCAAAAATTCAATAAAATGCTAAAAATATTAAAACCTCTTAATTAACTGTTTGAATGTTTAGTAAGAAAAATAGGTGACAGAAAAAAATACAAATTTTGGCACTTTAGCACCTTTAAATTCTTTGACTAGTTGTCCTCAACTCAATCATTAGTACTGTAATTGTTTGTTAGTTAGTTAGTTGTCTATTAATTCAATATCTGTTTAAAAAATAAATGTATCTGGACCTCTTTTCTTAGTTTGTTGTTAGTTTCAATATTTGGTTACACTTTAGATTGATAACACATATTCACTATTAACTAAGAGTTTTCTAACAGTTTCTGCGGCTTATTAATAGTTAGTAAGGTAGTTGTTATGTTGAGGTATATTGCAGGGTTAAGAGATCTAGAATATGGTTATGCAGAAAAAGGCATTAATATGATCGCCTAATAAGTACTAATAAACAGCCAATATGCTAGTAATATGCATGCTAATAAACAGCTACTTAATAATGAGAACTGGTCCTTAAAATAAAGTATTACCCCATATTTGAGCAGCTTTGCTTTAAAGGGTTTGAATTCAGAGACAGATTCTCCAGAGAGGGTTTTAGACGGTCTGTCAGCATACTGCTACTCCGCTAATCACCGCTACAGCCATCAAAGCCACATTCACCACCTTCAGTAATATATTTCAACACAATTACTGTCATCAGCCGGGATTTGAAGTTCAACAGAAGCTGGTGAAAAATCCTTCACCAGCTTTGATTGAGTTTATGATGAGGTCAAAGGTCAGCAGGGTGATTAGCCTAAAGAAAAAAGAAAAATAACCTGACTGAACAAAGCCTTCCATCGTCCCGCGACCATGTCTGTGCCGATTTCACCCCGGCTTCCCTGAAAAGCAATGAACCAGAAAAATGTATGTTACTCTGAGAGGAAAAGAAAGACTAGACAACAAAGACAAAGGGTGCAGAGAGAGAGAAGGTCCTTTCAGTGAGAGGCTAAAGGTGATAAGTTACTCTCAGGAGGCGCCGTGGTTTAAAGAGGATCCGCTGGTGGGCCTGGACTCACTCCATGCACTGAATGGACTACAGACGGCCATTATGCTCCAGTCTAAACCTCAGGATTGAGTTACGGCTGTGCTTCAAAGGCCTTCAGCTCTATACCTGCCGTTCCACTTCACCTGCCCCGTGTTCTTCACTTCCTACCTCTCTCTTCTCTTTCTTTCCCTTTCAGTAAGCATTAGCAGCATGTTTCCGTTAGAAATGATTGCACAAGTCGCACAAGCTTTTGTGAATAATCCCTTTCAAATAATGAGTGTGAAGTCGAATTAGAATTAGAATTTCAGGACAAGGAAAGTTGTCAAAACTAAATTTCCTTATATCAGCTTTTTTTTCTCTTTATAGACATACGTTTAATACTGTCAAAACAATTCGAACTTTTAACAATTTTGTTTTTAATTTTGCCCAGATAGCACCACTACCTTTAAGTTTGGGGTCAGAAAGATTCTTTTAAGTTTTTGAAAGAAATCTCTTATGATCAAGGCTGCATTTATTTGATCAAAAATACAGTTAACATTGAAATTGTAATAATATTTCACAATATTACAAATAATTGTTTTCTAATTGAAAATTAAAAAATATATAATTTATTCTTTGATGCATAGCTGATTATTCAGCATCATTACTCCTGTATTCAGTGTCCTTCAGAAATCATTCTAATATGCTGATTTGCTTATGAATATTTTTTTGGAAACAGTGATACTTTTTTTTATTAATTCTGCGATGAATAGTAAGTTCAAACGATCAGCGTACCAAACTTTTGAATGCTTGCATATAATGAAGTATGCTCACACAGAACCTTCTACAGGTGTCGCTGCAAACATCTCACTAATCCTTCTCTAATGTTTTTAGATGAATTTATTCTATATTATATTACATCCTATTTTTTTAATTCAAATTTGAACTCTGAAACTCTGTGTGACATGAGATAAAAAATATTTGTTATTTTATTAATTTATTGCTATAGACAAATATAAAATGAAACCCTAGTGGATCACATTCAACATTTCCAAAACACTGACTCACTTGTTTTGCCACTGAAGGCTTTTGCGGTTTCAATTTCTGCACCAAGTTTCCTCACAGACATTAATTCAGCTTGTATAAGCACTGCTGTATTCTTAGCTGCCTCCAAAGAGCAAATATTTTCAGGCGTGTATCTACTGTACAATGAATATGTAGGAGTCTCGCATATTCAGTTTCTTTCTTTTCACAAAGGTGTGGCTTTATTGAATTCACCTTCCGTTTCACAGAACAGCATCTCTGGGCATGAGTTGCCAACCGCTGTGTTGACACCCTTTGTTTGTAGATACCATAGAAAACTTTCGCTGCCGGCTGCAATAATAGCATACCTGATGAATCATGCGTATTACCAGAGGAGTGCTTACTGTAAACGACCCAGATTTTGATCTTATTCAGAAGTGTTTACTACTAAACCTTCATACATTCTTTAGCGCCAAGTATAGCAATTGTTTATTCTGTGGAATCATGCAGAAAAGATGTCCATAACATTGTAATCTTGTTCCATTGATGCTTATTGGCTGGATAAAAAGAGTGAATATCCTCATGGTTGAAAACAACCTTATCTGCATCTTCCAACTGAATCATATGCTGGTTCATCCCTGTCTATTACAATGCTGGGCTATTTGCGGTGTGTCTTTTCTTGATAACACTTACACACAACCAATCAGACACCGAGTGCTCACTTCCAAGGAACTAATGCATGCTTGGGTAAATACGAAATCATTTCCCTCATATCAGTGGAGTGATAGTTTGACTAGTTTCTAAATTAATTATATTTCAGTTTAAAGAAATAGTTCAGCCAAAACAGAACTTTATCATTACCTCTTTTTCTCACCAATGTGAATAGCTGCCATCAGAATGAGAGTCCAAACAGCTGATAAACACATCACAATAATTCACAAGTAATCCACACCGCTCCAGTCCAAGTGAAACATTGTATCTGTGTAATAAACAAATCCATCAAGAGGTTTTAAACTTCGAACTGTTGCCTCCAGCTAAAATACAAGTTCTCGATCAATAATATTGCTTTCTCCAGTGAAAAGGTTGTTGTGCCAGGAGCAAAGGTTTACATTTAAAATACCTTAATGATGGATTTGATTCTTACAAACATGCAGCTTTTCATTTCACAATATGTTAATTGATAGACCCGAGTCATGAGGATTGTTTGTGGATTATTGTGGTGTTTTTAACAGCTGTTTAGACTCTCATTCTGATGGCACCCATTCACGGTAGAGGCTCCATTGGTGAGCAAGTGATGAAATGCTACATTTCTCCAAATCTGTTCTGATGAAGAAAAATAAAATAAAATAAAAAAACTTATTCTACATCTTGAATGCCCCAAGAGTGAGTAAATATTTTGCACATTTTTGTTTTGGGTGAACTATTACTTTAAATTGTAAATATGAAACACTGATCACAACCAGTTTTACTCAATAATATCCGATCATGACACCGACGACTGGAGTAATGAAAACTGCTGAAAATTCAGCTTTGCAATCACAGGACTAAATCGCATTTTAAAATCTACTAATATAGAAAACAGTTATTTTAAATTGCTGTATTATTTCACAATATTACAGTATTTTTTTTATCAAATATGTGACCCTGGACCACAAAACCATCTTAAGTCGCTTGAGTATATTTGTAGGATTAGCCAAAAATACATTGTATGGGTCAAAATCATCCATTTTTTTTTATGCCAAAAATCATTAGGATATTAGTAAAGATCATGTTCCATGAAGATATTTAGTACATTTCTTACTGTAAATATATCAAAACTTCATTTTTGATTAGTAATATGCATGCTAAGCACTTCATTTAGAAAGCTTTAAAAGCGATTTTCTTAGTATTTAGATTTTTTTGCATCCTCAGATTCCAGATTTTTAAATAGTTGTATCTCAGCCAAATAATGTCCGATCTTAACAAATCATACATCAATGGAAAGCTTATTTATTCAGATTTCAGATTATGTATAAATCTCAATTTTGAAAAATTGACACTTAAGACTGGTTTTGTGGTCCATATATACAGCTTTGGTGCTTTTTTTTTACAGCTTTTCATACAGTTTTGGTGAAGTTTTGAATGAGTATTTATTAGAATCCATGCATTCTCATAAAAAAAAAAATAAAGGCAAGTATTTTGTGTGTATTAGATGTCATGAGAATATTGGGATCCAGTGCACAGCCTGTTATGTCACACTCCAAACCCCAAAGGACTCATGTGCTGTAAATGCCAATAAACTGCTGTTTTTGCTGGTATGAAACAGCGCTGGTTCTAAGCAGGGGCCTAAAGCTTCATCTCACACGAAGTAGGCTCACATGACACACGGAGAGCACGCTAACACATTAGGGAGGAACCCCAAACACGCTTAACTGCTCACACACACACACACACACACACACTGACAGGCGGCTCTTTTAGCCGGCTAATCCGCAGACTGATGGGAGGATGAGAGAGCGACACGGCAGGCGTCTGGGACCTCCGGACTCAGAGTGTGAGCTGATGTCACTCTGCTTGACCGACCCCCACTAACCTTCAATAAATACATCCATCAGCACCGCAGGGACGGGACACACTGGGTCAGCACAGCTAAACTTCTCACTGTACCAACTCAGATTTGATTAAGAAATGTTTATATTTCTGTGAACATAATTTATGTGTGAGATAGAAGTAGAAACTAAAGTTAACTTTTACATGTTCTTGTGGAAAGAGACATTTATCCAAATTCAAATCACTTTTGGGGTTGGGGCTATGAAGTTAAAACAGTAATAATATTACAATTTAAAATACCGTTTTCTCTTTGATTATATTTCAAAATGTAAATTCAAAAGTTGAATTTTCAGCATGATTACTCCAGTCTTCAGTGTCACATGATCTTTCAGAAATCATTCTAATATGCCAATTTGCTGCTAAAGAAACATTTCGTATTACTATTCTCATCTTTTGTAACATTACAAATTCCTTTAGTGTCACGTTTAATTAGTTTAATGTGTACTTTCTGAATGAAAGTATTAATTTCTTTAAAATAAATAAATAAATTAAAATAAAATCTTATGTAACCCAAAATTTTGAACAGTAGTTCAATGCAGCTTCAGATTTTGCAAAGTGTTTCTGGATAAACATATTTTATCAGTCTTGGAACACACTGTAATCAAACGAATAAAGTACTAACTTCCCTAATCCTAACTATTAACCACCTCTAAACTATATCAGTTTAGTTGTTTCCCAGCCTTAATCCTAAACTTTAAAACCTAGTTTATTGGAATGTGGTTCCTGAACCAGCATTCGTCCAACTTTTTAAAATCAAATCCACCTTTATAAGTCTGCATTTTTAAAAAACAGCTTTTGTGTCAGGAGTGCAGCTGGGATACCTAGAAATACTGTCATTATAAGGGTTTAGAACAAGGACATTGCACCTGGCCATCAGGAATATCTAAGATGAATCTGTGCTGTCAGTAATTAATAATCAAGACCTCTATTTCACACATCTAGTTTAAATGCATGAAAAAGCTCTTGGTGATTGACGTCAATGCCAAAACATTTTAAACACCTTTTTACTCTGCTAAGTGTGCGGTATGACATTAAGACCGAATGATGAATGACTCTCCTTAAATTAGGAATGTTAAGTTCTGAGTTTGGAATCTATACAGTGATGAAATGGAAGCCATATGTGGAAAATATTGAGAGAAAAGATGGAGTAAGATGGATCGATGAGACAAACTCAGCATGAGTAATGAGAGGTGAGGAGAGAACACAACACTTAAATAGAAAGGTTCCTCAGTGCTTCATGGCAACACTTTAGTTTCAGCAAATAACCCTCTTCTTATCAAGAAGCTGTTGACACAAAACCCAAATGGACACCCGGTGTGTATTAAGTATTTTTACCTCAAAATCAAAAGAAATATAGATATTTTGTAGATTCAAGATTTGTATTCATCACATACACAATTATACAGAATACAACCAGCAGTGAAATGTAAGTCAGGTCCGCTCCATGGACAGTGTGATTAGCTGGTGAGACCCTGAATTTTCTCAGCCGTCGCAGATGGTACAGTCTTTGCCTGGCTTTCTTAACCTGTGTTTGAATGTGTGCAGTCCAAGTCAGGTCCTCGGAGATGTTTACACCGAGGTACTTGAAGCTGCTCGCCCTCTCCACAGGGGTCCCACTGATCATAAGAGGAGTGTAGGGCCGCTGCTGTCTCTTCCTGAAGTCCACAATCAGCTCTTTAGTTTTGCTCACGTTCAGAGAGAGACAGTTGTCCTGGCACCATGATGTAAGTCTCTCTACCTCATCCAAGTATGCGGTCTCATCATTGTTGGAAATGAGGCCCAGAACCACAGTATCATCAGCAAATTTGATAATAGAAGTGGAGCTGTGAGAGGACACGCAGTCGTGGTGTGTAGAGAGAGTAGAGCAGGGGACTCAGGACACAGCCCTGTGGGGCTCCTACGTTCAGGGTGATGGAGTTGGAGGTGAACTGGCCTACTTTCACCACTTGAGGTCTGCCGGTGAGGAAATCTTGAATCCAGTCACAGAGTGAAGAGTTTAGGCCGAGGTCTGTGAGTTTAACAGCTAGCTTGATGGGGACTATTGTATTGAAAGCTGAGCTGTAGTCAATGAAAAGCAGCCTTACATAGTTGCCATTTTTGCTGTCAATGTGTGTGAGGGAAGAGTGCAGGACGTGAGAGATGGCATCGTCAGTTGATCTATTTGGGCGATAGATAGGCAAACTGAAGAGGGTCCAAAGTAACAGGGATGATGGAGCAAATGTGGTTCTTTACAAGTCTCTCAAAAACCTTCATGAGTGTTGATGTGAGGGCAACTGGACGATAGTCATTCAGGCAAGAGGGTTTATTGTTCTTAGGCACAGGGATGATGATAGATTTTTTAAAGGAGGTGGGAACCACAGAAGTAGTGACATACTGACAAAAAAATTACAACCTGAATGCACTGTAAGTCGCTTTGGATAAAAGCGTCTGCTAAATGCATAAATGTAAATGTAATGTAAAATGTATAGTAATATAGCAAACATACTGCATTCCACTAACAATAATCTAATGAGAATAATAATTACAAATAAAACTAAAAAGTTAAGGTTAACACTTTAGTATAGGGACCAGTTCTCATTATTAACTAGTTGATTTTATTCATGCCTATTATTAACATGTTGGCTGTTTATTAGTACTTATAAAGCATATATTCAGCATTAGTTCTACATCCCTAATCCTACCCAATACATAAACTTAATTATGGAGTTTATTGAGGCAAAAGTCATAGTTAATGGTTTGTTAATAGATAGAATTGTACCTTAAATTAATGTGTGACCCATTTAAGCAGAAAGATGCAGAATAGGATGGGTTTTTTTTGGGGGGGGGGGGGGTCAAAAAATCTGATTATGTTTCATTATAGATTCAGGACACCGAATTAGAGAATAAAACATTGTTTTTTGGAATCTAATCTTCTTCTAATGGCATAAGACTGTACTTAGAAACTTTGCTTTTAAGAATAGAAGAAAGAAAATGAAAAGAACGGCCTGTGTGTGTACAAGGTGAAGAATACTTCAAATGCACGCTAATTTCTAACTGTGTGGAAAATGAGACAGTGCGGAGCCCGCAGGGAGCGTTACAAGTACAGTCTGGGTGCCGAGGGGCACCTGCAAAGAATTTTCAGGCGAGAAACATTCCATTCATGCACAGTGACCTCACAGTTCACACAGGAACATTCCAGGGGCGCTGAGGTGGAGAATCAGAGCACATTCCAGAACCACATGAAGCTCCTGATATCATACTGCTGCAGTGCGATCTCAAATGAGTGCAATGTGCAAATATCTAATACGATTGTGTGGGTTATAGAGTAAATGGTTTGTAGTTGGGAAAATATTGGCAAAGGTAATGCAGCAAACTACAGAGAGTCAATGAATTCACATAGGAAATGCATAATTCAGTGAGTTTGAAAATATTGACAAAACAACGAAACAAATGAAAATGAAAACGAAACACACAAAAAGCAAAGCAAAGCAAAACAAAACAAAACAAAACACTAAACAAAAAACAAAACCTTTTTCCAGAACACTGATACATTTTGCATGGTAAATAAATAAATAAAACATGAACAAATTTTTCTAAAAAGTGTTTCATGCCATGCTCGTATTTGTTGTAAGCACTTAAATAATGCTGATTTAATAATTGTATTTATTTTTTCTTTTCAGAAAATGTAAAAACCAAGTCTATTTGTGATTCTCTGATAAATCAAACAAAAGCTAAAAGTTTTAACATTTGAAAATGAAGAATTTAAGACAGTCATACAACATTATATTTCTGTAATTTAAAAAAAATCTCACTCATTAAATTTTTTTGGAAAATTATTATTTTGTGCTAGTATTTGTTGTACTTAAATTGATGCTGATTGCAATCAAATTAATTAGTCATTATATTATTTTTTTACAGTAAAATATATATAATTTTATAATGTATTTTAGAATACAATATAAAAATACTGCATTGCAGACACTCAAATTTGGTAGTCTATTAGAGTTTTTCAAACACATAATGAAAGCATGAGTAGATCCTCTCATTACACATCTTGTTCTGTTCTGGAGTAACAGATAGAATGCATCACTCAAAGTGCTCATGTCTGGTGTTTATGTATACTTCTTTGAGGAATCTGCGACGTATGAAGGATCACAGAAGATAGTTGGACGAGGAGTAATGTGATATTTATAGATTGAGATGTGTTGGCTGACCGCAGGGGGTCTCAATACCCTGACAGGAAGAGCCACGCTGGAGAGCCGCCACCTGGAAGTACTTCTCAGAGGTCGGAGGTCAAATCTATTGAACATGAGTGACAACATCTACACATAAACATACTGACATCAGTCCGTGGATTAGAGAGACACTGAGATTTAGCCTCAAGCCTGTTGATTAGATAGCTTGACAAAATGAACTCCAAGATAGTCATTTAAGATACCTTTCAAGCAAAAATGAAAGTTTTGTCGTCATTTACTCAACCTCTTGTCGTTCCAGACCTGTATTTATTTATTCTGTGGAACACAAAAAGTTCATGCTGCTTTTTCCATATAACAAAAGCAAATGAAGAAGGATGCTGTCAAGCTCCCAAAGATGACACAAAAAAAGCCATATGAAAAGTTTTCTGTGCTTCACAGAAGAATAAAGTATAAGTAAATAATATGGTTGCACAATTAACTGAAATAAAGCTAAATTGCAATATGTGTGATTATCAAATTTTGAAGATTTAACTAAATAAATATATGTATTGCATGTTTAGAGTGAAGCTCAACTCAGTCTTCTTTTATTCGCCAGCAGCTCATGATCTGCTGTTTTCAGCAGCTTTGTTCACAGAAAATCATATAGCTCTAGTAAATGATGACAAAATGTATATTTTGGGTTAATGAACCATTAAATGATTCGTTATCACAAAAAAAAAAAAAACACACACTGCAAGTCACATGACCTTAAGTCATATGTCACAAAACCCACAACACATGCTGAAGACAAATGAGTTCACAGTAAATTCACAATCACTCATTAATGACAAACTCAAATGAGCCACGTTTCCTTCTGGGGTCCTTGAAACTACTGCAGTTGCTTCAACAAAAGTCCCTCACACAATGATAGGAAACATTAAAATGCATTAATATCGTGCCGTGCATCTCCTGCAACAATAAGACTTGATAAGAAGCCGAAAATAAGAAAGGGCTGGTTAAATGTCAGTAGCTGAGTTTTAATTATAGGAGCTTTGTTCACTTTAACAGGCCAGAGAAGTGTTATTTAAACCAGTGACTGTAAGCTAGATCTCTTTTGTTTGTACAAAAAGTGAACGTAAGTATAATTATATAACACAACACTAAATAAAAGTCAATAGTCCACTAAATTCATAAATCAGCTTTCTAAGCATGGGAACAGGAAACTTAAAATGTTGCTATAATCAATTGCTGAAATCTATTTTAAATAAAATTAAATAATACAATTTAAATAATGAAAAAAATATTTTTCATTTGAGTACACCCCTCACATTTTTGTAAATATTTTATTATATATTTTCATGTGACAACATTGAAGAAATGACACTTTGCTACAATGTAAAGTAGTGAGTATACAGCTTGTATAACTTGCTGTCCCCTCAAAATAACTCAGCACACAGCCATTGATGTCTAAACCACTGGCCACAAAAGAGAGTACAACCTTAAGTGAAAATGTCCAAATTGGGCCCAAAGTGTCAATATTTTGTGTGGCCACCATTATTTTCCAGCATTGCCTTAACCCTCTTGGGCATGGAGTTCATCAGAGCTTTACAGGTTGCCACTGGAGTCCTCTTCCACTCCTCCATGATGACATTACGGAGCTGATGGATTTTAGAGACCTTGCGTTCCTCCACCTTCCGTTTGAGGATGCCTCACAGATGCTCAATAGGGTTTAGGTCTGGAGACATGCTTAGCCAGTCCTTTACCCTTCTTTAGCAAGGCAGTGGTCATTACCATGTTGGAATACTGCCCTGCGACCCAGTCTCCAAAGGGAGGGGATCATGCTCTGCTTCAGTATGTCACAGTACATGTTGGCATTCATGGTTCTCTCAATGAACTGTAGCTCCCCAGTGCCGGCAGCACTCATGCAGCCCCAAACCATAACACTCCCACCACCATGCTTGACTGTAGACAAGACACACTTGTTTTTTGTACTCCTCACCTGGTTGCCGCCACACACGCTTGACACATCTGAACCAAAGAAGTTTTTCTTGGTCTCATCAGACCACAGGACATGGTTCCAGAAATCCATGTCCTTAGTCTGCGTGTCTTCTGCAAATTGTTTGCGAGCTTTCTTGTGCATCATCTTTAGAAAAGGCTTCCTTCTGGGACGACAGCCATGCAGACCAATTTGATGCAGTGTGCGGTGTATGGTCTGAGCACTGACAGGCTGACCTCCCACGCCTCCAACCTCTGCAGCAATGCAGGCAGGACAATACGTCTATTTCCCAAACACAACCTCTGGATATTACGCTGAGCATGTGCACTCAACTTCTTTGGTCGACCATGGCGAGGCCTGTTCTGAGTGGATCCTGTCCTGTTAAACCTCTGTATGGTCTTGGCCACCGTGCTGCAGCTCAGTTTCAGGGTCTTGGCAATCCTCTTATAGCCTACGCCATCTTTATGTAGAGCAACAATTCTTTTTTTCAGATCCTTAGAGAGTTCTTTGCCATGAGGTGCCATGTTGAACTTCCAGTGACCAGTATGAGAGAGTGAGAGCGATAACACCAAATTGAACACACCTGCTCCCCATTCACACCTGAGACCTTGTAACACTAACCAGTCACATGACACCGGGGAGAGAAAATGGCTAATTGGGCCCAATTTGGAAATTTTCACTTAGGGGTGTACTCACTTTTGTGGCCAGCGGTTTAGACATTAATGGCTGTGTGTTGAGTTATTTTGAGGGGACATCAAATTTACACTGTTATACAAGCTGTACACTCACTACTTTACATTGTAGCAAAGTGTCATTTCTTCAGTTTTGTCACATGAAAAGATATAATAACATATTTACAAAAATGTGAGGGGTGTAATCACTTCTGTGAAATACTGAATACAAACTAAATAAAAAGGAAAAATAAAATAAAAAGGAAATGTATTATATAAATATATATATAGTGTAGATTTGCTGTCCCCTCAAAATAACTCAAATCAACAAGGAGACCAGGAAGACCAAACTCAGTAAAGTAGGTGATAAAGTTTTCCATACCAACTAAAGGAAAACATTTCACAAGTTTCAACAAATGTGAGCATATCACTAGTTTGTGCGTGTCGCAGACGATAAGACGCATCCTTGTCTCAAGAATGCACTTCGTTTTTAAGTCAACAAGCAAACGTCCTGATCCAGAACCACGCTGATAACCATTTGTTCAGATTAACTTAATCTGAAATGAGGGAAAGTAACCTGCTATACTGCGCTGACCTGAAACCTGATCCAGTAATGTGGGTGACATTAGCAAAGGCTGCAGGCTCGACCGAGGAACCCTTATTTAGTCTGTTCAGCCCTCTGACAGAAACAACATCAGCGGGATAGTGTTCATCATGTCTCGACCAATGAAGGAATACCAAATACTGGTTTCTGTGATCGCGGCCTGACCTGAGAGCAATCGCAGGATAACATGGATTCACAAAAGAAAAATTCTCAACACTTGTGACCCTCCGTCTAAAACGAGGGGGGCAACTTCCTGTTTTGCTCGTTATCCTCTTTAAATTACCGCTCAACCATTGCTCTGATCCATATAAAGTATTATATAATATACATAATTATAATAAATATTTATTAAAACGATGCAAGTTCCTTGAAAGTTAAGTCATTCGTCATATCTTATTTAATTGATGTCATAATGCTTAGTTACAAGCACGGGGCACAAATAAATAGTATCTGCACCTGGGGCAAACATAACTAATAATGGGTGCATCTTGCAAAAAATATGTCCAGGTCACTTTGCAGGTCATTTTGCATAAATACAATTCTGCCTATTTTTAAGCCCTTTGATAATTTTGTTGTTGTTGTTGTTGTTATTATTATTACTAGCATAATTAACATTATTATTTGGTTTGTGATACGGCAATTATTCACAATTTCATGACAATTAAGCAACTTTTCTCTAAAAAAAAAATGAAATTTGTTGTGTCTATTTAATCGTGTGTCTATTTAAGTTTATTTTAATTAGCTTTAATTTTATTCTTGTATATTTTTCACTGTTACACTAAAAATATCCCATTTAAATCAGCATAAATTAGAGGTATCACAACAAATAAAATAATTATGTATAAATGTGACCCTCTCTGTGAAAACCCAGCTAAAGTCGATTTTTTTTGTGATTTGCTGTTTTTTGCATAAAATCATCCTGCATATGGTAAAGAACATTCTGTGAAAATTTAACCTTCATATCTTTAAAATTGACTGAGTAAGGTCATGTCAAAGATTTATATTATAGTGAAATTAATGGTTGAAATCCAAATTTGATGCTTGTTATCTCATAATTAGATTTTGAGACTTTAGCCTGGATTTCACAGAGAGGGTCACAAATACATTAAATAATTTGCCACGTCTTGTTAAATAGCTTCGTGTTTCCAAAATGGTCTATTTTTTCATTTAAAAAAAATCTGTAATACAACCACTATGTATAAGTAGCCATTTATAATTTAATTAACTGGCATTAACATACATTACATTACTTTATTGTAATGAGATTTTCATTAATTTAGTTAATTAATTCACTGCATTATAATAGAATGGGAATTTGAACAGTCCCAAAATTGTCACATTGTTCATACATTTTTCATGCATTTATTTCGGGATGAAACATAATCAGGACATATTTTGTTCAGTTTATCCAATTCTTTCCAACAAAATGTCATGTGTGTTGTTGAATTTCTATGTTAAAAACAAAATTCCTTGAACACAACAGCATCGGAAACTACCCATTTAAAAACAATTAACTTGTTAAGTCACATATTCTTTTAAACCACACAGATTAGTTTCTAATCAAACCCACGACTATTAATATCAACAGCATATGGGCCATATGGTCTTGCTTCCCAACACAATATAAACTCTCCAGCTACAGGAAAAGCACATTGGACCCGGTTCAAGCTTTCCAGCAATTCGGGAAGACCAGTGCAGTGTGCGGGGAGGACAGGGTCTCCTTTTATTGCGAACGCCGATTGTTCTTGAACGTCAAAACAACGCACGCTGGGCCTACCATGGGCTGGCATTGTAATAACAAACAATCTAAATTCTTCACTCTGGCGCTGTACACAAATCTGAATTGTTCGATGGTGAAAAAGCCAGTGGATTGTTGCACAGCCAAGCTGGGTGCGTGGATCGGGCTCCGTGACATGAAACCGCAATAACAGGAACCACTAACCGGCCTCTGCAGCGGTGCAGATAAGAGTCATGCTGAATGAGGCCCAGAACGCACCGTTACTGTAATGATAACAAAAGAATAGTGACTGGAATGCCAAAGATGCAGGTAATAAAACAAACACAGCCTGACTTCAAATAAAAGGTTGAGAACTGATGGAAAGTGATCCAAACAAGCTCATAACAGCCATCCCAGCACACCTTTAACTGACTCTGGAATGCCATTAACTATAAGGATGTGTCAGATGAAAAGTGTTTCTTTTGACAAGCCGAGAAACCACACAAAATCCCGGGCGAGTGCTGGTAGTTTCCAGTGCAGTGGAAGACTCATTTGAGAAGCACTTCACAGTTTACTCAGAGTCTGTTATGTCTGTTCAATCATGTGAACACTCATAATTCCTAAAAAACAACAGATAGCATGACCGTCATCAGTACAGCCTGGCATGTTGATTAATAGTCTGGCTCGTTAAACTAATTGTGTTATGGAATTTAAGTGTTTTTTAAAACAGTGTGAAGTAGCTACTTGATTATGTCGTCATGCAACACAAAGCACATCAGTTACAGTATATAGAATGCAACAGTCGCAATCCAGAAGTATAAATAGGAAAATAGATTTTTAACTATAACTTATAAACCTTTACAGACGGACCTTTTGTGAGCTCTACAGTGAATGGGTGCCGTCAGAATGAAAGTCCAAACAGCTGATAAAAACATCCCTATAATCCACACAACTCCAGTCTATCAAATACCATCTTAAGTAAAAATGTGCATGTTTGAAAGAATTCAAACCATTGCTTTCACACTAAATTACAACCACATATTACATAATATTTAAGTAATCTAGTCTGTATCAGGAGAGAAATATGCACCAATCAAGCACCTTTTAGAAGTGATAGCAGTCTAAAACTGTTCTAAACAAATATGTTGGTGGATTTTGATGTAAAAGGACAACAAGAGATGGACTTTTTGCACTTGAAGAAGTATTATTATGGATTGTGCTGTTGTATTTTGACAAGAAGTGATAATTTAAAGGTAGAATGCCTTAATGATGGATTTGTTTTTACAAACACGCAACTTTTCGTTTCACAAGACATTAAATGAAGGACTGGAGTTGTGTGGATTACTTGTGGATAATTGTGATGTTTTTATCAGCTGTCTGGACTCTCATTCTGACGGCACCCATTCACTGCAGAGGATCCATTGGTGAGCAAATTATGTAATGCTGAATTTCTCCAAATCTATTATGAAGAACAAACAAACTAATTTACATCTTGGATGGCCTGAGGGTGAGTACATTTTTAGCAAATTTCCAATTATGGGTGAACTGTTCCTTTAATCAGTGGCACTGCCTTTGTTAAACATATATTCAAAACAATTGTGTTAACAGAAGAATTTGTTCATGTTTAATAAATGCTGCACAGAAAATTACACTAATCAGAGTCACAACTGATGTTTTTTTTTAATCCCTATGGGAAAGATGAATAAATATTAATAATAAAAAAACTTCTGTAGCCAATTCCATGCAAAAAGTGGGCTGGCACAAATCACAATCCTGAGCAACAGAGAGAAAAGTTAAAGTTATAGAACTGTCCCTTTATGCAGGTGTGCCCATTTTCAGGGCCCTATACATAACATTGAACAGTATATTCCAAAACCATGGTAAAAGCAGTATCTTTTCTTGTTTTCATAGAAGCATGCATTGATTTGATATGCTAGTGAGCCAAAATGAAGTGTTATGGAAATTGTAGCAAATTTTTGGAAAGTCAAAATAATAGTTGTCAGTTATTATGATCTGAATTGGAAAAGAGATCAAAGGGTCACGTCCTCGTAACTACATCTTACATAAGTGTGGCGAACAGTGTTTTTTCTCATAAACTCTCATCAAGATGTTAACCTGCTAATGGGGCTTCTGTAATGCGCTTGGTGTAAACACAACCATTTATTGCCCAGACCTGCCTCTCCAAGTGCACAGCCTTGCCCTCCTCACAACTATAGATTAATCACTACAAATACAAACACACAAGAAATGGTCCTGTCTTCAGGCATTGGGCGCGTGCCAGCACAGAAGCCAGGTATTAGGGTCAACGGAGAGCCAGTGCCTGTAGGGGCGGGGCAGGGCTTGTTTGTGTGAGTTTGGACAATTCTGGTTCAACTCTGTATCTACAGTCTCTGTTCGCCCTTCTTTTCACATGTTAGCAAACACATTCGAAAAAGAACAACGTGATTGAACTGACAGTTTTGCTGGAATAAGAATTTTTAGACAGGGTGGACGGCTTTGTAAAATGCAAAAAACAGCCATTCATAAATTACGTTTCATAAATCACAAACAATACAAAAGTAAAAATGTTAAATCTATTTATCTGTTATATAAAAAAAATTTTTGACAAAATTATATTTCAATATCCATCTCAAAAACAATTCAAATATCTATCTATCTTGGAAGCCCGTGTCCGCCACTGAAAAAAAAAAAAAAGGTAATTTTTATCTCACAATTTAGATTTTTTTTTCCGAATTATGAGATATAAACTCACAATTGCAAGTTATACAGTCAGAATTGCAAGACATACAGTCAGAATTGTGGGATATAAACCCTGATATGTTCTTAGTATTGTGAGTTTATATCAGGCAATTCTGAGAAAATAGTCAGAATTATGAATTTATATCTCACAATTCTGAGAAAAAAATCAGGCATGTATCAGGCAACTCTGAGAAAAAAATTCACAATTATCTTTTTTTATTTTTTATTCAGTGTCGGAAACGGGCTACCATAATCAGATTAAATATCTGTCTATTTGTCTATTGTATGAACAGTATATATGTTTTTACTATATGATATTTAAATATATCTATCTTATAAACAATTTATTTGTATCTATCTATCTATCTATCTATCTATCTATCTATCTATCTATCTATCTATCTGTCAGTGAACACATGAAATCTGTGATATGTTAAATGTCAAGCCTGTAGCACCTAAGCCACGAAACTGTTCAAAATTTGCTGGAGCACAGCATGATGAATAAATGGATATCATCCTTCAAATTAGTGGCCTTGCAGAATTTATTCCTAAATGTGGGAAAACCAAGGGGTTGGACTAAACTAACACCGTGTTCTCCTCCAACAGAATAACAATGCCCCTGCCTGATGCCCATGTTTGCCTCTCTGTTCTTGGCTGTTTGTGTGATCCACATATGCCCAGGAAAGCAACTCACTCCATCTTTGAAACTGGGGTGTAGTTTCGGGATGTTATGTTGCTGAGGATAGTTTTTCCTGTTATAGGAGAAAGAACAGTATGTGATTGTGATGTTTTGTTCATGTTGAGTATATTTCCAAACAGGCCGATACAAGTTCAAATGGATCAGCTGTCTACTTGACTGATTCCAGACAAACCACAGCTCATTTACAGTCTACTCATGACAGCTAGAGATTGCTTCATGTCTGACATCTGCATGCATACTGTGACCTAAAGTACATTCTTGTGATTTCTGCCATTTCTGTTTTAATTGCTTTGAAAATTGAGGAGATCATTATAATTGTATAAGGCATGGATTTAAGCCAAAAACAAACAGATCAAGCCAAAAATGTCACAAATCTTCAAAATCTTTTAGTACACTAAATCAAAAATATGTATTTAAGTGGTGCTTTAAAGAGATGCATTTAAAAGATGCAATTTTTCTAAAATAATTTCATTGAAGGAATAAAAAAAAAATTAAATGAAAGAAAAATTACCATGCTGAAAATGTTCTGAAAATGTATTCACCCTCTGGTCATACAAGATGTAGAGGAGTTTGTTTTTTCATGGGAATGGATTTGGAGGAATTTAGCTTTACATCACTTGCTCACCAATGGATCCTCTGCAGTGAACGGGTGCCGTCAGGATTTAAATAGCTGATAAAAACATCACATTAGTTCACAACATGAGTCCAGTCCATCAATTCATGTCTTATGGAGTGAGAGAAACAAATCCATTATTAAGAAGCTTTTAAACTCCAACTGCTGCTTCTGGCAGCATCCATATAATATTGCTTTCTCCGAGAAAAAAAAAGTTTTCTCATCTGAATCAGGAGAGAAATATGCAGATGAAGCAATTGTTTACATGAGAAAACAGTCCAAAACTGCTCTAAACAAATATGTCGGTGGATTTTGATATGAGAGGACAACAGAGGATGGACCTTTAAACTGTAGGAAGCGTTATTATGAATAATGGGCATTTTGGCCAGAAATAATGGTTTGAAAATGTCTTAAGGATGGATTTTTTTCTTGCAAGCATGCAGCTTTTTGTTTCACTAGATGTTAATTGATGGACTGGAGTCGTGTGGATTACTTGTGGATTATTGTGATGTTTTGACTCTCATTCTGATGGCACCCATTCACTGCAGAGGATCCACTGGTGTGCTGAGTTTTTCCAAATCTGTTCCCATGAAGAGACAAACTCATCTTGGATGGCTTGAGGGGGAATGCATTTTGAATGGTAAACTTCAGCAAATTTCATTTTTGAGTGAAATGTTTGTTGTGCACCAGCCACCAAAATGCCACTTGTGCACTTAATTTACAACCGTTAATTAAAGATTTGAAAATAAATACTTCAATTTTTAAGATAAAAATATTTTGAATTGTAAATATTCAATGTGGATAATGTCAGATCGAAATAGGAGGTCAGAGAGATCTTGCATAATGTTTCTTCAAGACTTTGATTTTGTGAAAAAACATGTAGAGGCAATGGCGTCTATAAAAACAAGCCCAGTATGCTGAACACATGCCAGTCAGAAGACCGTCAGAACAGAGCAGAGTACCAAAAACCAGATCCATGTCAATCTGGATGACCTATGACAGCACATCCATGTGAATAACGTGCCCTCCGTTTCCGTGTCACGATGACACAAACAGCACTGACTGGAAGTGGGGAAAGTGGGTGGCAGTGTGGTTTTGAAAGGGAGCCCAGATGCCTAGAGAAACATCTTCAGACTTATCACTCTCCTGTGACACCGTAGACAAGCACGTCACTTCGTGTTTTTGGCAGAAACTGAGGTAAAGGTTACATTTCGCGTCTTAGACCCCGAGGGTGTATAAATATTTGCTGAGCCCATGTCTGGTTGCATAGGGGATTAGGGAAGCCAATCTCTTTGCACGCTTCATTCCTGGGCTCACGCCATTGAGACGGGATGCATCAAGGATGGCGTGTTGCAGAGTTCACAGTTATTGCACAGAGAGCCGCATGCATGACTCTCGCCTGTATGCGGGACGGCTCTTACAAAGTGTGAAGTCACGAACAGAACACCCACATGAGATTACCGTACGAGAGCTGCCCATCATGTCACATTGGATAGGGCAAATGTATCAGTCAGGGTGCACATGCGCTCTTCAAAAACACCTGCATGCCTTAGCTCACATTCACAAATCTGCTCACACGGAATGAAGAAAACAGAAATGCAAAAGTGCAGAAGAAAGAAACAAGTTTTAATGTTGTCATGTTTAAATTTTATACTTTTATTTATTTTTATAATATAATATAATATGATAACACCATTCAAAAGTTTGGATCAAGACATTTTTTATTTAAATAATTAATATTCTTATTCAGCATGATGCATAAAATTGATTAAGATATTATTGCAAATACATTACTACATTTTACATCAATGCAAAAAAATGCACAGTTTTTCTTGAGCAGCAAATCACCATATTGAAATTATTTCTGAAGGATCATTTGACACTGAAGACTGGAGTAATGATGATGAAAATTCAGCTCTGAATCACAGCAATAAATTGCATTTTTTAAATCTATATGAATAGAAAACCTTTGTTTTGAATTGTAATACTATTTCAAAATATTACTCTTAGTGTATTTTTGCCCACTTCTTTACTCCGCCATCACAGACTATATGCAAATTAATAACACCATTGCACACTGCCTTGTAAAGGCAAATTGAATTAATTAACTAAATTAATTATAATTAACTTAACTCTTATCTTCCTTCTCCCCATTGCGTACAATCTCCCTCTCACTATTAAAACAATTTAACTAACTAAAATATACATGAGAGCAATTCTGAAGCAAAAACTTCAGTTATTGTGCATCAATGTTGGGTGCTGTTTGTGCCTTTTAAACATGACACAGACTACACAATTGCATATTCCACCTCAACACAAGTCGATTTCCAACAGATGAGAGATTTCAAACCAAAATGGCTACTGCTTTCCCCGTTATCAAGTGTTAAGCCACCTAGCATTAGCAAGAGTTGACAATATGACTGTTCTATAAACAGATTTGAATTTGTTATATGATGAGGTTGACATGGGAAATCTTGTCAAACATGAAAAACAACACAAGAGTACAGTAAACTTACCAGCTTTTCAACATGGATTCTCTGGAGGCCAATGATGTCACTTCCACTTTCCTAAAAGTGTGTAATATAATATAAAAGTTCATAATTATTTTTATTATAGGCTATAATAGGCTTGCAAAACACTTTATTGTTTAGTACACCTAAAATAAGGACATAAATGGAATTACTGTTTAAGAACAACTGCTTTATAGACAAATTAAAACATTGACATCTCAGATTGTGGCAAACAGAAAGGAGATTCGTGAGATGTCAAGACCTAAACCAAGTGAGAATAAATAAACAAACAGGTGGAATGTTGAGGTAGGATTTCTACCAGCATGTTTACTGCATGGCTAAACACGTCCCTCATGGCTTACCATACACAGTGTTAGCTAAAGAGAAGAGAGGATGTTTTCCAACCCATTATCATCCGCCGAAACCAAGCTCCGCCATGGATGCCAGGGGACTTTTTCATCTCTTATTTTCATCAGGGCTTGAAACATTTCACCTCTGCTTACTAAAGTTATGAGCAGCTCTCAGAACTTGACATCCGTTTACAGTTCACCATCAGTATTAATGTTCATTAGACCAGCTAAAACAAACAAATCACCTCAGATTGGTTACAGCTGGTTTTAGCAAGCTATGTGCCCACGACACCTGGCACTGTAATGGTAACTTTTGCACCAACAACTGGCCCTCATAATTCCCTTGCAGACATCTGTCAAGGTAATAACCCCTGTTGTGATTAAAAATATGTTTTTAAAACACAATGCACATTATATTATATTATATTTATTATATTATATTTTTATATATATATTCAGCAAGGATGCATTGATAATAATAATTCATAATAAATTAATAAAACATTTAAAAGAGAAAGAAAGAAAGAAAGAAAGAAAGAAAGAAAGAAAGAAAGAAAGAAAGAAAGAAAGAAAGAAAGAAAGAAAGAAAGAAAGAAAGAAAGAAAGAAAGAAAGAAAGAAAGAAAGAAAAACACTTGAACTTGTGTGAATGGAAATTAACAATGAACATTACATCATGGCAAATTTTTAGTGTTTTTTATATTTAAATATATATTTAATAAATGTATATATTTAAATAGAAACTTCTTTGACTGAAAATGCACAAACTTCACTCTAAAAAATGCTGAGTTAAATACAACTCAGTGCTGGGTAAATATTGGACAGAAGTTCACACATGCTGGGTTGTTTTCAACCAACAGTTGGGTTAAATGTTATACCCGACCTTCTGGGCAGTAACCCAACCGCTGGGTCTAAACAACCCAATCACTGGGTTCATCCATATTTTACCAATAATTGGTAATAATTTACCAGCAAATATTTTTGTATAATTTCTCAAGGGACAATACCACACAAATTAAACTTGGATATATTTTATAGTAGTCAATGTGCAGCTTGTATAGAAGTACAAATTTGCTGTCCTCTAAATATAACTCAACATATTCACATTTCTTTTATCCAAAGCGACTTGCAATTGCATTCAGGTTATACATCAAACCCACAACCTTCAGTTGTGTTCCTGACTGGGCAATCGAACCCACAACCTTTTGCGCTGCTGACGCAATGCTCTACCACTGAGCCACACAGGAACACATATAGCCATCACTGTCCAAATAACTGGCAACAAAAATGAGTACACCCTAAGTGAACATGTCAAAACCCTGTCCAAATTGTCAATATTTTGTAGGTGCACCATTGTTATCTAGCACTGCCTTCCTCCTGGGCATGGAATTCACCAGAGCTGCACAGGTTGTTGCTGGCATCCTCTTCCACTCCTCCATAATGACATCACGGAGCTGCTGGATGTTAGACACATGCTGCTTCTCCACCTTCTGCTTGAGGATGCCCCACATGTGCTCAATAGGGTTCAGGTCTGGAGACATACTTGGCCACTCCATCACCTTCACCTTCAGCTGCAAGGCAGGTTGTCTTCTTGGCGGTGTGTTTGGGGTGGTTATGTTGGAAAACAGTTTCTGAAGGGAGGGCATCATCTTCTGCTTTAGAATGTCACAGTAAATGTTGGAATCCATCTTTCCCTCAATAAACCGCAGCTCCCCAATACCAGCAGTAGTCATGCAGCCCCAGACCATGTTGCTACCACCACCATGCTTGATTGTTGGCAAGGCACAATTTTCCTGGCCTTCCTCACCAGGGCGTCGTCACACATGCTGGACGGACATGGAGTTTACATTAGACTCATCAGACCACAGGACATGGTTCCAGTAATTCATGCTCTTGGCCAGGTTGTCTTTAGCAAACTGTTTGCAGGTTTTTTTGTGAGCCAGCTTCAGAAGAGGCTTCCTTCAGGGACGACAGCCATGCAAACCAACTTGTTGCAGTGTGTGGCGTATGGTCTGAGCACTGACAAGCTGATCTTCCACTTCTGCAACCTCTAAAGCAATGCTGGCAGCCCTCAGGCGACTGTTTTTTGAAGCCAGCTTCTGCACCTGACGCACAGCACAAGGACTCAACTTCTTTGATCGACCCTTGCGAGGCCTGTTCCGAGTGAAACCCGTCTTGGATAACCTCTGTATGATCCTGGCCACTGTACTGTAACTCAGTTCCAGGCTGTTACCGAACTTCTTATAACTTAGGACGCCGAGATTCCAGAGCTGGCCGGCAGTGTCTGCGGGCCACACGAGCTGCTGGATCACCGTGCATTCAGTTCTGCCGCACAAGGGGACAGATAGACAGGTAAGTGACAATACGTGCAAACACAAGCAAAGACAAGACAATCTACTCACAATGAGTAGTAGAGACAGAGACATATATGGGAGATGGGGAATGAGCGACAGGTGGGGGAGAGAGCTCGTGATGCACAGCGCACAGCTGTGGGGGAGAGTCAGTGCATCCGTGCACACCTGCTGCACTAAAGAGGAGGGAGCTGTTCATCAAAAGCCAGATACGATGGTATGGGGGTGCATAAGTGAATACGGTATGGGCAGCTTGCATGTTTTGTTAGGCACTATGAATGTTGAAATATATACAGTATAAAGGTTTTGGAGCAACATATGCTCCCCTCCAGATGACATGTATTTTACATACTGCAGCTATTATAACAGCATAACTTCGTAGTAGAAGAGTCCAGGTGCTGAATTGGCCTGCCCGCAGTCCAGAACTTTCACCTATAGAGAACATTTGGCGCAACTTTAAAACGAAAAATACGTCAAAGACGACCACAAACTCTTCAGCAGCTGTAAACCTATATCAGGCAAGAATGGGACCAAATTCCATCATCAAAACTCCAGAAACTCACATAACCTAGATGCCCAGACGTTTTGAAAAGAAGAGGAGATGCTATACCATGGTGAACATGCCTCTGTCCCAACTATTTTGAGACCTATAGCAGGCATCAAATTTCAAATGATCTCATTTTGTGCACAAAATTGTAAACTTTCTCATGTTATCTATGTGAATAAAATATTGGCTCATGTGATTTGAAATTCTTTTAGTTTTCATTTTATTCAAATTTAAAAAAACGTCCCAACATTTCCAGAATTCGGGTTGTCAATCTGGAGTGTGTCACACATAAAATTAAAATACTCTGTAAATCAGTTAGCAGTATGAGAGATGATAGTTTTTTATTCTCTGATTACAAAATGTCTTCTTCTAGAAAACATCCAGTAATTGTGGCTACTGGATTTATCATCCTGTTTAATGTCACCTGGTACAGCACCAACATTTGTTACACACTGGATGTTTGCTTCAAGACCGAACGTTCTGGCATAAACCGGCTGGAGGTGTTTGCTCCCTACCATAGCAACAGAACCTGATCGCGCTGGCCGTGCAGGAAGTGCTACAACAAGGACAACAGGAAGTGCCCTGGCTCCGTCGGCCAGGCTTCGAAGAATTCCAGGAAGTTATTGTACTGTGTGGAATGAGCACTGGAATGCAGCATGTCTGCAGAGCAGCGAGGTCCCTGGCCGTGTTGTGAGTCACACAGAGTTTGAAGATAACGGGTCGTTTATTTTTTCATGCATATGTGGCATAACGCTGGCAGAGGCCTGGGCCTGTCTGGGTCCTCCATCAGCCAGACTGCATTTTTCTTCACGCAACACAGACAGGTTATTAACTAAAACTGAATCACAATTGTAAACACAATTGTAACTTGAAATAAAGCTGAAATATAACTTAAGCTAAATGAAAATTATAAATGCTGGCAACTGGTTGCGTCCATTTTATTATGTACAAAATCCAACAGCTTAGAAAAGTAAAGTAAGCATTACAGTATTTTTTCCAAGTAACTCACTGAAATTGCTTATAGACAGGAATATTATGTTTCTTGCAAAGCTCAAGTGCTTCTTAATTTGTAAAAAAAAAAAAGTGAATCAGAAGAGCATAAATGCGTTATCGTGTGCTGTAAGTTGAATGGGTGTTAAAAAAACTGTGTGGGCTTGAAAAAATCTCCAACCAATTTCCAAGTTTTCCACTAGCATCCGCATTAAGAGGAACTGAAGAGCTGCTGATCTGCATCACTAATTTACTATTATGCACTATTTATGCATTATTTTCTATTAGAATTACACTTAGATTGTTTAATAAATCTCGATCTTAACTATGAGCAAACTTCGATTGATGTGGTTTTTAAAAATACCTATGTACCTCTGTATGTCTTCTAAGACTATCTGTGCTTATTCTAAATCTGCATTACGACATCTTCAATGTTGCTTAGAAATAACCCATTGGAATTGCTTGGTTTTATTCTTCTTGACTAGAGGAATCAATGGATTTCTTGGAAAGGTCAAATCCCTCTTAATTTGCAAAAAAGAGAAGTGAATCAGAAGAGTATAAATCCCGCATCACGTCCTGTATGTGAACTGGGCGTTAAGCATCATTGGCTTAAATGAATCTGCAAGTTTCCCCATTTTTTTTCACTAACATCAGCATTAACATGAAGAGCATTTCAGTGGTTTTCTGATGATTTGCACAATTAATTTGCTATTATGCACACTTAGGGTAAGGAATTTATTTGCATATAAGCTTAAGTAGTAAGCCTTTGCATGCAACTTAACCAAAGTCATGTCCAAATATGATAGAAACTGCATAGAAATGTACTAAAAAAAATGCATTTAGCAGCCATACAACAACCATCTACAACAACTTAACCTCATGGTGGCAACTTCTGTATGGGCAAACGCTACTAAAATCTAGTTAGTCTACTCTTTTCCTCCAGACTAATCTGATTTTTATTCCATCTCTCAGTTTCTCTTTCATTTGATCCTCCTGTAGTTCCACAGGCTTAACTGGCAACATCCCTGGCCAATCAGAGCGAGGAATCGGAGCGTTCCGGAAGGTTCTGCCTGACAGTCGATCTCTCTAACGCGTGGACAGAGGTGTGCAGGCTGGAGGGCAGGGGTGTGAGGTCAAAGGTCAACCCTGGTGGCTAAGCATTAGCAGAAAACAGCTTTGACAGTATGAGCGACACACTTTCTACTCGCTGACACGGAAAGCCTCAAAGCTTGTCAAAACAAACCCTCCCTCAACTGGCTGTTACTGGATTAACATAAGAGATCTGAAAGAGCCTAATAGTAAATAAATTAAACACATCCTTTCCAAATAACTTTCTAAACTGCATGCTGGACATGACAGTCTCATATGCAAAGTTAATTACGAGTTATTGCTCAGAGATTGTGCTTCTAAACCTCAGAAGAATTAATGGAGATGTCAATTATATTTAAGCCCAAGTTTGGGTAATCTATATAAAATAAAATAAAAAGTAAAATAAAATAAATACAGCAATAAAAATTGATAATTACTGTACTGTTAGTATTTTTAATTGGATTTTGTTTTGTTTTCATTTTAGTTATAGTTATTTTGTTTTTGTCAATTTTATTGTTTGTTGTTATTTTAATATTTCAACTTAAACTAAATAAAAATTTGAAATGTTGCCTTGTTTGTACATATATACATACATACATATATATATATATATATATATATATATAATCTGATGCTGAGTCCCTGGAAGTGAACTGAATCCTTAGTTTTTTTCGAATAATTCCTCTTTGCCACTCTGGTCTCCCTTTCCAGTGTGTATTTGGCCTGTTTGGCCTTCCTGTAAGCATCTTCTTTGACCTGACGGAGCTGTCTGAGTTTTGCAGTGAACCGTGGTTTGTCATTGTTGTAGGTTAAATGAGTCCTGGTAGGAATGCACACATCTTCACAGAAACTGATATAAGATTTTACAGTCACAGAGACTGTAATGTTCTGCAACATCTAGACCAGAGGTCTTCAACGCTGTTCCTGGGAACCCACACTCCTGGAAAGTTTATGTCCAACCTGCTTTAGCACACCTGCCTGCAATTTTCAAGCAGTCTTGGGGAGCATGATTGGCCACTTCAGGTATGTTTGATTAGGGGTGTAGCTAAACTCTTCAGGATAGTGGGTCCCCAGGAACAGGGTTGAAGACCTCTGATCTAGACAGACCAGGGATCTATGTGAGGATCCTGTTTGTGGACTTCAGCTTGGCCTTTAACACTATCATTCCAAACTTCCTCCTGCCCAAACTAACTCAGCTCTCCGTGCCCACCTCCATCTGTCAATGGGTCACCAGCTTCCTGACAGACAGGCGAGGCTGGGAAAATACACATCCAGCACCCGTACGATTAGCACTGGAGCTCCTCAGGGCTGTGTTCACTCCCCACTGACACTGCACACAGGCTGAAGTTTGCAGATGCTGGGAAAATACAGACAGGAGGTTAAGGAGCTTGTCTGGTGCGCTCAACATGCGATGATCGTGGACTTTTATGAGGAACACTTCATAATTTCAGTATAATGACATGAGGTATGACATCCAAGGTATTGACAAGGAGAAGGTGATGGTTACAGATGAGGCAATCCATCTTTGACATTGTGGTAGTACCCACATAATAATTCAAAAGGCTGTACATACAAAATAAAGTGATACAGAACTTATTTTTGAGATTCCTTGTAGTAAACAACCTGGCAATAAAGCACAAAGTTTCTGTAAGGGAAGGTAGGGGTACTATAAATCTATACAATTAATTTGTGAAAGAATGTGATCGGTGTGTGTGAAGGGCGATAGAAAATACGGTTTGTACAGTATAAAAACCATTACGCCTATGGAGAGTCCCCGTAAACCATAAAAAACATGTGTGTGTGTGTGTGTGTGTGTGTGTGTTGTGCGTGCGTGCGTGCGTGCGTGCGTGTGCAGTGTTGACAGAGTGTTTTGGTATGTGATCCTATGGTGTGTTTGGTGTAAAAAAAGCCATGTTGGCTCACACTCCTAGTGTGTGTTTCAGAGGTGAGGTTAATGACTTTGACCTCTGATGAATCCCTCCTGTTCCTGCCATGTGGTTTAGTGATACTCAGAAGATAAAGATCAGGATCTGTGTACCTAATAATCACACACACTTTCATGCCAAACCAAAGGACAGCAAAACAAGTGACAAATTGTGTTGAACATGTTGAACGTGACAACTTAAGACTCCTAACTGAGGACTCTTCCTCTTAAATTTTCATTACGCACCTTTAGGATTCCCTCCAACTACACGTTTTTTTAAAGTACTGAACAACCTCTGCTATCATTGCAATAATACTATAAATACATAGTTTCTGTAAATCTACAACTCGGGTTTACGCTGTACTTTATCCACTTTATTTATACAGTTACATGTTTACATCCTCTAGGAATATTTTTTTTCTATTATTGTATACATATGTACATTTATACAATTAAATATTTGTTTAAAGTGTTGTTTTTCTTGTCATGCTGCTCAACATGAATTGAACTGAATTGAATGTAAATTAACTGATGGTCAGTAGTATCTCTAATAGACTATTTCCAAACGTGTAGCTGACAAGCAAAATAATTTGTAGTGGCATATGAATATAAATGCCTTAATCGCAATACTTAAGTCACAATGTAACCCAGTAGGCCTACAGATCTTAATAATTCCAAACATCTCAAATAAACTCTGTGGTCACCAGTAAGCTAATGTTTTGATGTCAATGTGTGCAGGTGAATGTATGCCATACGTTTATTCACTTAAGTACGAATCATTTTTGCTTTATTTTTAAGTCATCCTTTCAAAAGGAGCACAATACACTATCTATTGTTTTAAGAGTTTTTTTCTCAACTTAGCATGTGTACGGATTTCTGAGAGCGAACGGCTCATTTTGTGCATCGTTTGTCGCCCTCTAGTGACAATCTACATCTCAAAACTCCTTACCGCTCTCTCTCTCTCTATTATATCGTTTTAAGTAAATTATCTAAGCTAACGGAGTGTGTTAAAAATATAAAAGATTGGATGACCAATAACTTTCTCCTATTAAATTCAGATAAGACAGAGATATTGCTTATTGGACCTAAAAACAGTACACAGAATCTCTTGGATCACAATTTGCAACTAGACGGATGTACTGTTATTTCCTCTACAGTCAAAAATCTGGGTGTTATATTAGACAGCAACCTATCTTTTGAAAATCATATTTCCAATGTTACAAAAACAGCATTCTTCCATCTTAGAAACATTGCCAAGCTACGGAACATGTTAAGTGTTTCTGATGCAGAAAAGTTAGTTCATGCATTCATGACCTCTAGACTGGACTATTGTAATGCACTGCTAGGTGGTTGTCCTGCATCTTCAATAAACAAGCTACAGATAGTACAAAATGCTGCGGCTAGAGTCCTTACCAGGTCAAGAAAATATGATCATATTACTCCAATTTTACAGTCTCTGCACTGGCTACCTATTAAGTTCCGTATCAGTTACAAAATATTATTACTTACCTATAAGGCCCTAAATGATTTAGCTCCTGCGTACCTAACTAATCTTCTATCACGCTACAATCCAACCCGCTCCCTAAGGTCGCAAAACTCTGGACTCTTGGTAGTACCTAGGATAGCAAAGTCCACTAAAGGAGGTAGAACTTTTTCATATTTGGCTCCCAAACTCTGGAATAGCCTTCCTGATAACGTTCGGGGTTCAGACACACTCTCTCTGTTTAAATCTAGATTAAAGACACATCTCTTTAGCCAAGCATTCATATAATGCATCTCACAATCTAATACCAGTCTATCTGAACAAATGCACATTATTATGCTTTAACTTTGGTTGAACTGATAATTTCATCCAGGGTTGTTCTTGGATGGAACAACATCCACGCTAATTGTCTTTATTTGTTTCTCTGTTTCTGGATTAACATCTCGTGGTAACTAGGAATTACAAGAGCTTCAGTCTGGATCCAACCTTAAATGATCTGAGATGACCGAACACCTGAGAAGAGATGATGCCAACCCCTCGGAGAATATACAGAATTAACCAAATTTTGCCATAAGTTAAATATATTAAGTTTCTACAATATATAAATCTATTGTAGAAACTTCCTGTAAAATTGTTTACATTTCATGTAAAGCTGCTTTGCAACAATTGTATCGTAAAAAGCGCTATACAAATAATCTTGAATTGAAGCAAGATTGTTATTTTTGGGTGTAGGGGCCACAGACAATTTGTCAGACAACCCCCAAACACTGAATTCAAGCCACAGTACACTGTGAAGACAGTGAAGCATGGTGGCGCAAGCATGATATGGGGATGTTTCTCATACTACAGTGTAAGGCCTATTTATCGCATTCCAGGGATCATGGATCAGTTTGAGTACATTCAAATACTTAGAGAGGTCATGTTGCCATATGCCGAAGAGGAAATGCCCTTGAAATGGGTGTTTCAACAAAACAACGACCTCAAACACACCAGTAAGCAAGCAGCATCTTGGTTCCAGACCAACAAGATTAACGTAATGGAGTGGCCAGCCCAATCTCTAGATCTTAATCCAATAGAAAACTATGCAGTGACATCAAAAATGCTGTTTCTGAGGCAAAACCAAGAAACGCAGAGAAACTGTGGTATGTAGTGTAGTCGTCCTGGGCTGGAATACCTGTTCACAGGTGCCAGAAGTTGGTTGAATCCATGCAACACCGATGTGAAGCAGTTCTCAGAAACCATGGCTATACAACTAAATGTTAGTTCAGTCATTCACAAGAAAGCTAATTCTTCAAGCTTTTTTCTGTTTATACAGTAAATATGTGCCTTTGTAAAGAAAAACGCAGACACTGATATTTTTTTAAACAGCCTAATATTCCTTTTCCTTCACTTTCTGTAAAGTAATAACAAATTTGATAATTTTTTCTTCATGTTTTGCTTTAGAATAGAATGTGCAGTGTTCCCAATGCATTTGTGTGTACTGAAATAAAATGTATTAAGGACTTGTAGCTTTAATCACTTTTTTAAACGCACTGCTATAATTTTGAACAACTGTGTATAGTTTTTTTGTGGTTGAACGCACATGAATGCCACCACAAAGTCGTAATCACAAATAAGAAACTATCTTTAGGCCCAGGGTTTCCAAGTTGGTGGCATATTATTTAAAAAGTATGGCATCTGTATCAGGGCCGGCCCAAGCCTTTATGGGGCCTTAAGCAGAATTGTATTTGGGGGCCCCTCGGTGCCGCCATTATGACTGGTCATTGTCAAAGCTAGATTATTCATACACTATAAATCTGACACACCCATTATCAGTTTTGTTTGTTGTAGCTGTGTTGCTTACATCATATTGTCTGCCTGCATGTTTTTACCCTTCTGAGATTTTTAATTGTAACCGCTGCAAACTTACAAGAGTGGTCAGGTGTTAATTTGCACTTTAACATTCAAAGTGTTAAAGTATTAAATGTCATACTTAATGTGGTGTGCTGAAAAGTAGCTAATAAACCAGCAGACAATGCATTTAAAGAACAGAATGTTATTTTAACAACATAAATATTAATCAACGTTTTACTTTTATTATAAGTCATACTTTTTTATAATAAATATTAAACAGCAGAGAGCATCTTAATCTATATCTAGCTAATTGAGGCATAATGATATTGGAATATAATAGCAAAGACACACTAAGGTAAATAATGTTAAGCTGTTATCGGTTTATGGAACAGAAGCTTATTTTTATTATTAATACACAGAAAAAAGCAACCATGGTCGCAAGTTCTGTCTTAGCTAACGATGGTTTTGAGAAATGCACCCATGATTTGTGCCACAAAACCCCATGTTGAATTTTTATTTATCCCCCACATTGCCCTTTACCCCCAAAACGTGATCGATTTTAACCCTTTGAAAAGAGAAAGAGGCGCTCAGGAAGAAATTTTTTTTTTAAATAAAATATTTTCTGTGCTTTTCATATTTCATAATTGTTCAATGTTTTCAACCGAGAACCGAATTAAGTTTATTTTAGGCTTCAGACATTTAAATACACTTCAATTAAGTAAAAAGGTTTTAAAAGGCTACACACTGATTTCTATGGAAAGCGGCAATAATAATCCTTTCACTTAATGGACGACATGTTTTATTCCAATCAAATGCACATTGTGTAGGTTACTATAAAGTGTGCTCTGTTTTTCTCGAAGCGGCCACTTATTTTCATGTATTTCGGGAGAAATAGATGAATTTATGTGATATTAATCTGACAGATCCTCACTGCAGCATCCAGCGCATATTTTCAACATGGTCTTTATTATGCCTGCATTACACGTCGCTATGAAAAAATTATATTATTTAATATTGCGCTTTCGTGTAATTACCACTGTCATAATATATAACAAATTCAAATTAAATAAAATTGTATTTCATAGGGTCTTGGCCCTAAGCAGCCGCTTAGTTCGCTTATCCCTTGGGCCGTCTCTGATCTGTATTAGTGGTAAACTTGTTGAAATTAAATGTTTTTTGTTGTTGTTTTTAATTTACAATAAAATTACTTTGGATACGAGCATATGCTGAAAGCATACATGTAAATATGTTTCTTGCACCTTGATATTAATTCCTCAAACCTGCAGAGTAAAAGCAATTGTTCAAGTAACAAACGGAAGCCAACATAGGGACATATAAAATAAATTTTATTATCCATTTTTCGGAATTTCTACACTGTAGTGGCTTCTATATAGACACCATCATCAGGAAAGACTGCCGGACACTGACGCAACATAACTGTCTGTTGTGTGTCCGAGCTTCAATATATAATTATTGTATGGAAAAAAAGAAAGAAAAAGAAGAAAAGAAACCTATTTTAGTCTCTCTTTCGTTTGTTTACTCAACATAAAAATGTGGCCCAGGGCAGAGAGAGCATGAGTGAGTCTGTTCAGGGCTGGGCACCAGTGGCTGCAGGAACCTGTGTGGCAAGAGCATTGGGAGAGGAGATGACAGGAGAACCTGCGATGTTGGCCATCGGCTGGGACGAGGACATGGATGTGACGCCTCCTACAGGCAAACAGACACAATGGTTTGTGTGAAATCTCTTAATGCGAGTGCACTCAGAAAGCACATGACTGACCTGTGATCATACTGGACGTGCTGACTGGAGTGGAGCCAGTGGACAGTCCTGAAGTGGAGCCCATCCTCGCCTGGTCCTTCACAATGGGATCTGACACGAGACATGAACACAGTGATGAAATTAATGTTGCACACCGAGGCCTAATCAGTACAGTACAAACTATTTCAAAAAAGGAAAACAAATACAATTCTGCTTCCACTTGACAAAAACTTCAGTTCTTAAAATATGATTCACACACACAGAGATAAGGGCCCTATGAAATCAGTTTTATTTTTTCTAAATTCAGTTTTTTTCATTAATTTTTCAGGATTCCGTTTTTTTTTTTTTTAAAAAAAATTCTGGACTCCTTTTAAATGGTCAAATTAAATTGTGTTAATCAAAAAGCATGTCTAATTAATTAAAATCATGAAACTTATATAATTTAACATTAATTTATTGAAGGAGTAACAAAAATGACATGTTTAGGGCCGTATGAAATGTTTTATTTATTTCTCACCTTGTTTTATTCTTACCAAATTCTGTTTTAGCACATCTAATTATTTGAATGCATACAAACTATTTTTTTTTATTCTTACAGTAGCCTTATGAAATTTTTTTTTTTTTTATTCTGTGTTGTGCATTTAAATTTTACTCGTTATCAGATGAAGGCATAAAACATTGATTTAATTTATATTTTAATTAATGAAAATTAAACATTTACATTTTTGGCAAATAAAGGGGATTTACCATTAAATACAAATATTTAGAGATTATTTCTTTCAAAAATAAACTTTAATTATTTTTCAACAATAGTATTAAGTAGTAGTACATACATTCTACTAAATAATAGTAATATAGCCTATTTCTGGCACAATGTCTTTAATAAGTAAAACCAAACTTTTATTTTGACGGGTTGCCGTGAATACCTTTAAAGTTCTGTGTGTATATGATATGACGCTAGTTCTACTCAAATGAAATGGTAAAATGCTCGTGAAATGACTCTCAGAACAGTTCTGGAGATATTGTTCATATATTTATGTCCTCATTGAGACTGCAGACGAGCGCCACGCGCGCTGTGTATGTAACTTTAGTAAACAAAACTGTGCATCTGCTCCATTCATACAGAGATGCGCAAAACAGGCAGGATTCATATTTAAATCGACTTTTGCGGCTTAATATTTACAAATACTAGTCCATATCACGATTTGATTTCAATGTAATACCTACTTTTGATTAATTCATCCAAACTTTGACAAATTCAACATTTTTATGACTGGATTCCGCGATTCCGTCCACGTTTTCTACATCGCAGAAATCATAAGGCCCTACACAGACACTGAAAGGTCTTAATGTTAAACCCACAAAATTATATTTAGTTTTATCTTAAAGAAATTGTGACAGAATATTTTACCATTTTACAACAGAATGTACTTCTCAAAGTAGTAAAATAATCAAATTGTTGAAATATTGAGAAATATCACAATTTTCTTCATTTTTTTTTTTACAGTAAACCTCTGTTGGCCCTACGAAATGTAATCATCTGTTGTTAAATTGTACAAGTTTGAGGATTTCAATTAATTAAACATAATCCTGAAAAACGACACCAGAAAAAAATAAAATGGGAAAACATGAAATATTTCAAAAGGTCCTACAAACCTTTCCATCATTGTTAAATACCTTTACAGTCATTTCAAAACAATACATGATATTTCAAACATCAGAGGGTGTTTTACAAGAAATCACTATTCTATAAACACATTATGCTTTTAACCGCAGTAATGTTCTAAGACAGAGAACAGACACTCACAGTAATAAGGGTGCTCCATGGCCTCGCGCGCGGTGAGACGAGCTTGGTGGTCGTAGCGCAACAGTTTGTCCAGGAAGTCCAGAGCTTCAGTACTGACCAGGTGCTGGTTTTCACTGTGGACAAACCGTTCCCACCTTTTCCGGGAATGTCTGGACAAAGAGGAGGAATAAAAGAGATAAAACTCAAAATTGCAGTTAAATATTACTACATGCATAAAAACAATCCTATCTTTCAACGTACCTTCCCAAAATGTCGTTGAACCGTGGGTCGAGCTCAATGTTGTATTTGTCAATGTAGTCGTAGAGGTCCTCTGTGCCCAGAACTTTGGCAATCCGTACAAGCTGGAAAAAGAGACCGAACTGGTTAAAAACAGCAGAGGGCAGCAGCCACCACTGAACAGATCAAACCAGCTGAACGGAGTACTGCAGTCATGATTATTTTTGTAGGCCAAACCAGAAATTAGCATCATCCTGGTTCCCTGTGTTAAAATCACAAGGAGGCATTATTGATGCATTTTATTTACTAAAATCACAAAGGGTATTACTGATGCATTTTATTAAAATCACAAGGCAATATTACAGATGTATTTTATGTTGTAGAAAAAAACATGAAAATAGCTTCAGCTTGTGTTAACCACAGATCTTTTTTAATCCAAAAATCCATTCAAAAACTCATTGGCTTTGGGACAATGGAAGTGCGTTTGATAAAATTATATCTACTTTCCAGGTTTTAGCCTACAAAAATACATCATGCCTGTAGTATTAGTAGTATTTTTGTATTTAATGCCATCTCAGCATCTTAGGTTATTTTCATGTAGGGCTGGGCGATACGGCCCAAAAAATGATCATATCAGTCGATATCGATAATTATCACGATAAATGTCAAATCTTTACTTCTTTCAAGTTTAAAGTCAGATCTTTGCTCCAAAGTGAAAGTTATAGAAACCAGACGATTAATTTTCCTTAAAAAAATAAATCTAAATAGAAAAATGTATTTCTTAGTTTCTGCATGTTCTGAGTGATATTGTTTCAAAATCAAGAAAAAACGGTTTGAGTTGCCTGATAATATTAATAATAATAATATCACTTTTATGTCTCTTAGAAATGCACATTTGATAGTAGCTTGAGGTAGGATGTAAATGTAAATTGTTGTTCATTATCAAAATCAGTAACAAATGTAAAAATTGTAGCAACCTTTATTCTGATAAAGTTTTTTTTTTTTTTTTATTAAGCATTGGTCTCCCATAGTAGCATACATTTAAATCACGATAAACAGTTAAATCCACACACAAAGCACCTCAATACCATGGTAAAAATATAGCTATATGGTTTTTAGGTAGACTATTTGTATCTAAAAACATTCAGTATAAATGCACACATGCTATAGCTTAACCACACATACTTACTATAATTAAATACCTTTACTCCTGTAATAAAATTCAGCTGCAGTGAATATCCCACATTTCTGCCACAATACCATGGTGCAGTGAGTGTTACTACAGTAAATCCATGCTAAATAATGGAGATGTGTAGATTGAAAAGCCTTCTGCCTGTCTCGTTGCACACAGTGTTTCTCCTGTTTGGCTTTAAACTATCACAGAGTCATTTGTGTTCTTCGCTGAATTCAAGCACTTCTCACTGGATCTCACAGCGCTGCTTAATGTTCACGTGACCGAGTAGACGCATCTGCTCTAGTGAGCTCACGCCACGCAGCAGTTTGAACTGTGATCCGAGCGGATAAACGGTCCGTGTGACGCGATTCAAATGAGCCGCACGGTTTCGTTCAGCATTTGGAGCATAAACATTATAGGGCTGCAAATAATGATTATTTTGATAATCGATTAGTTGGCTGGTTATTCTTTCGTTTAATCGGATTAAAAAAACTTTAATTTTTTTTTATTGACAAAAACACACTACTCCACATTCTGTCCAATGTCTTTCAAACAAACGTGCCAACTGAATGATACACATACAGTACTTAATTTATTAGACCACCAATTATAATAAAGAGAAAAAAGTTGTTGCAGCCCTAAAATATTATATCGAACTCTTCATATCGTTTTATCAAGTAAAATTATATCGCAATAATTATCGTTATTGAATTATCGCCCAGCCCTATTTTCATGGCAAAGACAATTAAAGAAAAATACAAGTATAACAAATACAATAAAAAACAGCAAACAAACAAACAAGTTATATTACATTAACACATGATACAAATTCCAAAACTTTTTCTGGCAAAATTATACTAAACTCTTTAGGGGAGTTCACTTCATAGTTTTCTACATACATTAAAATGCGAATACATACATTAAAATGTCCTACATACTGCGGGACAGTCTGCCTGTAGCATTATACCTACTACAATTCATATACTTCTGAGTATGCAAAGTACGTCCAGCGCTTTATGAATTTATAAAGACAGACACTAGCAAGCCATCATCAACCTTCCTTTATGTTAATACAAGGGATTGTGGGAAATATTAGTACTTAAAACATGCAGTTGCAAATTTCACAGTTGCTAGCACACCAAAGCACATTCTCTTACATGCTATGATTTGAGACCAATACATTGATTTGACATTTTATAAGCTATATAGAATGCAAATTGTGACTAAGCCACAAAACTGATCACTTTAAAACAGCATGGCAACAATGAATATTTGAAAAAGCCTAAAAGCAGCAGGTCTCACCTGATCATAGTTGTCATGTCCATGGAAAAAAGGCTCTTTCCGGAAGATCATGCTCGCCAACATGCAGCCTAAGCTCCACATGTCTAAACTGTAGTCATACATCTGTGGGACAAAAGCAACACGAGCTATAAAAGATGTGCATGTTTATTTATGAGATGCTTGAACAGATGCTTTTGATGCTCAAGCAACAAACCAACCAAAGTCTTGTTTATATCCCTACATCTCATTTCTTGTGTCATTCTCACCTGATAGTCCACCAGCAGTTCAGGTCCTTTGAAATATCGAGACGCCACCCTGACGTTGTACTCCTGACTAGGATGATAAAACTCCGCTAAGCCCCAGTCTATCAGACGCAGCTAAACGACAAAACACACAAACAGATAAAAATCAATATGTAATTTCAGTCAGTTGGTAAATAGATGAATGATTCATGATTTGTGATTCGCTCATCTCACATCAGCGTCAGTGTTGACACAGAGAACATGCAATTTGTAAACTTTTAAATTCGATCTTGGTCAAACGTGCTTGATGTCACAGCAGCGAACAATGCTTCTCTTTCACTACAGCAAACTCAATTTTTTGATTGGTGCATGTAAGCGAGCTCATCATTATTCAGCCAATCTGACTTGCAGAATGAGATGGCGTAACAATTTCTGACATGAGTAATAAATGGGCAGTACCTTTCTGTGTTCATGGTCGATCATTACATTGTGTGGCTTCACATCTCTGTGCATAATTCCCATACTGTGGCAGTAATCCAAAGCCTGAGAAAGAGAGATACACTCTTAGAACTAGCCATTACAAATACCCGAGTTTCAACATCTTCTGACCAATAAACCATTTAGGGAAAGTCGTGGCCTAATGGTTAGAGTCAGACTCCTAATCGAAAGGTTGCTAGTTCGAGTCTTGGTCCGGCAGGGATTGTCAGTGAACATACAGCGCTCTCTCCACCTTTAATACCACGACGAGGTACCGAACCCCCATCTGCTCCCCGGGCGCCGCAGGATAAATGGCTACCCACTGCTCCGGGTGTGTGTTCACGGTGTGTGTGTGTGTTCACTGCTGTGTGTGTGCACTTTGGATGGGTAAATGCAAAGTAAGGAATCAGGGTACGGGTCAACATACTTGGCTGTATGTCACGTCACTTTCATTTATTAAAATAAAAAAATTAAGTAGCTGATGAAATATTTCAATATTAAAAATATATAGAATACTTCTACATTTGTAGCATATTTAAAATATATAGAATGTACATTAAAGATATTAATTCAACTTAAAAACGGAATGGAATATTAATAGAATCTTTGAATATGATCTTGAAAAATTACCCAAAAAGAAAATGGTCAGAATTCAGAAAATAATCAGACATTTTAGCACATTTACTAATACTCAGAACAATGCGTTTTTTCTCACAAACAAAAATCTGTTTTTTATTTACTCCCACACAACTGACTAAAAGCAAGTGCACACAAACAATGTGCTATAACCGCAGCAATAAGAAGCTGTTGAGTAGCACTTACAGGCAAAGTGTGTAACATCTGAGCAAACTACTAGTACCAAACAGATACATAGGGTTGGGATTCCCTGTTGTTGGCTGATGAGGGGAGATTTTGAAACACTTTTGAAAAATACAGGCAAAATGGTATAAACAAATATCTAATTTACTTACAGACTTGTGATCCTGTAAGATGACATCAGAAAGAACTTACCTTTAGGATCTCATACATGTAGAACCGAATGTCGTAGTCTGATAGCGTTTGATACAATTGCTGTATGAGAGAGCAAGAGGATGCTTGAGTTTGAAACTGATTTTTTTATTACAATTAGTTGAGGTGGCAGAATTAATTAAGCAGATATGAGAAGTGATTTACCTTGAAGTCTGTGTTGTTCACATGTTCAAAAACCAGAGCTGGGGTTCGAGACTTCAGGGAGAAACGCAAGAGACTTCAGTTAGAGACACTTTTGAAACACATGCATGTGATGCATGTAAGTGCATGCATGCAGCTGCACAACTTTGATTTCACATACTGCATTCTCAACTACATTTTTACATACAACATCATCTTGAAGAAAGCCAACTGACCACTGGATCCTTGACAATGTCTAGAAGAGAGATGATGTTGGGGCCGCCTCTCAAATTCTCCAAAATTTTAATTTCCCGCTTGATTTTCTTCTTCTTTACTGGCTACATATGGAAATAAAGACACAAATGCAACCCAGAACCATTAAAGACAAAATAAAACTGCATTTGCAACTGCTTAACATCATAATGTGACATTTAAGAATTAAACTGAATATTCAGTGGGGAATAATGTACAATAAATAATTTCCACTCATTTATGATTTCTGGATAAGTTTTTTTTTTATAAAGATTTTCTATATTCTATAGAATTTAACTTAATTTAAAAACATATAGATTATAAATGTAAGGATGAATATTACAGTAAGACAATATTAACAAATATATATACATTGTTTTTTTACTTAATTTTGGAGCAGTCATTAAAAGTGGGTTATGGGAGTATTAGTGTGTTATTTTTCACAACTAACCACTAATTACATCAGTCAAAAACAGTTATTTCACTTCGATAATGGGTTTGAAAAGGAACGGCTTCGAGAAATGTCAAGCCAGACTCGAACTTGTGCCGCCACAAGCACAACTATATCATCGCTCCATTCAGAGATATTCAAGAACGTAAATAAGCTCAATTTTGATTTCACAGTCTTGCAGTACAGAAGAATTTGACACAATGCCATCCAATCTGACTGCGTCTAGACTCAATCTGTGCGGCTTCATCCTTCGTGTCTCCAGGCAGGGGAAGTTCATTGCACACGACTGGCTACATTACAGGACAACGTGCTAATCTTCAAAACTATTTATCACTTAGCTTGAAAAGAAGCTCTGAGTTCGTTGGGTGTTATCGCTAGAATCTAGAGCTTTCTCTGGTTAAGAGGAGGGGGCGAGGAAAGAATTTGCCAGGCGCCCGTTCATCTGAACGCTGGCCAGTGGGTTCTGGTTTCGATACCATCCTCTGCCTACCATAATGTAAACAGGGTTATCTCAGCAGACGCTCTCGTCAACTACTTGGAAAATGAGAAGCTGGAGTGGACGTGAACTCCTGGGGTCTACACCGTCCCACTGAACTTAACCTGACTTGACCGAGGACTGGTCAGAATGCTGTTAAAGCTGTCTGGAATAACAACAACGCTCGTCACCTTGAGTATTTTGACAACTACTTTCTCGTTGTTTGTGATGTTGATGGCTTCAAACACTTCGCTGTACTTTCCTCTGCCGAGTTTCCGCACCAGCTGGTAGTCATCTTGATTCCTGTTGACAAGACCGACAGCGGTTATTAAAGTGCAAATGAAACGCCAGTCCAGACAAATAAAGACATCAGCACTGTAGCCCTGCAGAGAAATATGTCACACCACACTCTGTGATGCCTGAAAACAATCCTGGGACTCTGAACTGAATGATAACTAATATGTGACCCTGGAGCAAAAAAACACTCCTAAGTTGCTGGGGTATATTTGTAGCAATAGCCAAGAAAACATTGTATGGGTAAAAATAATAAAGTTTTTATTTATGCAAAAAAACATTATGATATTAAGTAAAGACCATGTTCCATGAAGGTATTTTGTAAATTTCCAACTATAAATATAGTAAAACTTAATTTTTTTATTAGTAATATGCATTGGTAAGAAATTCATTTGGATAGCTTTAAAGGCGATTTTCTCAATATTTAGATTTTTTTTGCACCCTCAGATTTTCAAATAGTTGAAACTCGGTCAAATATGTTCCAAATGTTTTTCTATGGCATCGCTTGAAGAATCTTTTAAAGCAACTTTATTTTTAAGAGTGTATGAGCAGTTGATTTATGCTAATGGATGGACTGCCATGTTAATAAGTGCTGTCATTCTGTTACGGTTATTATATTAATATGTTTCAGCATGTTACAATCATTACATGGTTTGAGTTAAGATAGCCTTTCTTTAAAATAAATTAAACAGTTTGTTATCATACAGATTAAAAGTGTGAATGGACTTTCTCTCTACCTCTCTGTTTATGGGTGTGTAACACTAGCCTAATAACGTGACGTGCAAACGATATTATTGCACAATTATGAATTTGAAGAAATTGTTCGCGATAATGACAGCTATTTGCGTAGCTTCTCAGTGAACCACGCTCCGTGTAGAAAATGCTGCTCCATCTGAAATTTTTTGAAAATACCACATGTAATAGCATGTTTTTACTCCAAACTCACTTCATAATGTCAGTCGAGTGTTTGAAATAAATCCCTCTGTGAGATGATGTGGCTTCTTACACAGAATAAGGCACGCAACATATTTCATAGTATTCTAAGCAGTGATTAAGGCATTGCATTATAAATATACTTTATTATAACGAAAATTACAATAAGAACTCAGATAAACCATATAATATCATAGTCGTGTGTTTACATAGGGGAAATCGTGGCCTAATGGTTAAAGAGTCAAAGGTTGATATTTTGAGTCTCAGATCCAGCAGGAATTGTAGGTGGGGGGGTGTGAATATCCAGCGCTCTCTTCCACGTTCAATACCACGACTGAGGTGTGGTAATACCACCAGATGCGCTCTCTGCACTCGCAAACAAAGCTTTTAAAGTTATTGTTAGTTGTTTAACTGTGCGATGGATAGGACAAGTCTCGACTGGGATCATTTATTTAAAAAAGGGCTGTCAGCTGTGATAAAACGTCCCGGTGTTATGACGCCATTTTTGATTCTGTCGCTCTCGTGTCCTGAATGCAGTTGTGATTTCAGTTGTTCATTCATCACAGATGTATTTTTGTAGATGTTTTAATCTGCTGAATAAATAAAAAACCTGTAAGCAACTGCTGTCAGTCCCAAACAGTAACTGTGAATGCAGCCATAATGTGCATTTCTATTGATTGTATCACTGCCCTGTAATTCTTTATTTTGTTCTTTTTTATTAATTATATATTATTATTTTGCATTTATTGTTATTTTCTTTCATTTTTCTTTATTAATTATTTATTGTATATATTAATATTATATATTTATTTCCTTTCTTTGTATTAATATTATATATTTATTTTCTTTGTTGTTATTATTATTTTTTTGTAAAGTATTAATTATGATAAAACGTTTGAATAAAATAAAAGATTAATAGCAGAAGTTACTGTTATTATTTATTGATAGTTTAACTAAAGAATTAATCAACTGAAAAGAAAATAAATAGATGAATTGAAAAATAATCGATAGATTAGTCGACAATAAAAATAATCATTAGCTGCAGCTCTAGTCACCATACTTGGCTACATGTCATGTCACTCACTCACTCAATTCATATAGTTATTAGTCCCGTTGAATCAATGAAAGCAGTTAAAGCTTCTGTTTATTCAGCTGCAGCGATTGGCATTTCCTGGGTTTCTTCTTTGGGGTGTATTTGGAGTTTCCGCACGAGAGCACCCTCTGGCTTTCGGGTGAATATTTACTGCTGATCACAGAACTGTGCTTCACTGAAAGATACGCATGACAACCGCGATTTCAATTTCACTTCGATTTATCGAGCAGCCCTAATTCTGGGTTATAGTTTCAATAAACTATAGAAGCAGCTCCAAGAAACAATGGTCTCAGAGTTATTTAATTAGATGACATTTCTTTATTACTGAACCTGATAACGATGTGTAAATTAATGAATAAAAACAATGATTCAAGGGTCGGTTTTATATTGCAAGGTATTGCAATAATATAAATCAATACATAACTGTACTGGCACAGTAACACCCCTTTTTAATTCACGAATGAAGCATTAAGAACCGTTTCTGAAGCTGTTGTATTCAACAAGGCCAAAAAAAAAAACGGCCTGGAAAATACTTTTTTTTTAATTTACAAATATATTTTCAGGTTTTCTATGACTGTGGTAACCCTGTAATTTACTTCATTTTTGTGATCTTCAACCACCCAGATGTCGTGTAAAGTAACCCAACTGCATAAATCCAGACCTGGTAATACCACATTTATTCTTCCATGGGAAAAAAAAAACACTCACCCCCACTCAACGACATGAGATTCATAGTCCCAGTATTCCCGCGGTCTCTGTGTGTTGACATCTGGATAAACGCGAGATCGACTCGTGACAGGGCCGGACATGATCTGGACGTGTGGCTGCTCCTGTCAGGGCTGTGAACACACAAAAAACAATCAATACAGGGACAGCACTATCAGGCCGATCTGCATCCATAAGATCGACTGAAATAACAGGCTTGGGGCCTGAAATTTGTGGCCTCATTTGCACATTGACTTGGTACAGAATCAAAGGGACGACGAATCTACAACCGTGATGTTTGGCTTTACAGGACCCCGGCTACAACACGGACCCCTAATCGTCTGATAAACTGGTTTAAAGTTCTGAATCTCAGCCAAGTTAGAGGAAAGTTTTAATCTAGATGCAAGCAGAGCGAGGAAGACTCGACCACCAGTCCAAAAGGTGTCAGCACATTCTTTCAGGGTTGAAAACACACAAGATGGCTTAAGAACACACTATTGTTTTGTGTTCTTTCTATCCATTTGAATTAGATCAATTAGAGTTGTATACTCCACTTATAACAACAGAGAATGCGGAACATAACCAGAAATGAGCTCCAGGTGGTTACTGGATGTTTTCAAGCTTGAACCTGTTGGAATAACCCAATCAGAGTGATTTACCACCCAACCCTGCTTCTCTTTCACCTGCTGACCTACCTGATACAGAGTTTGTCATTGTGTAGCAAAAACCATCAAGAACACACCAGGGCTTGCAGTAAGTTAGGTAATGAATAACAGCTACAGGGCATTGGGTGGTTGCAACTCATGTCTCAGGTCCATTTTTCATTGCCATTTTATCATCCACCAGGTTGAAAAACACTTTAGTAAAAGCACAGTTCTCCTAAGTCAGCCATGTAATTTGAGGTACAAACTATTAGGAGCAATAAACTAAATATTAAGGGCAATAAATTAGCAAGAATTCCACCTCACAGACCACGATGATGCATTTCCACAGTGAAAAACATAAGTAATCTAGATTTATTTTATTTTATATACATTTATAGCACTATACTTTGTGTTTAGCAATATCATGTAGAGGACTCATTCCCATTCACTGCAGAGGATCCATTGATGAGCAAGTGATGTAATGCTAAATTTGTCCAAATATGGAAAAACAAATCAACTATGAATAAACAAACCCCTTCTACATCTTGGTAGGGCTGCAAATAACGATTATTTTGATAATCGATTAGTTGGCTGGTTATTCTTTCGATTAATCGGATTAAATTTTTTTTCTTCAAAAAACTACTCCACATTCTGTCCAATGTCTTTCAAACAAACGTGCCAACTGAATGATACACATACAGTACTTAATTTATTAGACCACCTATCATAATAAAGAGAAAACAAATATTTTAGAAATCTGTTGATAAATTGTTTAAATTTACAAATGTTATTGTCATTTATTGGGCAAATAACAAACTGAAACAACCAAATAGTATTAATTCCCACTTTAACAAAAATGGCCTCCTATGCCTTGCAACAGCTTGCATTCTTGCTGCCATTATGTATTTTTTGACTGTAATTGGGTATCTGAAAAAAAACACCATGAAGTGCTCTGCCTTTCTTTCATAGATAACAGCAATAATTATATTATAGCATTAGAAATAGCCTACTATTGTTACTAAAAACCTTACATAAATGTGTTTTAATAAATTTGTTAAGCACTGTAATAGTGAATATAGTTTAAATCTCTATTAAAAATGTAATAATATTAAAGATAATGAAGACGAATAAAAACACAAACTCAGTGTTAACCAACAGGTAAGAGTAATGTTCTGCAGGAACACGTGTTGACTTTGATCACAGTCACGTGTCATTTATTTATCCTGTAATAAGGCGGCTATGAAGCGTCTGATATTCATATTCAGAATTACACGCTGTTATCCCTTAACAGTTCCTACTCTCATAAAATACTCGCACGGCATGTTGACTTTTAAGCCTTAATTTAACTTTCAACAACAGATATTTCAGCACAATGGATATTTTTGCGCTGAATAGTCTTTTAATTGTCTCTCTCTGTGTTCCGTCTATCTGACGCGCGTGCACGCGCCCGCCCGGCGCTCATTCTGTATTTTAAACTGAACACAGGCTGTCAGGACGGACCTTTATGCAAAAATGGAAATGCTGCGTGAATCTGTGACATTTATAGATAAGGATATGACCGTAAACTGAAAACTATTTAAATGCTCTTGGATCACGTTAAGGACCACAATTCAGTGCTGTAATTTGACACAACAACTGACTAACGATAATGAGGTCCCTATTAAAAAAAATGCCAAAATGCAGCGTTTAGACAACTATGCAGCCTTTGCAAATCGCCAGAGTTGTTACAGTTTTGCTACAATCAATCTATTTTAGCATTGTCTTATCACATTGATAATGAGAGGTTGTTCATTAACTGAGGGGCATTAACTGAGGGGCAGTCGTGGCTCTAATGGATAGAGCGTCGGACTTGTAACCCGAGGTTGTGGGTTCGAATCTCGGCTCTGGCAGGAATTGTCCACGACAGAGGTGAGACCCTTGAGCAAGGCACCGAACCCCCAACTGCTCCCCGGGCGCCTCATTGTCGGCTGCCCACTGCTCCAAGTGTGTGTGCACTTGGATGGGTTAAATGCAGAGCACAAATTTCACTGCTGGTTATACGGCGTATAATTGTGTATGTGACAAATAAATAATTATTCTATTCTTCTTCATTTTGATACAGTACTGGGATCGGTGCTGTAATGGAGACTGGCCTGCAGGACCCTAGCGTGATTAGATTTCATCCATGTCTGTTCTCCTGTAATTTGCCTTAACATGCTGAAAAGGAAACCAAATCATCATTCCACCCCAACTCTGTTGTGAAGCCATCTTGGAGACAATTTAGACCAGAATCTGCTTAAAAACCATTCAGTTCCCTCAGAAAAGTTTTTTTTTTATTCATCTCCTTAAAAGCTTCACAAATACACATTCGGAAGGACATCTCTGGCCATTACATCATGTCTCTTGCTGTTTTTTTAAAGGTGCTGACAAGTGTTGTTTTTAAGATGGCATATTAAGTTAAAAACAGCCAAACGTCTCGTTCCATCCAGCTGATTTTTAGCATGTCTTTTGTAAATCATGCTTAAGTAATTCATCAGATCAGGGTCAAATAGAATCATGAAATCACCAAATGAAACCAGCCTAATTATTCATGGTTTCCCTAAACCAATTAATCAACTAGTCATTCAAGCAACTCACCAACTCTCGATTTTGAAACATATTTGGCACATCCCCATTTATGAATGCTCAAGAGATCAAGCAGGGACACTGGAACACAAACACAGTGATTCTAAATGGCATGTATGGGAGCCTAGCCTACCATCAGGAACAATGGATAATTTTGTTTTGCCAGATGGGATTTTGGTTTGATCACCATTCCATAGATTCCTGCCTTCCCCGACGGCCACCTCAGAGGAGCGCTGAACCTGATATCACATGATTCACAAAGCCTGTATTCAGTAGCCATTACTCGTATCTCAGACCAAAAATGACATGATCTAATCTACAGATGGACGAGGACCAAATATGCAGACACATTTTAACTCCTCAGTGTGTCAAATGAGGTTTCAAAGAACACAAGGGACATTTAACCCTGACTCACCTAAAATTGTACTTATGGGCAGCCTTGGGGAATCTTGCGATGATTTTACACAAGGGTGACGCTCTAAACACCTGCAAGGCAAAGCAAAACAAATAACTTTAAGAATCGCCACTGACGTCAGTATTTGATTTGCAAAGATGTTTGTTTGTTTGTATGAACAAAACCTGTTGTGTGCAGCCAAACCGGGCCACTGGCAAACTCAAAGCAACATTTGTGTTGAACACACCAAGTGATGATGCAGTCAAAAACACAATCATTAACATTCATTAGGAAACATGCCGCCATTTTCCATCTGTCTCGATCTCAATCACTAATACACAGATAGCGATAAAATATACACTGGATCTCACTAGGATGTTACAAATGGGCATCTGCAAATTTAAGACATTTTAAGACCTGCACAAATACTGCATGTCCATAATGAATTTGACTTCTGTATCAATTTGTCAAAATATACAAATTAGAGTTCGACTGATTGCATTTCTTCATTAGAACAGATTTGGAGAAATTAAGCATGTGCCATCAGAATTAAGAGTCCAAGCAGCTGATAAAAACATCACAACACCACTCCTGATTCCTGTCCATCAGTTAACATCTTGTAAAGTGAAAAATCCTGTGTTTGTAAGAACCATTACTTCATTAAGAAATTTTTAACGTCAAACAATCGCTTCTTGTCCACAATCCATAATAACGCTTACTTCAGTGAAAAGCGTTGTCCTCTCACGTCTAAATCCACTGGCATTTGTTTAGAAGCATCTTGGACTGCTTTCGATTGTAAACAGTGTGCCTGATGTGTGTATATTTCTCGCCTTATTCAGATGAGAGGACATCTTTGCCTTGAAGCAACGGGTTAAAGGTAAAAACATCTTGGACTGTTATATACAAACATATAGCTTTTCACTTTTCACAGTATTTTACCGTTTCATTGGAGTAAAACTAGTGTCACACAGAACTGTAAAAGTATTCTCGGCAACCCGTCAAAATAAAAGTTCGGTTTAACTTGCTGTACTGCAACTACTAGGCTACTACTAACTAGGGCTGAGCGATTAATTGCATTTGCGATAATATCGCGATATGAAGAAACGCGAACCGCAGAGGCTGTGATTATACTCTGTCATGTGAGAGTAATGTATGACGATCGTATAACATCGAAGTACGGCGAGAGAAAGCTTTAGGAGACGTCTGCTCTCTCATAGCTCTCGCGGTACTTTGATGACACACACCGATCGGTCTAGCAGCGCTGCTTCAAGTCAAGCACATCTAAGCAATCTTCAGAGGAAGCATCAAGTTGGGACGCTATGTTGCCAAGTCCGTACGCAGTTTGCAGCAGGTTGTTTTCGTGTCCGCGGGTCTTTCATAACATGTACATGTACACATGTAATGTAAACGATATCCTTTGTAGTTTTTTTCCTGTCAAAATAACGGACTTCCTCTGAATTCTTCAGCTTTTAAGAACTGCCGGGTTCTCCTGTAGTGGGCGGAACTAAAGCGCAAACGGCAATCTCATTGGCCGTTGCTCACCTATTATCGTCCCCGTTTTGATTTCAACAAATCAATTCGAGCGAACACAGACTACGTGATTAATATTCATGAACCCAGCAGCTCAATACATTTACATTTATGCATTTAGCAGACGCTTTTAACCAAAGCGACTTACAGTGCATTCAGGTTATACATGTTTTGTCTGCATGTGTGTTCCCTGGGAATCGAACCCACAACCTTTGCGCTGCTAACGCAATGCTCTACCACTGAGCCACAGGAACATAATCAATAATCCTTAGTGCGATTTATTTGGTTATTAGTAGTAGAATTTGTGGTAGTTTTGTTATCTTATCAGTAGTATTTGTAGGTTTCTTTCCTTTTTTTTATAGAAACACTAAATGACAAACAATATCTTAAGCACCACCAACAGTCCTAAGTTCAGACAACGTGACATATGCATTCATACATGGTTATTCTAATTACTAAAGTTATAATGCTAAAATTGAATGCTAAATTATCATAAAATCATATAATGTTTTACTGACAGATGCTAAGTGAGATATTTAAAAACTGCTATTGTACAAAAATAAGGTATATCAATATATATATATATTAGGGTTGTGACGGTGAGGACATTTTCCCGCCGGTTAATCGACCTGATGTCACACCGGTTATAACGGTATCACCGTGGTGGGGGGTCGTTTGAGTTTTCCTCCTTTCCTGAGGTTTTAAATAGCCTGTAAGCGCCGTGCGCGTTTTCCCTTGACTTTAATATCAGCGGCAATTCTGCGTCAAGCAGTGTTTAAATAAAATAAAAATCAGCAAATACTGTGGAACCAAATTAATGAGAAACTAATGTTTTTTTTTTAAACATTATCACTTAGATCAGAGCTTTCCAAACTTCAGTGGGGTAAGGCCCCCCAAAAACATAGCAAAAGCTCCACGACCCCCCTCCCAACCTCTTTGTTAAAAAATATATAGATTAATGGTATAAAGATATATTTACATATATATTTGTATATTCAATATATTTAATAAAGCAGATTGTCTCAGCAGATTGAACTGCTGATAGCGTCGTGAATAGTGAATAATATTAAACAAATATTTTATTTATTATTATAATATAACAAAGATACATATATAATTATTTATTTTATTAATATGTTTGTAAATTTATTTACTTTTACTTGGTAGATCTCGGTGAGTTTTCTCCCTGACTTAATTAATGTCAGACTCAGAACTCAACAGACTTAATATGGGCGCTTTTACATTTGGATTCAACTTGTGAAAAATTAAGTCAGACTCAGATAAAAAATCGTTTTTTTTTTAAAGACCACCTCAACTCGCGACAAAATATATCACTGATGAAAAAGTACACTGCCAAACAAAAAATTTAAATTATATAAAAATTGTTTTACTTTTTTGAATTTACAGAAAAATGTCAATAACATTTTGTCGAATAAAGTGTCAAGAGAGAGAAAAAAAGTTATATAAAAATTGAGCCGTCATCAGCGCTTAAGCTCTATATTTTGTCAGTTACTGTGCGCAATGCTCTAACTGTAACACAGAAAGGATTAACGTTAGTACATTGCAGTAGAAAAAATTATTAATCATTTTCATTATGAAATATTTGCTACACAGTGAAAAGCAGCAGAGAAAAATAAATAAATTTGACACAGTCTGTCATTTAAAACGATAGAGCATAAATACAAAAAGAAAAAACGAGTTGAACATGCTTCAGGACATCACAATTCTGCTCTGTCACTCATCATTGTTTGAGAGCGTATATTATATTTGCTAGCCTGCTCTGAGCATCGTTGTACATGCTTTGCTCAGCAAATAAAACGATGACGGCGAAGGCTGTACCGGAGCTCGATAAGAATAAGTCATTTTTGAAACATTGCAGCATATTTGTTCAGCAGAATGACTACTACTAAAATTATAAACGACGGTGGGGGAACGGTGACAATGATCACCGTCATTGCGGCAAGCCTTTTCTGGCACATGTTTTAATAAGTAGTAAACCGAACTTTTATTTTTTTGCTGTGAAAAAAGTTCTGTGTGTTAAACAAATTTAAAGTAAAATGCTCGTGAAATGATGTCATAACTATGAATCGTTTAATTTGACTGGATTCCTGGTTTATATCGATTTAATACTTTAAAATATAGTCCTACAAATTTGACAGATTTAAAATACTACTTTTGATTAATTCATCCAAACTTTGACAAAATTAACTGTAACGTTTTTATGACTGATTCCGTTTTTTGATCGCGGAAATCACACTCGTCAAAAACATGCAAATACCGCGCCATTGAGCCACTCACCGCAAATTCCTTCACCGAGACAGCCCTATATATATATATTTGCATAAATTAATTGTAATTACATAATATGACTTTCAAAAGCTGAAGTGATTACATTATATATTTGTTAGAATACGCATAAGTGCACATTTTAACTAATTACAAAAGCTGAATAATCAGTCAATGTCTACAGATTAATCAGTGAAACAATCAACGATTAGTCAATTAATCGTTCTAATAATCGTTAGCTGAATCGATTATCAAAACAATGGTTTGTTGCAGCCCTAATGCCTACATCACAGACACGTCTCATACAGGGTTCTCGCACCTTTTGACTAATGAATTTACATGCCTAGAACATTTTACACAAGACTGCATTCACAAAGACCAATTTCTGCCCTATTAAACATTCTAGAGCAGAAAAGAATTAGAAAAATACATTCACTATTGAAATATCAATGATTTTTCATACTCCTAAATCACAATTTTGATATTTCTAAGTATTCCATCATTGTTGGAACAGTCAGTGAATGTCCCTAAGAACACAAGACAGTATCAGTACTTTTAAAGCAATTTCCTATTGCCTATATTTTTGGCCAACAAACATGTTTTAAATTTGTCTACAATTCTTAAAACGCTGACTAGATAGTTAGCGCTCTAGGCTTTTTTTAACTATGCTTTGGGATCAGAGCCTCCATTGATTAACCCATCAAAGCAGTTCACAACAATGCAGAATGATACTAGATAAATATTTGTAAATATAACGGTTTTCACACAATTAAACATTTAACCTTATATGAAACAAATTAATTTTGAATAAAAAAAACTTAAAAACCTTCTCAAATTAAATTGACTATCTCAATGAAATATCCACCAATGAGCTTAAAGCATCATTTGAAGCCTTTTCAAAAAACACACATGATCCAAACAGGGTGTTAAATATGTTAAAGCTTTCGTGAAGGTTTCTAAAGATTTATGACGGAATAACAGGTTAAATATAAGAATGACGACCAAAATCAGACATGGAGCTCAACCCCTCATTCAGATCAGGATGAAGAGCATCAGTTAGGAGCTAAACTAAAAGCCTGTCTAAATTGTACACACTCGTAACCACTCAGCTAGTTTATTTTCAAATTAATCTACACTTAAGCACATTCATGACAACATTTACGTATTAAACCAGTCAAACCCCATCAAATCATCGAGTTTCTATTATATTTCACTAGCATATCATCACGTTAGCCATAGCCATGCTAACGTTCCATCATCCACACAATAAACACATTTCTAAAGATACAAGAGGGCATAATACCTCATATAAAAACTCCATCTTTCTTAAAATGATTTAAGGATCGTGTATATGTTAAAAGTTTGTAGTGAAAGACACCAAGTATTAATATAAAGGGCGGTTTGTGTTACCTCTCAGCTCTGTTAATATGGCGGCGGCGGCGGCGAAGCTAGCGCGAGGAGACGCGACGCTCTTCCGGTCCTGCAGGGGGCGCGTTTCAGCGGCGCTCTCACTGATCCTGGCTTCCGCTCAAAGACGCTGGGTTTACTGGTCCTCCCACTCTGTGCACAGGCTTATGATTAACTTGCTTGTATTTTAACCAAATTTAACATCCATAAATGCATGTTTAATAATAATAAAAAACAACTTTGTGTGTTTTGAATTGAAGTCAGTACATTAGTCATGCAAAGTATTTATTTTGATTTCTTCTAGTACTTCTATATCTGATTCTCTTATTCTAATTTTAATATTATTACTCCTCCCTGTTAGCCTACTTTTTAATGTATTTTGTAATGTTTTTTTTCTTGTTGATTTGTGTTTGCATTTGAACAAAAGTGCACGTATAATGTTCAACTTTATTAAATCAAATAATAATAAATTAACTCTGCACAGACAATAGAGCCTACAAGGAAACTGTGTTCAGAAAGAAATGGGAGAACATTTTTAGCAAAGCCATTCAGTTTTGCAGTTGTGGATGATTTTCATAACTTGGTCTTTCTTTCTGTAATAAAAATGAACATAAATGCAAAGATTATTACATCCAGAAGCCCTCACAACTGTGAAAACGGCTTTCATCTGTTTAAAGCATATTTTATATATATAGATAGATAGATAGATAGATAGATAGATAGATAGATAGATAGATAGATAGATAGATAGATAGATAGATAGATAGATAGATAGATAGATAGATAGATAGATAGATAGATAGATAGATAGATAGATAGATATAGTGCATTCTGATTAGTAACACATTAATATCCCCATAGACAGGAATGTTGACATTACAGGTGAGTATATCAGAATGGCATGTTGCTTCAGCCAATCATATGTTCTGTTGATCATCATGTGACTTTAAAAGGACCGTATGGGGTTCCAAGAAGATCTTTTCTCTCTTTCTCTCTAAATTGTCTTTGGCATTCTCCAGCATTAATTAAGACAGAATTACAGCCCTGAAGTGGGACACACCAGAGCACAGGGAATATTAGCAGGCTATGAATGCCTGTCTGACAGCTTAATAGATAACTGTCAAGAAAACTGTGTTATGGGCTAATTTACCTGATGACAGCTAACTCATTTGCACATATTTAACAATTCATAATCCAAGGTAATGGACACTTGGACTCAACAGGCAAGTGATGGAAGAACCTTAATTGATTCTTAAAAAGGATTCGACTTCATCTGGATGAAAAAACTGTGGCTTTTTAAATATAACAACATGTAAACGGTACTATAGGCATAGATTTAGATATATTCAGTGTGCTTTTAAAATCACATTGAGATCGTTCATAATATTGTTTATTCATCATTCATCTTGTTCAGTCAAACTCAACCTATTGTTGTCGATAATCACAGCGTTATACAATTTGACTTAGAAAATTGCTGAAATATTAATTAGGAAGTCTTTGTAGTATAATAACAGAATTAAAACGATCTAAAATGCTGAGTAATTGTGCACAGATTATTCTTCCCACATCAAGGGGCATCAGACGGGTCTCATGCGATACTCTGTCTATATTAAAAAGCTATTCAATCCCATCAGCCTCTGAATAAATCCTGTCTGGTATGTGCTGGTTAAAGAGTGTAATTTCTCATGATGATGGAAGGCAATGGACACTGCTTTGAAATTATGATTCATTTACCAAGCTGGCAGGGAGTGAAAGCAGGAGAGACTGCTTACCAACCAAATACACAAACCTTGGTATAGCATTCATATTATGATGATGGTGATTCCAGAAAGGACACGATTTCAAATCATGTGATTCTTGTCATGTTCATATGGGTTGTTAAAGAGAAATGGCAATTTGCGTTGTTGACACTTCCTTTTGAAACAGGAAGGGCGGGGCATTTAAAAGTTTAATAGCCAAAAGGTTTATGTAAAAACTTAATTTTCTTCTTTAAATTAATGTATGTTTTATTTCAGTATTTTTTGTGTTTCGAGGAGATTTAATTATTTAGTTTTAATAATCATGGCACTTAATATTCATCTCTAAACTATGCACAACTTATTTCAATATGTAATACAATTTGTATAAAATAAGATTTCTAGATTGTACCACAACATTTTGTTCTGTATATGGAAGCCTGCTTCTGCCACAGAACACATATATAGATATATATACACACACATACGCATACATATATAAATCAATATTGATATAAATCAATCAATAAGGTAATTGTAACTTCAGAAATCAGAATTGCAAGTTATAAATGAAGATTTTTAAGTTTATTCAGGTAACTCAGATATCTGACATTTTTTATCTGAATTCTGAATTTACATTTTGCAATTATGATAATATGTTTTCACCATGGAATAAATCATAGAAAAGGTAATTACAACGTTTTCATCTCACATTTGATCTTTTTCCCCTCAATTCCAAGTTTACATCTCACAATTTGTAGTTTTTAATCTCGCAATTCTGACTTTTTTCCCTTTAGAATCGCAAAAAAAAAAATATATATATGGTTTTATATTATATGTGTCTAATTGTTAGATTAAAAAAATTGCAATTACCTATTTTTTTTATCCCGTGGCAGAAAAAAACTTCCATAGTTTACAGACATAACAAAAAAATAATAATTATATTAAAATAGTTTTTAGGCTGGCATAGAAGAAATGATTTTAAAACAGAAAAACAATAGACACTTCAGTTTTATTTAAAATGTTTCATTTATTGATGGCTTTTCTATGTAAATCGTGACCCGTACCACAACAAACAGAGGTTTCTAAGTTCAAGCTGGTCCTTATAGTCCTGTAACCCGAGCGAGCTTGTGCTCCCTAATGTAAAGTGCCGCAGAGCGTTTCTTTTTTCCGTCAAGCATGAGAGTACGTTCTGTACCTCACGATTCTAGCAATTTCCTTTCAGCCTCCATGTTTAAAAGGAAAATCCAAGGGTCCCGTGTGCCCTTGGGCCTTTTTCACATACACATGTAAATCTGACCTTACCAGCTTTCAAAGACTTCCCTCACGAGTGTGTTTCTTGAAAAGACAGCTAAGCGGCCATAATGTGGCCTAGTGAGGGATCCTCAACGGTTAATTATCCATTTACGCTTTTAAAGAGAGAAATCCTTTTACCGTGCACACAGAGGACTTCTTTGATAGTAGGCAATGCTGCTCCTAAATACCAGAGTAGAGGACATGTCAAATGTAACTCTATTACACAGGACCACTTTCTCCCATTATCAAAACTCTAACCCCTGTTCTGCTCCACAGCGGCCCCGTTCCATTTTACCACAGGCGCCCATAGAAATCCAGGAAAGGTAAAACCCAGATGGGTAGACTTCCTGTCTTGTCTAGCGACGGCCCATTCATTTCCATTGGCAGTAGTTCCGTCTGATAAAAGGGAAAAATAGCCAACAGATCGAATGTCCACGGACGGATGAGTCTGTGCTTGGGACGTACAAGGGATTTAGTCTTAGCTTTGTGAGTTTGTGAAAACGGCCACATGTGGAATTTCCGCCTTCTCTTCATTTTAAGACTGTAATACATGACATTTGCTCAGATTTTTACCCCGATTTGACAGTTGACAGTCGATTTAGCAGAAAATCATGTAGTGTATGATGGCCACAGACGTTTTTAATGCGGCTTTTCGACTAGCTCCTTCATTTGCATACGATTGATGCCTTTTGCCCCCTAGTGGCAGTCACACAGAACAGATATGACATGATATTCAATAAAAATATATTTTCCATGATCATAATCAGAGGTTCCATCCAGCAATATTTGTTGAGGCCCATTTCTGCCAAAGGATAAAAAATTTAAAGTCAATTGCGACTTTTTATTGCACAGCACAAAATTGACTTTTAATCACACAATTGACCATTCGCAAAAAGCCGCCCTCCTTAGTTACAGTTGCTATGTCCGACAAGCCATGCCGCTCTCACACTACACACATGTTCTCACACAGTAAAAAATACATCGCAGAGTAAAGAGGAAACTGACAACACACCAACAGACAAGACAGAGCAGGTTACCTGTGGAATGAAACAAGGTCTCAGCTTTCAAATTTTGTAGTTTTTTAAGAAATTTAAACAATAAAAACTGTTTTGTGGCTCTTTAAAGTGTCGTGACAGATCGCGGTAGCACTTCAGTTCAAGCGGCACACGTGAACCGATATACACATTAATGAACATCAGAAGGTATTTTATTTCAACTTCGGAAAGATGTCAATACACAATTTTTCAAGTTTAATCCACCGACGTTAATCTACTCTCCTGTCTGATGGCGATTTGTTTGTTGGGCAAGATGGTGGATTCGGCGTTGTGATTGGTCAGAACGCCTGTCAATCAAGCTCTTTGCAAACGGTCAATTGTAAGTGTACCTCTCACAATTCTGACATTTTTTCTCAGAATTCCAAGTTTATATCTCACAGTTATAGCTTCTTTTCTCAGATTTGCACGAAAAAATTCTGAATTGAGATAAAATGCAGAACTGTGATATATAAAGTCAGGGTTGTAAGAGATAAAGTCCGAATTGCGTGACAAACTCAATAAACATTTTTTGTTTTTAAGAATTTTGAGATAAAAAGTCACTATTACCGTTTTTGATTATATCCATGGTGGAAACAAGCTTCTATAAGTGTATGATACCTAGTTTTCAAATCTGTTCCAATTTTAAATGCAATTGTTGCTATGCAATATAATTCGGTATTTGTAAATTATTCACTCGGTAAATGATCCAAAAATCATTAGAGCTTTGTTACATCATAGCTACATCTTGAATCCCGACTTTTTATCTGTAACCATTTACAAAGTCATTAAGCGTATGACGTCTGTTTTAAAATCTGTTCTGATTTAAAAAATCTTTCAGCCATAATGACGTGTGATCGTTGCTATGCGATATTGTTCGGTAATTACAATTGTTTAGGAAATAATCTCGAAATGATCCAAAAAAGCAGTTTTCGTCCCTTTGTTACATTTTAGCTACATCTTGAAACTTGACTTTTTGGTGGCAAATATACTAAGCCTAGTGTTTTCAAATCTGTTCTGATTTAAAAAATCGTGTAATGTATTCCAGCCCTAATAATCTTCAATCATTGAAATCCCAAAAAAGCTATTTTTGTCATCACGGTGTCACTCTGTTACATCATAAGTCTTCAATCCTGACACTTTCAGAGTCTAAACCTGACCTTGGCGTAAATTTCCAACCTTTCTGGGTAAATTCCCGACCTTTTGGTAACATTTCTGGAACTCACTGTATGACAGGTCATGCGTTCGGCCGAGGATGTTACCCGACACTGTCTTTCTCTCAAAATTAATCTTGAGGAAAGCTAGAGGAAAAAAGTGGAATTTCCTGAACACAGATCCCAGAGTATTTCCCGCAGCAGTGAGCACTAATACCTCCATCAGCAGCAACCTTATCGCTGGCATCTTGACAACAAGAGGCCAAAAAAACAAGCGCCATTTCCCCAACACCAACCTTTTAAAGAGGAAAAATTCTATTTATGCCCTGCCAGCTCGCTATTGATTTACAGAGCAATTAGGTTTGCATTTCTCCCCAAATACTGGCCTCAGTGACCCAGGGAATCCCCACCATTGAGCGCCTTTCACCACGACACGATCGGCAGGTAACGCAGGGCAAATATGATGACCTTGCCATTGTGCTTTACCTGAACCCTTCAATGGCAGGACTTCTTTTTTTGTATTTTGGAGGAGAGGAACTTTTAAATATGCAGCAGGTAACAAAAGGTTCTCTGTGAGGTAAGATTTTCCCTGACGAGAATCTTTTAGTGGGAATGTACATGCGAAGACATATGAATCCTTACATTAAGCCATGCAATTAATGTAATCCAAGACGAAGACGTTTTTCCCCGTCTCCTCTTTCACAATAAGAGACCCTCCCCTCGCACATTCTCAATGGCCTTTGAGGAGGTATAAAAGCCCATCGCTGTCGCCACAGGACCATCAAGTGTTTCCATCAAGTGCAATACTACATTGTGTACTGTACACCGCCGGACCCTGTCTCTGACCACCAGCCATGCTGACCAGGTAAATCTCAACACCTTTCATACTGCAAACACCTCCAGATCACTTCTTATATTTTCACAGCTTTGTTTCCATTTTAATAATACTAAAACAGAATGTGCAGGATAATTGTATGTTTGTCAATCTATAAAGAAGCGAAGCTTGAATTCTTGAAAGTTCCACCAAATTCATTTATATAGTTATTATCAAATAATATTATATTTGCTATTATTTTTCTAACATGCAATTGAATGTAGTAATTTAATATAAACACATACTATTAATATAAAAACAGATTTTAGAGCTGTTTTTAAATCACTATAGTTGATTGTTACATTATATCATTATTATATAATAAATTATTAATAGTTTTTAAAAAATCCAGAATTTACACTTTTTAAATCCAACTCTTTGACTCACCACAAATAAAATGTATGCAAAACAGCTCCTTACCTGCTTGTTTCTAAGTCAGATTTATTGTGTCAGAAATGATTTGATTGTTTATTTTGTCACAGGAACATTCTCATCCTCTGCTCATTAGCACTGGTACTGGTTAAAGCGGACCTTGAAGCAGGTAAATCCTGTAATATAAGAGAGTTAACAAAAATAAGTCACAAATATTATCTACAATAGAACGATATCAGAACAGAGAATAATTATTTTAATTCAGAGAATTCAGAGTTTGGAATATCTCTCAAGAATCATGTAGCGTGTATAGTCTTTATTTACAGTTTATTGTGATAAACCTGTATATTCTATGTATGTGGAATGTGACTACAACATGAATTCTTTAAAAACTAAACACTGCCACTGAACATTGCAGCTGAAGGAGGGTCCCAGGCCATATTTGCTACAGGTAAATCTAAAATCAATAACATTAAAACATGTTGCCGAATGCATATAAAGCTTTAAATGAGAATATCTCCATTAATCCACAGATCCAGATTCAACCTCAGATGAAGCTCCAACTGGTGAGTTTTCACACACTTCCTCCGTTTTGGAGTCCCAGTCTGTAGTATGTCAGCCGGACGGACTCTCACTGCAGTGTTTTGTGTTTTCACTGACAGAAAGCATGAACCTGGTCTCACCCGACCTGCCCAATGGTGAGTGATCACTGCTTCACGTGGTAGGACAGGAGCTGATGAAAGAAGGTTTCTCGTGAACTTGGAAGGATTTGATTTGTGCACCAGACTAGCTGATGTTCCTGATAAACAAGAGAGAATGATTGTTAATTTAGCAAGAAATAATGTGTGATGGTTGAGGCACGTCTGACATGTTGCCCTTAGGGATAAACTGAAGGTCAACCCACTGTCTAATAGAGCTTTTGAAGCTCGTCTCACAGAATGATCCGAGAACATCATGATCAACTTCTTACTCTATAGTTCTTTAGGAGTCCATCTGTGTTCTGGTGCTACCCAGAAACCAAAACACTGATCAGAAGAAACACCAAAGAGTCATTATAACAAGCAAGCTGCTGGATTTTCTAAGGCAATTTGAGCTAGACTTTACAAGTCTGCCATCTAGTGGAGTCTAAACACACATTCACATTTTAAAAACTTATTTTTTTTCTATTCTGATCTACACAGAGGAAATGTTCTTGCTCTGAGAGTTCAATTTGCTCTGTATTTAATCTGAGTACTGTCTAAAAGAAATAGTTAGACATTACAGAGATTTCATTTGTGATTTCTCTTATGGCTACAGATGAGCGTCTATATTACAACGGAGCAACTGCAGGTATAAGAACTATGTACATTTAAAAAATAACAAGTATTTATTGACCACAACTTTGACTAAGCTTTCAAAGAATTACAAATAAATATGAACCTTATTTTAATGTCAAATTGTCTAATTTAGATGCAAGCAGCACCAGTGCTGAGGCAGGAAATAGTGGTGAGTATCAGATCTATTCATAGAAAATATGAAACATTTAATAAATGATATATCATAGCTCAATAATTTAGACTAAATAATAGAAAATGGTCTAAAAAAATGATGTTGAATTTCTTTTCAGCATCTCAAGTAAATGACGTGCCCAAAGCTGGTAAGTCATTTTTATTATGTATAATATTTGAGAAAATAATGTCTGAAATATTCCAATTGCTGCAGGAATGTCCAAAATGTCCAGGTCACGTTTTTAACTGTTTTTATGCATATTTGTATGATTGCATGAATTTAATGTAATGAAAATTAAGCATTTTGTCATCAAATATTCTCATTACTGCAATCAATGGGATAATATATATATATATATATATATATATCGCTCTCTTTTTTCTATTTCTATTCTATCTACTTTTTATTATTTTTATTTTTATTTAAAAATTCTGACCTGCATTAGACTAACTGGGACTTGTCACAGCAATTAAATATTGTCGCTCTTTTGTTGGTTGATTGCTTCTATTGTTATTTATTTTTTTATCTTAATAATCCTAAAATCCATGTTAATGCAAAAAAAAAATTTTTTTTAGTAATTGCATGAGATTATTGTAATTTATTTGTATAAATGAATTCTGAATTGCATCAAAAATCCCATATGACTCATGCATGTTTTGTTTTTTGATCTTTAGATGCAGCTAAATCCAGCATGGAAGAGCCTGATGGTAAATGTCACATCATGAACACACACATGCCATCACTGAATGTAATCTTGTGAATCAAAGGTCTAAGGTTTCTGTCTCACCTGTTTCTCTGTGTGCAGAAGATGAAGCTCCAGACTCAGAGGAGGTGGCGGCGGCTGTGAAACCCGCTCCGGTCCCAGTCCAGCGTGCAACCAAATCCCATAATGCATCAGCACGCAAGCGGAGCAAGCCCGTCTCTGCCTCAAAAAAGAGATCAAGAAACCTCCGTCCCTGAGTCGTGATCTGTGGCGAGAGGAACAGGGCAAAGCTGCAATGACAAAGCAGTAATAGAAGGAGAAAAACAAGCGATATAAATGTGTTCAGTGGCATATTTTTTTTTTTTTGAGAATCTTGAACTAGACTTTATCCTCTGTGATGTACTGATGCGTTTGACTATGTGTTTGAGAATGCTTATGACCTCTGTTAAAGGTCCGTTAATGTGAGCTACACGACTGTGCTTGCCAAATATTCTTCCAAACTTTACCCAGAGGCGAGACTGACGTGGACACGATTGATTTCATTTCAGATCAGACTAGAAGTTAAATCTGATAGTGTTATAGCTGAAACTTTATAGATGGGTCAGTTTTTTGCTTGATTAATTACAGGATAAATTTGAATCTATAAATCTCAGACTTGATGATAAAACTGGTGCTGGCAACCTGATGACGTTATGCTCACATGTGCCATGACTTTAGTGACTAGCAAACACAAACGCCTTCGCTCTCCTCACAATGTCAGTGTTTGAATCAAAAGTGTTTCTCTCTTTGTTTTCAGTAACTTTTTTATACACAAAGTATTTAACATTATTGAATTTACAGATATTACAATCAATAACATGTTATTCTGAAACATTTCTTTCCTTTTATTGTACCCATAAATAAAACTCTAAGCAATGAATATGCTAAACAGAAACCATGTGTCTCTTTCATTATGCTATTTGCTTTTGGCGGTGGTGTGTGTGTGTGTGTGTGTGTGTGTGTGTGTGTGTGTGTGTGTGTGTGTGTGTGTGTGTGTGTGTGTGTGTGTGTGTGTGTGTGTGTGTGTTAAAGAAAAAATAGATGTTTAATTAAAAAAGATCATGTAAACAACAAAATAAATAATTTAAAAAATCATTTGGTAATAATTAACAATATCATGAATAAAATAAATGAATAACATAATATGTAAATAATAATACATCAATTCAACCAAAATGTACAAATATTTACATAACATTAAAATTACATTGTTAATTATAATTTACTTTTAATGAACCTAAAAAACATAAAGCAAAGTGAATGCATAAAGACATCCATTAAAATATATTTAATGATTTAATAATTAAAATTAGTAGTATAAAAATGGAAATATATGTGAAAATATTAAATATATGGAAAAAATTGCATAATATCAACCAATTTTTAAAGTTTAAAAATATATACACATAACATTAAAATAACATTAATATATTAATTACAGTCTACTTTTAATTAGTCTAATAATATACCAAAGTAAATGCATAAAAGCATCCATTAAAAATAAATAGTTTAAATAACTAAAATCAATATTATAAAAAAGAAAAAATGAAAAAGAAAATAAAAGTAAATAGATAAAAATCTTTTTTGCAGGAAAGTAGAGGAAAAACTATATGTTGTGTTACAGATGCTTTCATTAAAATCCCTTCATAATGATTTCTATTTGCTAAGAATAGTGTATTTATAATACGCGTTCGGCAGCGTCATGGCCTGAAGTCACCCTCAGCAGCTCAGTGAAAGCTGTAAAGAGACTCTGACGTCTGAGACAATCGAGAGCTTTCCTGCAAGCGTCTATACGTTCCTCTATACCTTACACTGTATGTATCCGGGACTCTTAAAGGTCGGGCCGTTCTCTCCCGCTAAAGCTGATACCTGTGTGGGCTTCGGGGCTTCTCCGGTGACAGCTCTGTTCTCACATCTATACACAACCTTTCGCCTGGAAAAGCTCAAAAGGTTATGACTGTGAGGCTTTTTGTAATCTCACACGTCACAGCAACAGGATTTACCTTCTAGAATATCAACACGAACGCAGCACTGAAGAGAGACTGCTGGAGATTCTGCTAGGTCCTGAAACTGCTGTGATTCCCAGACAAATCATTCAGTGTCGAGCTGTAGATCACAGACGGAAAGAGTCAAAAACTGTACAAAAGAAAAGTCATTCAGTGGAGTAAATGATGACATTTGATTTCCAGGGGAACTATCCCTTTAACTTCTATTGTGTAATACAGCCAGTTTCTCCATTATCAGGTGTATATACCAGATAACTATGAAAACATTGTTATTATTATCATTCAATTACTTGTATTGTATTACTATTTTTCTTTTTTTCTTCATTATTTTAAATAAATTAAAATAACAAAGAATAAGCAAAGAACAAAACGTATCCACAAGTCCAAATACAAATAATAACAATTTTAATAAATGTAATTGTTATTTTATCGTTTAATTTTAATGATTATATTTTTTTGTTAATCATTTTATATAAACATAACATAATAATACATAATAACATTAAGAACAATACAAATAAAATAGCCACAAATGCATAGATACAATAACAATGTGAAATAAATTTAATTTAATTATTGTAATTTAAATTATTTTATCATTCAATTATTTTTCAATCATTTTATATAAATAACAAAGAAAAAAATAAAATATAGCAACAAATGCTTAGATACAAATAATAACATTTAAATGAAACAAAGCACAACAATGCACAAAGATAAATAACTAATTATTAGAACGAATTCTAATGATTAAAAATGAAAGAATAAAAAAACACAAAATTCATAACCTATCGTTAACCTATTATTTAAAAATTAAAATGAAATTAACTGAAGTCTTCGGTTTCATTCTATAAACATTTATTAAATATAATAGTTTTTGTTAATACTTTGAATTAGATTTTTTTCCTTTTAGTTAATTAGTCATTTTGTTTAGTGTTTTGTCATTTTATTAGCGTTTTTAACGGTCTGTATAATTTATTATTTTTTAATTATTAGATTTAGTCTATTTAATTTGAGTTATTTTAGTGCTTCAAGTTAAACTAAACAAAATCAGAAGTAATTGTAACTAGATTAAATCACATTTTTTCAGTTAATGTTCTTCGTTCTTTAGTTTTAATAATAATAATAATAATACTAACCCTGAGAAACACTCACTGTATGCACATTTAATCAACCAATTTGCTATTTCTAATCAAACTTGAAATGATCCGCTTTCAAAAGCTTGTTTCAAGTGCAGCTATTAGTTACTATCACAAAAACATCACTTGAACTCAATGAACATGAAAAACAAGCTCTTAAGTGTTTTGGAGGGACATGATCTCAGACATGCAGGAGTTTTCTTCTGTGGTCGCCGCTAACAAAGGCCTTCTGTTCAGCAGCGCCGTGAATCAGGTCTCCTCTGGTATCAGCTTCTGAGCTTTACTGGAACCACGAGCGATGAAAATACTTCAGACTCTATTTAGATGACTGACTTGAAATTGTGAGGAACGTGTCACACTTGTTAAGTTCTTCATTTGGATGGAGAGCACGTTCACTTCATCGGTTCTCAAACTCCCTGCTGCCTCCTTATGGCTATGTGAGGTACTACAGCAAACAACAACTGAAAAATTCACAATGGGAAATAAATGATGTAGTGTTAAATTCCATATAAATTACTCAATGAGGTGCTCAGACAAATAATTATATCTAAACACTTTTTAAAATCATTCTATTTATTTTATTTGTATTTTACACACTACAGAAATATTCACTCACTGGTCACTTTATTGGGTACACCTTGCTAGTACCGGCCCGGGTTGGACCCCCTTTTGCCTTCAGAACTGCCTTAATTCTTCGTGGCATAGATTCAACAAGGTGTTGAAAACATTCCGCAGATATTTTGGTCCATATTGACATGATAGCATCACGCAGCTGCTGCAGATTTGTCAGCTGCACATCCATGAAGCGAATCTCCCGTTCCACCACATCCCAAAGGTGCTCTATTGGATTGAGATCTGGTGACTGTGGAGGCCATTTGAGTAAAGTGAACTCATTGTCATGTTCAAGAAACCAGTCTGAGATGATTTGAGCTTTGTGACATGGTGCATTATCCTGCTGGAAGTAGCATCAGAAGATGGGTACACTGTAGTCATAAAGGGATGGACATGGTCAGCAACAATACTCAGGTAGGCTGTGGCGTTTAAACGATGCTCAATTGGTACTAAGTGTGCCATGAAAATATCCCCCACACCATTACACCACCACCACCAGCCTGAACCGTTGAGACAAGGCAGGATGGATCCATGCTTTCATGTTCTTTACGCCAAATTCTGACCCTACCATCTGAATGTCGCAGCAGAAATCGAGACTCATCAGACCAGGCAACGTTTTTCCAATCTTCTATTGTCCAATGTTGGTGAGCCTGTGTGAATTGTAGCCTCCGTTTCCTGTTCTTAGCTGACAGGAGCGGCACCCGGTGTGGTCTTCTGCTGCTGTAGCCCATCTGCTTCAGGGTTCGACGTGTTGTGCGTTCAGAGATGGTATTCTGCATACCTTGGTTGTAACGAGTGGTTATTTGAGTTACTGTTGCCTTTCTATCATCTCTAACCAGTCTGTCCATTCTCCTCTGACCTCTGACATCAACAAGGCATTTTCATCCACACAACTGCCGCTCACTGGATATTTTCTCTTTTTCGGACCATTCTCTGTAAACCCTAGAGATGGTTGTGTGTGAAAATCCCAGTAGATCAGCAGTTTTTGAAATACTCAGATCAGCCCGTCTGGCACCAACAACCATTCCACGTTCAAAGTCACTTAAATCCCCTTTCTTCCCCATTCTGATGCTCGGTTTGAACTTCAAGTCGTCTTCACCACATCTAGATGCCTAAATGCATTGAGTTGCTGCCATGTGATTGGCTGATTAGCAATTTGTGTTCCCAAGCAATTGAACAGGTGAACCTAATACAGTGGCCGGTGAGTGTATATGATTCCTATTGGGATTTTTTCATCTTAATTTGGAACAAATCCTAAAGAATTTGTTAAAGGGAAAAATAGATTTCTAATAAGATCTTACTGAATAAACTGAAATTCTGCAGGATTTATTTTTATTATTCCTTGAGTCCTATCCTACTTCCTATTCATATCGATATGATATTGTGTAAAACTTATAATTCTACTTAAACTATAATAATGTCTTGCTAAAGGACACAAAAAGAGTAATGCAAAAGGAGTTTGTGATCTATTCAATTTCAAAATGTACACAATTTTTTTTGCATTGCCTTCGAGAACAAATGCAAAATAAGTCATATAATAATAACAATATGCATTTGAATAATCACACAAATGTGCTTTTCATTCTTCTTATTATTATTATAATACTAATAATAGTAAAATAATAAAAGAAAAAACAACAACAACAAAAAGTGTAGTTTAATTATTTTTTATGTCTTACTGGAAATCATAATAGTTTAGTTTAGTTTTTTTAATTTATTCTAAAATATCTAATCTTTGTTTTATGATGGTAGAATTCCATTATACCAAATTACAGTAATAATAAATAAGTTATAAGCATGGGTCATTTTACAGAAGCGTCTTGGATAACGTCCCTATCATGGGATGGAGACTGTGCTGTCGGCTCAATAGACGTCACAGAGAGATGGATTTATCCGAGAACTTTAGCACAAACAGTCTTTTACTAAACAGAGCAGAGAGACATTCTTACATTTCAGATGCGGTTACCATTGACTCCCTCTCAAACGGATGAGTGGCTCGGCAAGACCTGAAAATCACACACTGTACACATCTAAACGAAACAGAAACCCTAAAGCACCTCGGAATCACAGAATGAACAAGCATGTGAAGAGGGGTGCTGTTGTTTTATTAAGTGATCAGACACCTTTCTCCACCTGCTGGACAATAAAACAGGTGAAAAACGCCATAAACACAGTGAAGAATAGCCTCAAGTCATACATGTGCCAATACAGAAATAAAACACCTAGCAACCATCCAAAAGACCTTAGCAACACCCTAGAATACTACAGAATCTATGAGACATACATGAGCAAATATACAGTACAATACAATTTCATTTTCATTATGTAATGTATAACATGAGACAGACGTGATCTCAAATGTGATGTGCATGCATGATTATATGATGTACCTATTATTAGAAATTAAAAATATGCAATAAATGTATGGAATTAATTAAACAATAAAAAATAAGCTCTGTTTATTATTATTACTATATTATTTTACTATTATTAGTATTATTGTTGTTTAAATTACATTTATTCACAAATGTATTGGTTAAAAATATTTACATATTTTCATTTAAGACAGTTTATATTATTTTTATTATATGTATAGTTATGCATATAATGCATTTATTATTGATCTTTTATAGGTTATTTTCAGATTATATATATATATATCGCAATAAAGCAAACGTTTGTGATTATTCAAATGCATTTATTGTTATTTTATTTATATTATCACTATTTGCATATTTTCTCATATTTTTCAGGATATATATAGTTTGTGTTTTTTGTATTTTATGTATATTTTTGCAAATAGTGCATTTATATATTTATTTATTGTAATAAGAGTGAAGAATATATATATATATATACACATACATACATACATACATAGTTGCATCTCAATAAATTAGAATGTTGTGGAAAAGTTCATTTATTTCAGTAATTCAACTCAAATTGTGAAACTCGTGTATTAAATAAATTCAATGCACACAGACTGAAGTAGTTTAAGTCTTTGGTTCTTTTAATTGTGATGATTTTGGCTCACATTTAACAAAAACCCACCAATATCTCAACAAATTAGAATACTTCATAAGACCAAAAAAAAACATTTTTAGTGAATTGTTGGCCTTCTGGAAAGTATGTTAATTTACTGTATATGTACTCAATACTTGGTAGGGGCTCCTTTTGCTTTAATTACTGCCTCAATTCGGCGTGGCATGGAGGTGATCAGTTTGTGGCACTGCTGAGGTGGTATGGAAGCCCAGGTTTCTTTGACAGTGGCCTTCAGCTCATCTGCATTTTTTGGTCTCTTGTTTCTCATTTTCCTCTTGACAATACTCCATAGATTCTCTCTGGGGTTCAGGTCTGGTGAGTTTGCTGGCCAGTCAAGCACACCAACACCATGGTCATTTAACCAACTTTTGGTGCTTTTGGCAGTGTGGGCAGGTGCCAAATCCTGCTGGAAAATGAAATCAGCATCTTTAAAAAGCTGGTCAGCAGAAGGAAGCATGAAGTGCTCCAAAATTTCTTGGTAAACGGGTGCAGTGACGTTGGTTTTCAAAAAACACAATGGACCAACACCAGCAGATGACATTGCACCCCAAATCATCACAGACTGTGGAAACTTAACACTGGACTTCAAGCAACTTGGGCTATGAGCTTCTCCACCCTTCCTCCAGACTCTAGGACCTTGGTTTCCAAATGAAATACAAAACTTGCTCTCATCTGAAAAGAGGACTTTGGACCACTGGGCAACAGTCCAGTTCTTCTTCTCCTTAGCCCAGGTAAGACGCCTCTGACGACAACTGTAGCCAAATTCCTTGACACGTCTGTGTGTGGTGGCTCTTGATGCCTTGACCCCAGCCTCAGTCCATTCCTTGTGAAGTTCACCCAAATTCTTGAATCGATTTTGCTTGACAATCCTCATAAGGCTGCGGTTCTCTCGGTTGGTTGTGCATCTTTTTCTTCCACACTTTTTCCTTCCACTCAACTTTCTGTTAACATGCTTGGATACAGCACTCTGTGAACAGCCAGCTTCTTTGGCAATGAATGTTTGTGGCTTACCCTCCTTGTGAAGGGTGTCAATGATTGTCTTCTGGACAACTGTCAGATCAGCAGTCTTCCCCATGATTGTGTAGCCTAGTGAACCAAACTGAGAGACCATTTTGAAGGCTCAGGAAACCTTTGCAGGTGTTTTGAGTTGATTAGCTGATTGGCATGTCACCATATTCCAAAATCATCACAATTAAAAGAACCAAACACTTAAACTACTTCAATCTGTGTGCATTGAATTTATTTAATGTTCACAATTTGAGTTGAACTACTGAAATAAATGAACTTTTCCACAACAAATATAATTTATTGAGATGCACCTGTACATACATACACACACACACATACACACATACACACACACACACACACACACACACACACGTGATTATTTAGTATACAAATGCATTTATTTTTATTTTATTTATATTATCACAATTTGTATAATAATAATAAATAGTTTTTTATTATTTTGTATTAGTTCTGTAAGGCTTTGGCAACTGCATATAGTTATATAGATTGTGTTACGTGTTGTTTTTGCTTTTTAAGCATAAATATGCATAACTGTTACTTTATCATCAAAAAGTATGTGTTCAATCTACTCCTTCAGATTGTGATTATTATTAAAGTCAACAAATTAAGCAAGTAGCATCAACTTCTAGTTGTCCTTGTCTTTGTTTGCGGAGTAAAAACAGCAGTATTTAAAAGCAAGTGGTTGGATTTCCGGAGACTAACACAGAATTTCAATGATCACCGGCCGTTGTCCACAGAAATGGCACGTAAATTTAAAGCTCACACAATGCCACGGGACATTACCGAGTCCTGCATCTTTAACTGACCTTCTGTAGCCTGTGTTTTTGAGGAAAACTGTTTCTTAGTGAAGATTCTGGGGAAAGGGACATAGCTAAAACTGCTGTCCCATTATTGTACAATAAAGTCTCTCTTTTCAGACTTCTCACTGTCCTCTTATTAATAATAAAAAAAGACATACTGCATGTTGTTTACATGGAAAACAATGGCATTTATGTAGATTTAAAACAAAAAAGCAAAAGTCAGGAAGAGAAGTGACAGGCATGCAGTCAGAGATGGTCACAATAGGCTCATTTGAGGTTTACAGGACCCTGTGAGAGTGTTTAACAGGTCACCGGGTCATTTGCTTAGACGTGCTGATCTCACATTCGTCCTGGATCACTGGTCATGAGATCTTAACCAGATGGAGACGAGGACGAGTGCAAGTCAGGTCAGGTTTAAATAAATGCAATTATAGAATAACATGTTTACATTATTTAGTGCTTTTATCTAAATTGCAAGGAACAATCCACCAGAAGCAACTTGAGTTAAAGTGTCTTGATCAAGGACATGACGTTTCTGAACTCCTCAGGTTTGAACCTACAACCTTTCAAATTACCTGCCCAGACCTACAGAGAGGCCACAGCATCACAATACATCAACTGATGGATAGATGGATGGATGGAAAAAGAAAGAAAGAAAAGAAAGAAAAAAGATGAAGCGCGGTAGAAAAAAAACAAGTGGAAACAGAAGGAAGGGAGGAAGAAAGTAAAGTAGAAAGAAAGAAGGAAAAGATTAGGAAAAAAGAAAGAAAAGACAAATGAGTAAAGGAGGGACGTTTTCAAGGCCTGCCCAGATCTCGTAGTGAACACTGACACATAGTAAACTATACTAACTAATACTAATTATTATTATTAATGAATAATTGATTCAAGTCAAGAACTGACACAAATGTGGCCTGACTCTGACTGCATGATGTGATTCAGGGGAACGTCATCTGGAGATCTGCTGGATTATCAGTGTGTGATGGAGCTTCCCATGATGCATCATGGCTTTATGTTGATTCCATGGATAAAAGTGCTCAAGTTAACACTTCAAATGGGTGGTTTGTTAAAACAAGACAAGTTTCCCAATTTAGCCAGTACTGATGTCATAACCTCCCGTCTGAAGGCTGTGCCGCTCTCACACTTTCTGAAGAAGCACGTTTGTCTCAGAAGAGCAGCAGGGAATCCCCTCCATCCTTTAGAAAGGCCATAGGAACCCACCTGTGCAATTCACTCATTTACATCCAGTACTAAAACTGAACTGATCATCCTGATCGTTTGCATATAAAAGCTGCTTTGAGGTGTTAACGGCTTGTTGAATGTGAATGGATGTGTGAAGAAAAAAAACGAATGATTAAACTTTAACGGGAATATGTGCTCTACTGCTCAACAAGGATGTTTTTTAAGCTCAATAAATTTCTCAATGTGAAACAAAGAGGCTTTGTGTGCAGAACAGCAGCTCTGAGCACAGCAGACACGGAGAAACCCAAGCTTTTCCAGGCCAAACCGAGTAACAGCCACAGGCTTACTCTCACATGACTTGTTCTCAGGTTATTTCTGTTTACAAAACCACATCAAGACAATCCTCACCTTAACCTAACGTAGAAAAAGTGTATTAATGGTTAAATTGAAGTATAAACAAACAAGTAATTCAAATAAAAACAAATATAGAAATATAAAATACCACTAAAATAAGACTGAACAACAGCCTTAACATCTCTCACGTATAACCAGCCATGGTTGTTCAAACACAAAGCAGTACATTAAAAAATCCAAAGGAAATTTGATGCACCTCTTTTCCACGAATACTGTTATACAGCAGAACAGATCTTTGTGTACCATATAAAATAAAGACAGACACAAAAGACCATGATCATGTCCTGCCCAGCAACCCTCTGTTTGTGTTCCAAGAACACCACCTCAAATCAACTAAATCAACCCACAAAGGAGCAGTGGACCCGTTGAGACAGACACACAGAGGCTTCTCTATTTACAAAGACTGTTTGAAAACACAAACAATAGCAGGACGGCCTGACTTCCTAACCCTGTTCTAATGAGAGGAACTTTAGAGGTTCGGTCTTTAGCTCAACCCCCTCAGAGGCTAGGAAGCACAGAGGGTATAAAAGATCTGAGCGCAGCTCCACTCAGGCTTCAGACCTGCATCACCTGCACCGATCTCACATTGCATTTCAGTGTTATTGCAATGCTGTCCCGGTGAGTACGAGTCTCTCCTTTACTTTCATTCTCCTGCTGCTGTAATGTTCTTGTGCTGTAAATTAATGTTTTACATCGATGATGCATGCATATGCCATATCAATGTTTATTAAGGAAATCTGCAAACATGATGGATAACTGATATTGATGAAGTCATAGACGATGAACAAAAGATAATGCACCAGACCTCTAGTCCTAAATGAAAGTTTATCAGCTAGTGTCTGAAAAAAAGTTCAGAATAAATGAAATGATTTAATATATACATATTTTTACCAAGATGGTCAATTTTGTGATGAAAATTATAATGTTAACCAACAGGTAACAGAATATTTTAACAGTTAAATTTTTTTGGTTGTTGTTGATACAAATATTTATTAAAAATGTTAATATCTTTACTAAATTGTTTATAGAAATTGGTAATGATTATAATTTTCTAGGATATTCCAAAATAAAATAAATGTATATATATATATATATTATTTAGAATATATTGATATAAATGACAAAACAATAACTATAATAATTATATAATAAATAAATAAACATTAGTATACATTAATAAATAATATTGATAAATAATAAATATACATTCTATAAAATAAATGGTTTATTTTTTGCTCTCATTATATAGGATGCTGGTTGTTCCGTTGATCTTTGCATTAGTGGGTGTCTCTATTTCTGCACCAATAAACGGTAAGGAAACTTCCTCAGTATGTCTGACATCATTACATTTCTCACATATATACCATTACAGATGACCCCGAATCCCTAAATTATTATCAGTGCCATGCAGCAGCTCTTCTTTCTAAGTAACACGAAGCATTTGCTGCCTCACTATAACGAGACTGTAATCAGAGCCTTTCACTGAACACAAAAGAGTTCTGTTCACCTGTGCTGCTACATTTAGTCTGGGCCTATAGGAGATAGAGGACTCGTATAGCTCCATGCACTCAGAACACTAACTGTCTTGCCTTTTGTTTTGATACAGATGGAACAGATAATGATGGTAAGAATGTGGCTCCTATACACATTAACATTAATTATAATGCAAATGATGACTTTTTAAGTTAATTATTGCCTCTGAATGCATGAGCTTCTTAAGAACAATGAACTGCATTGTACTACTACAATTGTTCAAGAAAGCCATTATAGACCGAAAAATCCCTTTTTAATCTTTTATTCTCCTAAACAGAAATGGGATGAAATTAGACTTACTTTTCCCTAGAAAAAGGCCCCAGTAATCTCATGTGAGTTTCAGAAGTGATTTCAGCAATGCCTCAGATACCAAAGTCTGCAATTAAAAGTTAGAGATCTCAATAGGAACTAATTTTTCATCGGATTCTTTCACATCATCGGAGTTGCTTTGCACATTGGTTTTATAGCTCTATACATCATCTGGACAGGCAGGCTAGTTATAAAGGACAAAAAGTACCTGGTTCAAAATGAATCGGACCTGGTTAATGTCACTGACTGTGTTTTGTTCTCACTTTCATGTAATAATGTCAGAGGCGGCTGCAGCCCTAGGGATCCTCAATGGTAAGGTGCATTGAATTTGAGCTATTCTTCAGCATAAAACAATTTACCATAGAAGGCTTTGCAGGTCATCTGAAAAAATCTGTCTTTTTTCAGCTCCTCCAACTCGAGTCCCTGGAAACGGAAACTCAGGTTGGTCTGGCTTATTTATGATCAAGTCTACCTGTAAAATATGTTCATAATCAGCCAGTTTAATAACATGGACAGGAACTTGAATTTTAACATCAAGGTTTAGACAGATAGCACTGTTGTTATTGTAAACTAAAACAAAATTAAACCTGTTTAAAAATTGTTTAAAGAAATAAAGACAATATGTATAAATATTATTTATATATATATATATATAGGATGAAAAAATGTGTTAATATTAACTACAACTAAAGCTGTTGAAATATTATTATTTTTTAAACTGAAATAAACTGAAAAAAAATAAAAAAAACAAATATTAGATTACACAAAAAAACTAAAAACATTAGAAATGTTGCCTTGGTAACTAACTGAAACAAAATTTAAGTTGAAGTTAAAGTACTGAAATTACTGCAACTGAAATAAATTAAAGCTAAATATAAATAAACCAAATAAAATGAGAAAAGCAAATGAAAAATTACTAAACCCTATTAAAAGAACTAAAACTTAAATGAAAATTAGAAATGTTGCTTTGGCAAATAAGTTGAAGTACTAAAATAAAATAGAAATGAATATAATATATATATAATATATAAAGGCAAAAACACAAATGACTAAGGCCTAAACTGAACTAAGATTGAAAAAAAATGAATAACTGAAAAATATGTAAGCTAAATATTAATAAATAGTAAAAAATAATTCTGAAACACACAGATGTTCAAATAAAAATACATTTTAAAAACCTTCTTTTAAACAGGAACTACAGATGGGAAAGATTCAGCAGAGAAACAAGGAGGTAAGAAACACTTTTTCCATTCTGAAGACGTTTCTGAGGCAGTTTAAGTTGAACCCCAAACCCCCAAACAAGAAAACTAAGTATATGATTGAATAGATGAGAATTATCACACAGTGTTAAATCTCCTCTTTGGTTTCAGATCCCAGTGACTCGTCTGACACCCTGAAAAACCAGGTCAGTTTCTGCTGTCAAGAATCTCTAGATATACAGGACACAAAAGAATGACCTGACCACTGAATCACACAGCTGCCACAGAATTTCACCAGTGCATTGATATCAAGATTACACATGAATGAGTGTGATAACACACCGGTTAATGTTCAACTGCTGTGTGTTCAGCATCAATGAACTGAAACAATTGCCACTAGACTGCAAAGCAGGAGAAACTAGATTAGAATTAGAAACAAGCTTCCATTATAGGCATTGTTTTCTGTTTAACCAATGATTAAATACAGGAATTTAAAGTTTATGTTACAACTTAAGCCAATTTAAAATCTGTCACTGGGTTTTTTAAAGAATAAACTCACTTTGATAAATTCTTCATGAAACAAGACTTAATAGTTCAAGTTATTTTGCTTCGAGTAAATGAATCTTGATCTTGAGGAATGTGTAAATCTTTGTACTGAAAAACAGGGCAAAAACACTGAGTAAGAAACCCATTTTTTGGCAGCTCATAGCTGTACACAAGTGTCACACTCCATTTTTTCTGAATAATGTCATCATGGCAACATTCAACATTATACATTAATGGAAATCAATTCATTTATGAAAAGTGATGTGATGTTTGGTCTTTGTTTATGTTGTGAACAGATGAAGTGTACAAATATTAATTCCATAAAGTGATTCAATTCTTGTGATTATTCATTATGATTATACAGAAAATAAGGCCTACTATGGAAGCTCATTTCCGCAAAAGATAATTGTGATTTTTTTTTTCACAAATCTTATATCTCCTAATTCTAACTTTTTTTCTCAGAATAGTGAGTTTATATCTTGTAATTACAAGTTTGCATCTCACAATTCTGACATTTGCCCTCAATTTGACATTTTGCTTACATCTTGCAATTGTATTTATTTAAATAAAAAAGCATAAAAAAGGATAATTGCACCTGTAGAAAAGGTGATTGCACCTTTTTATTTCATAATTGTGACGTCTCACTATTCTGACTTCGTTTACAACTCACAAATCTAAAAAAATAACATGAGCAATAAATAAGGTAATTGCGGCTTATTTTACAATTGTGGCTTTCTTGCAATTACACGTTTACATCTCAGTTCTTTTCTTCTCAGAATTGTGAGTTTATATCTAGCACTTCTCATTTAAATTGAGAATTGCGAGAATAAAATCTGAATTGTGAGATAAAACGTTGTGGAAACATTAACACATTAGCAGTCATTTTAAGGAATGAAAAGCACTTTATAATGACATTAGGAATGACACAGACAAAGAAATAAACTCTACCCTTGCATAATTTTCTTTTCTACAAATGTTCTTTCTGTAAAGAGGGTGATGGTGCTGCTGACACATCAGACACAAACAGTAAGACTCCTCTCATGGCCTTCACTATTAATGATGTATTTGAGTGAAGTATTGCTCAGTCTAACAGCTCCACCCTTTCAGGTGACAAACGCCTGGATGAAGCCACCAGCGGCCCAGATTCTATAGGTACAACATAACCTGTGCATCAGTTTCCTAAACACACAACAACAATGGGTTGTTTCGTACAAATATCAAAATGCTTAAAAAAAAGTCCTTAAACATTTTACTCTCCATGTATGGATCTCCATAAAAATACCAATATATTAATAAAATATTCTTTGTAAAGACTATCTGATTAAAATACATAAGGTCCAAAGTGAATCAACATCGAATCTAAACTATAAAAGACATGCATCCCATTCAGATTAGGGCTGTGCAATTAATCGCATGCGATTCTCATGCGCATCTCGTCAGTAAAGCCGGCTCTGTGATTGGGGTAAATCTCCATCAGCTGTTTTCAGCCGTAGTTCACTGACAAGCTAGGCAATATCGCATTCAATATCGCAGATGAATCGCATTCGATTATAAACGTGATATCTCATAACTTGACAGTGAACTACGGCTAACAACAGCAGGTGCAAACTGAAAAAACATGTATTTGTTATGCACTATATTTGATTTAAATTTCTTTATCAGATACAACAGATACTGAAACTGACACAGACACTAATACAGAAACAGATTCATCCCAGCAGAAGACCGGCGATTCAGGTGGGTGAAAGCCAAATATCTATTTTCATAAGATACAGAATGCACATATGTGCAAAATACCCTCAATAAAGGACTTTCCTCTATCTGCTGCAGATGAGAACAATGAGAAACTATCAGCGGAGGACAGCACAGGTATGAGAAATCACAGAAACACACACGACTAATCAGACAGATTGCATCATGAGATGATCAATTGAAATATGTTGTATAATATTTCAGATGCAGATCACGCTGATACGGATTCAAAAGAAAAGGAATCTACAGGTAAACTGAATAAAGACATGTATATGTTAACATAAAAGGAATAACTTATACCAACCATAAATGCAAATTTATCAATGATATAAATATGAACTACAATTACATTTTTGTAGTTTCTAAAAAAAAAAAAAAAATAGAATTTCTATATTAGTTATATATAAACTTAACCAAAAATGTAAATAACTGAAAACACAAATATTAATAATATTTACAAATACTATATAAATATAAAAGTATATTATTTACTCACCTTTATACTGTTCCAAACATGTATGATATAATCTCTTTTTAGAAAGGAAACTAAAAAAATTACCCCATTTGTGTGAATTGGAAAAATAATCTCATTACAGGTTTAAAACAACAAAAAAAGGGAGTACATAATGACAGAAATTTAATTTCTGAGTTAACAACTCGATTTAGACAAAAAGCATTTCAATATTTCTAAATGAAACCTCCCTCTTATGTTCCCTGTGTGTGTGTGTGTGTGTGTGTGTGTGTGTGTGTGTGTTTTATAATGATTTACCGTCTCACTATTAAACCTCTGCTTCACAGACACGGATGAAAAGGCAGACACTGATTCAGACGGCTCAGGTAGAGATTACTCATGCATCAAGCAGAACATGTTCCTGTAGCAACATCCTGTTGATGATTAAACAACAGTCATAGCAACCATTCAGATTTGAGGTGGTAGTTAATGTTAGGTTTGAGCGTGGGCCGTTGATCACCGTTCCCCTCTGGTGGTAGTTAATGTTAGGTTTGAGCGTGGGCCGTTGATCACCGTTCCCCTCTGGTGGTAGTTAATGGTTAGGGCGAGGAGTATGAACACTGTTGACATAAACATTGCTCCAGCACTAACAAAAGATGTTCCAGGAACACGTCCTACTTGGCACAGTCGTTCCTTTCTCACTGCAACATGATATTCTTCTGAAACAATGCTGGCATATGAATGTATTTTCAGACGGGGATTCTGCTAGTGTGGAAAAGAAAGATTCTGATGATGCACCTGATGCGAATAAAACCTCTACAGGTATTTGAAACCACTGCAGAAATTACTACAAATCAAACGGTCAAATGCGTGTTGCTTTAGCATTCATATATGATTATAATATTTATTACGTTTATTTTTAGTTTTTCTGTTTTTATTTTAATTTGAGTAATTTTTGTGTTTTATATATATATATATATATATATATATATATATATGTGTATATGTATATATTTAGCTTTCAATATTTTTTCTGTTTTTAGTCATTTTAGTATTTTGACTCAAACTTTTCCTTCAAAAGTTGTATTTTCTTTCAAAATAAAACTTTTCTTTCAAATAATGACCCCGTCTGATTTAGCCAGTAGTTAACTAATAACAATTGTGTTTTTGCTCTGATGAAGAAGATACAGATGATTCATCTGACAAGGATTCTTCAGAAACAGATGAGCAGCAGGACTCTGACGGTGAGCTTAAATGCCACAAATTAAATTCAGTGTCTGTTGTTTTTTCAACAAGATTATGATTATTGCTTAGTAGAATAACTAATACTCTGTGCTACTAACAAGGCACAATGTAAACGTTTTCAGTACCAAGTATTATTTCCTGTCCTGACTCAAAACCAGTTATTACAGTTTTTATTAATACTTGGAACTTTATATTTTCTGTTTTCATTTTCAATTTTATAGTTGTAGTAATTTTAGTGTTTTTGTCATTTTTATTAGTTTTTCTTTGTTTGATGTGTCTATATATTTGTATTCATTTTATTTTAGCTTTAGTCTTAGTACATCAAGATAAACTAAATGCAAATGAGAAATGCTACTTTGGCAACTAGTTGAATATTTCTATTTTTTATATTTTACTTTTAAATAATAAACTTTTTTATAGTTTTAGTATTTATCCCATCTAATCTGGTTAGGAGAAACTAATTAAAATGATAAACGTATTCACATGGAAGTGATTTATCAGTTGTTTTATTTAATTATAGCAGCCTAAGTAAATCATTTATTGATACAATGTTTTGTAAATGGTACCATGGTAAAACCATGTATTTTCTTCCACAAGTACCATGCCAATACCAAGTTTTTTTGACATGCGTTTTTTGAAGTACCTTGGATGGCTATGTAAATAATTCATAAATAAATCTATGTGATACGTCAATGTACTTTGGTATTACCACAGTACAAAGGTTTACCAAGGTATTCTTGGAAGTATCGTGACATTTCACATACAATTCTGTATCATTATCATCATCCGATGCAATCATCAAACCTAGTACTTTTTTCATTTAATTTACCTCTAAGTTGAGTTTCAAGACATTTGCTGTCATTAAAAGGATATTTGTCAGTTTAATGATATATAATAATAAAATACTGTTTTTTTTACATGCAGATTCTGACAAAGTCAAAACAGATGGAGACACCGATGAAAAGAGTGACGAGAAAGACACCAGAGATGACTCCAGTAAAGACTCAGAAGACGAGAGTCAAGAAACCTCTGAGACGCCAGACAAAAGCGACACAGACAGCGACTCTGATGAGGTGAAAGTTTCAGACGACTCCAAAGACCAGGATTCAGAATCGAAAGACACCGACAGCACGGAGAAGCAAGAGAAAGACCAGGACTCTGACAGCGACGCAGACACCAGCAGCAATCAAGACACGGCAGATTCTTCTGATGCAGTAGACGCCAAGGACAGCGCCGAGGATAAAGACAAGGACAGCAGCGACCCGAAAGACACTGAAGATGATGGAGACAGCAAGAAGGATGCCAAAGAGAAGGAGACCAATGAGACGGGCAGCGACAGCGATGAGGGAAAAGATAAAGAGGACGAATCCACACCAGACGAACAAGACAAGGAAGACGCCACCTCAAAAGAAGACGCCGCAGGCAGTCAGTCTGATGAAAGTCCACTGGAGGAAATGACTGAAGACAAGCAGGAAGACAAACCTGATTCTGACAGCTCCAGTCTGGACTCAAATTCAGACCCGGACTCGGACAGTAAAGACAAAGACAAGAACAGCACAGAGTCCACAGACACAGATAGCTCCGACAGCGACAGCAAGAGCAACACGGGCAGCTCAGAAACAGGCGGGGAAGGTAAACATTCAAGCCTTTGTGTTTTACATTCATCACACCAGACACCACAACATCAATCAACTGTTTAATGCTCTTATGCCTACAGATACTGATGAAGACCATGACTCCAGCGTGGAGAAGGAGAAACAAGGTATTTACTGATAAATATGGAGGCTCATTTCTACTTCAGAGTAAAAAATATACCAGATAATTGAGAACGTTTAAAATAAGAATAAAGTCACATTGTGCCACAATAGAGAGGCGTGACGTTTGTATCAAAATTGAGAGATCTGATATAAAGCCAAAATTACAAGACATTTTGTGTGAGATAAAGTCACAATTTTGAGATATAAAGACAAAATTAAAGATATGAAGTCACATTGAGGTATAAATTAATTAAGCAATAATTGTGTGATATAAAGTCAAGTTCAGATTTCAAAAGTAATTGTGAGATATCAAGTAAAATGTGACTTACTTTGTCACAATGGACGATACAAAGTCCCATAAACTCACAGTTGAAGATATAAAGTCACAATTGAGACAAATTCATAAATGAAGATGTAAAAATCACGATTGTGAGATATAGTCACAACTGTGAAATGTAAAGTTATAATTGCAGATGAAAAAGTCATAATTTTGAGATCATATTTTGACAAAGTAATATTGTGAGATATAAAGTCATTATTGAAGATATAAAGTCACATTGTGAGGTATAAAGTCACAATTCAGCATAAAGTCACATATCAAGATATAAAGTCATAATTAGAAGATATAAAGTCACTGTGAAATAGAAAAAAAGAAATAAACAAAACGGGTTTCTTTAGATATAAATTGGCCTGCAGTCTGTACTGTTACAGAAAAAAGCTGGGAATGTCTAATATATGACTGTCTAAACCTACAGAGTCTCCTGATGGGGCATCAATAGAGACAAAAGACTCTGATTCTGACTCCAGCGGTAAGACAAACCACAACATTTTCTGTTTACATGTCAGCGGAGTTTCATTCCTCACAACACCACTTCATTTCAGAGCTAACTGTGAACTGTGATGTACAACGCAGCAAGCAATAAATCCCTTCTACTCCATTTAAATCTGAGGGGTTTTTCACTTGCCTTCAGTGAGTAGAAGACAACGGACATAGAAAACTATAAAGCATTCAAAAGAATCAAGCACTGGTTAAACAAACAATATATTTAATACAATTAAATATTTGTGAGTTTTAAGTATTTTGTTTGCAAAAAAAATAGCTAATTGCTCATGAATGGCCATCAATGGTAAACAAAGTTACATCACACAGCATTTTTAATTCAAGCCTAAAAAATTAAAAAAAGAACTGTAGATATAAAGCCAAAAACTGTCCCCAGTTTCACAAACAAGGCTTAAGCCTAGTCCTAGACTAAATGTAAGTCTGAGCTGTTTCAAGTGAAAGAAACTTGCACTGACTGATCTTAAAACATATCAGTGCCTTGGTTTTGTCTTTAGATGAACACCAGTAATGCACGTTTATAGAAATTACTTAAATGTCCTAATTGAACAATGGCCTAATCCTGGCTTAGTCTAAGGCCTGTCTATGAAACCGGGCCTGTGAGATATACAATTATAAATGTGAAATATTAAGACTCAGTTCAAGATATCAAGCCATTATGAATGTTTCTTCACACAGCATTTTTTATTTAAGCGTGGACAGAAAAAAAAACAATTGAAGATATAAAGTTTCATATTGAAAAAGTTATATTGTGAATAAGTCAAAATAGCAAGATATTAAGGCAAATTCAGATTTAGTCACAATTGTGAGAGTGTTGCTAAAACATGTGTAAGTCATGATGAAATTGATGCAGTCTTTTTATTTTTTTTAGATGACCATGACAATGACTCAACAGATGCTACAACATCAAATGGTAAATATATCTGTCAGCTCAGTATGTAAGAATGAAGTGATGCCTTTGTCATTTACAAAGTATTAAATGCATGTTCTTCAAATGTTCTGCCATCTCTAGAGGAACACACTGATGCAGACAGCCATGATGCTGCAGACGGTACGTCACATGGGTCTAAAGCACTTCATTTTGAGTTTCCCTAACCCCAAGTATTACATATTGACACGTAACTCAGACCATTTGTGCTAGACATTAATGACTGTAAAAGTAGCTGTTACCTGTTACTCTCAGAATGGGCCGCTTTCTTAAAGAATGCTAGGAAATCGTGATTGAAAGAGGTCTCAATTCCTTTGCATACTTCTTTCTGTTTAGATGATGATGACACTGATGTCCATGATGATGAAGTCGGGGTTGAAGATGGCACAGGTAAGTCACTCACAAAATTGCCTCCTCAGATAATTTTTGTCTCCTTAGGAGACACAAATGAGACCGATGTTATGATAATTCATAATTAAATTGTGACTTTTGATTTAAAGAACAATGATTAGTAATCATCACATCCTTTTTTACAGACGCCGCTTCTAAAACACACGATGAACCAGATCATCTTGACGACACAACACAAGGTAATGATTCTGCTTAAAACACTTACTTCTCAGAGAACGGGAGGTCAAGAGAGATCTCTACACATGCTGATATCTGTTCATGTCTTTCTTCAGGTTCAGATGATGCCAGTAAAACCCCTATGCCAAGCTCCTAGCAACCAGGACTCTACAACAACACAGGTATCATGTGATCACATATTAAAAGCTTTATAGATGTCTTATGAACACTCACAAGTGTTATAACTATTTTAATGAGATAACTTGTTCATGCTTGTCAGTATGGAGTTTGATTTCATAAGCTATTCAATATTTTGATAAGTTAACTACACAAGATAGTCTACTCTAATAAGCTCAAGAAATCTAAAAATGTTCATAAAGATAACATTTCAAATGAGCAAAATATATTTTGACAACAATAGTATCATAACTTGTTACAATATGCTTAAATACTGTACTTACAAGCTGATCTATGCAAATCAGTGAAATGGCTCATAGGCTGTTTTTTTTTTATTCAATTGAAAGGCGAGACTTCTATTCTTAAGGTCATTGCACGCTGAGTTTTTGTGTGCGTTTTTCCGTATTCCTCGTCCTTTCCAATCAAAATGCAAAAAGATGCGAAAACGCAGAAAATCGAACCTGATTCGAATATTTTCATGATGGACAAAAGTTTCAAAGGCAGTTTGTAAATGTAATTGACACAATGTGAGGTCGTATTTATTTTTTAACGTGCGAAAATTCCGGACTCATTGTGCAATGACCTTTACAGTCACCATAAAAGCATCTGGTTCTTCCGAGTTATCTCTGATTTCTTTTCCAGTTTTTATAGTGCAGTCTCCATAACAATGAACAAGCATTTATAACTAAATAAAATAATTTACATGCGAGTTATTTATACTTCATCATAAAAATGAAGCATCTTTTTACTAGACTTTTTTTACTTACTAAGCAAGCATCTATTCTTCTAGTTATTTAAAACATTGTTTTACTTTTTTCTGTTTCGCCAGTATTCTCTTTTTTCAGCATTAACAGAACAATATAGTCTAACTTAAGAACTGTACGTCCTCACAGACTGAGACATTATTATTAATAATACACACTATAACAGAGAAACAAAACAATAAATACAAATAAAAAATACTTTCATACATGCATAAATATTGTAGGGGTATAAACAAAATCATACTGAATAAATCAAATCATTTCCTGGCCTAATAATTTCTCATAATTTTTAGACCTCGGTTAATATGGCTAGCCAGCTCCTTTTAACATAGATTAAGCTGGGTGCTGTTTTCAAAACATTTGTAAATAAAACATTTTAATATAAGTACTAAACATTTTACTACAAAGTCTACCAGAAGTCTCGCACAATCAAAGAGAACAGCTAACTTTCTGCGTTCCAAAATAAGGTGGTAAAGTATCCAAAACAGACAGAAGTCAGCTGTATCGCCCTCTGGAGTCTTGCGGTGCTACTGCTCCAATAACAACAACATGCATTACTTCACTGATGCACTGGCCTACAGTAGCCTATACGAAGACATAATTAAAACTGATATATTCACTATATCATTTCTTTTGTGTCTCACTGCAGATTTTTCCTGGAGAGACGTAAAAAGCATCACCTGAGACAGTCAAGATAACCAGAGTTTCACATCCCATTAAAGCACATTGACACGTCCCTCTCGTCCTTTCTCTCTCTCTCTCTTTCTTATGGTGAAGGTTCCTTCCTAAGGGTTCTGGGATGCAGATTAAATTATTCGGCTGTTTGCTGTACATTCCATTTTTTACTTTGTCCTAATTCTAGAACTTTTGTATCATTTGATATATTAATTTTACCACTTTTAGATGGAAATGCATGATGAACAAGAGAGGGTGAGGAATTGCGTACGTCATGCATTGGTCTCATTGTGTAGGGTCTAAATATATTTCGTTTGGAGTGACACATTAAAGTTAGAGAGTAAAACTAACAGAAGGAATTTTGAGTAAGCGAAACGATTTGGGGCTGGAGAAAATGTTGATCTGTCAAACCTGTGATGTTCCATTGCTTTGTCCACATGGTGTCCTCATCCTTGACACTGACTGAAAGACTGCAGCTGCTGCAACGAGAACCTTCCCTCCCGCTCTCAGATAAACGCCGGCCTGAAATGTCACAGAATGAGATGTTTTCTGCCCGCCCAATGATATGAGACTGTACAGGCAATTTCTGATAGAATCTCTGATGTCTATGTGGAGGAATACTAATAAACTAGCAATGTAAGAGCACAGATTGCTCTGAAAACTGTTACAAATTATTTTGTATAGATTTACAAGTCATTTTAATATGTACACAGGGAGCAAATTTAATAAAGACTGGGTTGTCAGAAAATCAAATGACCATGGAGTATTTATTAATTGTATAGTAAACCACACGCACATCTTATTTTGGCTTTTTAAACTGAACTACAGTAATTACAATAAAACATTTAACTATAATAATAAGGAATTTAATAACAAAATAATGTCACAAGATAATATAAATATCTAATACGACATAAAATTCAGTCTCTAAAACAAATATAATATACTAATATCTAAATATAGATACTATACAATAAATAAAATATTTTATGTTTTATTTCTATCTCATTTTTTTTTTTAAGAATTTAAAATATTTTTGTGTCAGTTTAATATATCGTTTAATCTAGCACAAAACAATTATTTACCCAAAGAGGAGCTTTTTTGGGTTTATTTCAACTAAAAATAGACTCAGTTATTAAAAATGCAAATAATTTGAGACAAATCATGATTTATTAATTCATTACTTCAAGGATGCATTTTACCTGGTTATTTGTTTGAAATATCTTTAATATTTAGGTTTTAGATCAGTATTTTTCTAGTTTATATAGGCTACATAAATGAAAAGTATATAGGCTATTATTTAAATAAAGTTGTTATCCTAATATAATAATATAGGTGTCTGTAAAGCAGGAAATGTGACAGACAGACAGACAGACAGACAGATAGATAGATAGGATTAATTTATTGATCTTGGTTTGTTTAAAAAAACATATTTTATAAAACAAATCCAAAATAAATAAACACACGCAAGTATAGCAAATAAAATATGTGTGTGGTTGTGTGAATCGAAAATATCTCTATACATCAACATCAGACATTTCAGCAAAGCTAGCAGAGTTTGCGCGGCTGCACGCGGGGTTAAACGTTACCAGATGGTGTGAATGGCCTTATGAATGAATGGATCATATTTCAGCGGGTTTAGTCAAAGAAAGACAGTCTAATCTAAGCTCTGATGTCTTAATAAAAAAAAAAAAAAGATTTAACCCAGACTGGATTCCTTGATCCTTAACGTTACCCAGAGAAAGAGTTAAGTTTCCACGTGTCTCCACCGGGTCTTTGGAGCGCGACACGATCTCACGTTACATCTCGGTGGTCTAAACCTGGCCCTGGGGTGAACAAACGAGAGGATGAGGAGGAAGAGGAAGGTGTACCGCGGACAAAAGCCACCAAACAGCTCCGAACAAAGCGCTCGCGGCCCGCCTGTCCGAGCGTGACTTGAGGTCTCTGTGTGCAAATGTTCCCGTCACCCCAAACTAACGGGAGGCCGATGAAACCACAGGCAGGGTTTTAAAATGGAGACGGCCGGTGAAGCTTGACCCTCACAGTGCATTAGCTTCCCCCGCGGCCCACTTTCTCAACAGGCCGGAAGGGCGCGAGAAGCCTTTCGAAATATTATACTTTAATTTAAGGCGTAAGAGGGTTTAAACATCCACTCCGATGTAGAGGTTGATATCTGTGAGAAAAGACCTACCTTTTACTGACACACAGAGTCGATGGTTTTGCACGTAATATAAGACGCATTACTGTTTGCTTAATATCCAAAACTAACAGCGAGATAAAACCCATTCAAACTCCAAAAAGACCAATTCATAAGAGTGTCTGTTATCTGGAAACTCATTATCAGCATCTGTTGACAATCCAAGAGTTCAACACTGTCTTTGGCTTACTGAGTTGTGATAAGTTCTGTCCACACGCGCTCTTCTGTTCATTTATTTCTTATTCACTCATTCAAATAGTTTTGAAACCTTCTTAAAGGAACAGTTCACCAAAATTCTGTTACTGTTTATGGAACGCAGAGATTGTATGTCGTTCTTTTGCAAACGTTCTTTTGTAATGTTGCTTTCATAACAGGCATTCTTTCAGAGTGGAGAAAGTACACATTGAAGTGTTTATTATCAGCGTCCCTACAATTCATATCTTTAAAGGCAGTTTTCAAAAGAAAATAGCCTAGTACATCTCAAAAATGTATCCAAATAGCTTTTAACTCAACAAAAGGAAACATGAATTAAAAACATTATTTAATACGATTTTAGTTCTTAAATTCTATGCTAATTAGAGCATATTTAATCAGATAAATTTGGCTCATTTGCATATGTAAACATAGATTTCAGAAAATGTATAGGCTAATACAAAACAATAGTCTTTACTGTAGGCCCACTTTCATTGGACAATAATTGTGTGCAGGTACTGACAAAAACTACAAAGTAAATTAAATATATTACATTTGGCAATGCAATAATCATTCTGTGGTTGTTTAATATCGGTGGCGAACATTAATTCGAGACCTCAGGCAGGAAATGAGAAGTAGTCCGACCCTCTGATCAAGTTTAATGTTCACCTGTCCACACTGTTCCTCTGTCCTGCTACACAACATATTAGATTTGGCCCACGGTGATTAATTACAGAGCGGTTCAGGGACCCAAAACTCCAGTGCCGCAGTAATTTCAGACGGATCGGGTTTCCAAACAGAATGACTCCTTCAGGACGATCAGAGGTGGCTCGTGACCACTGAGACAAAAAGTCCTAAGAGAGCTCTGGATGAAGCTGAAATCTGAGAACAGAACAGGAATCTGTATGAGAAAATGCACAGGTCTGTATGTGTGTGTGGTTTAATCTGTGTGTGTGCTGGCCCACAGGAGAACTCACCTCTTGCTTCCATGCTCTCCTGTGACCACTGAGTCTCTGAGGATTTTTCTGTTTCTCCAAAATGTTATAAATATTTTTTTAATATTACTGAAATTTAAGTTATATTTAAAGACAACATTTTAGATATTAAAACATGCAGAAATATTGCCAAAAAGATATCAGGAAAAAGTATGAATATTTATGTAACATTTATATTTAAATATATTTAAAATATATTTTTTATGCTCATTATTTAGAAATATACTTTTGGATTATATTTGTATAATTTTGATTTATATAATGCAAAATAAATTCAATACAATTCAAGATTATTTGTATAGCGCTATTCACGATAACAATCGTTGCAAAGCAGCTTTACAGGAAATTAAGTTTCTACAATAGATTTATATATTGTAGAAACTTAATATATATAACTTATGGCAAAATTTGGTTAATTCTGTATATTCTCCAAGGGGTTGTCATCATCTCTTCTCAGGTGTTCGGTCATCTCAGATCATTTAAGGGTTGGATCCAGACTGAAGCTTGTGTAATTCCTAGTTACCACGAGATGTTAATCCAGAAACAGAGAAACAAATAAAGACAATTAGCGTAGTTCCATCCAGGAACAACCCTGGATGAAATTATCTGTTCAACTCAAGCTAAAGCATAATAATGTGCGTTTGATCAGATATACTGCAGTACTCAATTATAAGATAGTGTGAGATGCATTATATGAATGCTTGGCTAAAGAGATGTGTCTTTAATCTAGATTTAAACAGAGAGAGTGTGTCTGAACCCCGAACGTTATCAGGAAGGCTATTCCAGAGTTTGGGAGCCAAATATGAAAAAGTTCTACCTCCTTTAGTGGACTTTGCTATCCTAGGTACTACCAAGAGTCCAGAGTTTTGCAACCTTTTTTCAAAAAAAATTAAAAAATGTTATTTTTGCATTTTATATATTCTTCTACTTATCCTTTTTCTACTTACTGTACACATACACGCACACACATATACACACATCTTTAGCCCTTTTTATATTTTAAAATCAAAATCTAAAATAATACATTAAAAATTATTAAAAAAGTACAAAACAGTACTTTTAATGACTATTTTGACAATATAATAATACAAAATAAATGTTTTAAATTAATATATTCATTTATAATTATTATAATTAAAATTATTATATATAGAGAGCGAGAGAAAGAACATTTATACATATATATATATATATATATATATATATATTATTATAATATTCAATATAATATAAAATAATAAAAAGCAAAAAATAATTTTAACCACTATTTTAACACTACATTGGCACAACTATTACATGCATAAAACTGACATTCATTTTCTTGCCTCTGGAGTACATTTTGTTATTTTTATTTCCCAAGATATATTGTAAGTGTGGAAAAATATATTTTTGCCATAGGATACAACTGTGGTGGTCCGTCCTTTTCCATATGGTCCGAGTCTCCATGTACGGCAGCCACCCGCTGTACCGCCTGACCCTACCGGCCGAGCTGAACCGATCCTGGACTGGCACTTCTAATCTCGTCACCCAAGGTTGGCTCCAAGAGCGCTATGGTTTCAAGCACCTAACAGAGAGCTTTTGTTTGAGATCAGGCAGGCCTGCAGGAATGAGAGAAGCCACAGGACATGAAACTGGCCAGCAGACATCTGGCCACATCTGCCAACAAGAGCAGCTGATGTGTAATAATACAGCTTTTCAATATGTCTTGACATTCCACACTGCTACTGTGATTGACCAGCAGTTGGACATTTCTTCTACAAATAGTAGTCTTAGTACTCAAGTACATGCAAAGCATTTTTGTGAACCACTGATTCTTCCAATAGCAAATGAGCCTAATATTTATAGCAGGAAAAAAACAAAAGCTAGCTGTAGTTACACACTATGTAAGCTAACATGTTTTACATTATTTGGATTCAGGGTTTAAAAAATAAAACAGTATTATTGTAACATGATAGTACAGATCAATCACACACACACACACACACACACACACACACACACACACATAGTTCACATTACAACAAAGAAAGCTTGTTTAGCTCAAGAGCTCATTAGCTTTGCTACGACACACGTTCATTTAGCTCATCAGGAGGAGTTGATCACAGAAATGAATTTCGAGGCCTGCTGGTGTTCGTTACATTGTAAAATGGGCTTGATGTGAACTGGCACGCGCTACAGGAATGCGATCTTCCAGAGAGCTGCCAGATATTCAGTTACTGTGATGGGACAGGAGCATTAGCTTCTGCAAAATACAGATACATAGTACTTGAATGTACCATAATCCATTAAAACATCACAAGAAATTATAAATGTTATTGTTTTTCTTCAGAAGACCTAGCAACACTTGTGGTCTTCAGTTACTCAGTATTATAGATAAATGCAAAAATAAAAAAATTACAAAGTTATAGACTTTTTTTAAATAAATAAATTAATATAGGTATACATATTTCTCTTATATTCATGATTTATAAATATTGTACTTTAAAGTGTGAGAGGTCCTTTTATGTTATAATAGTTGTAAAAATCTAAAAACATTTAATGATTCTTTCTGTTTTTTTACCCTTTTATACTTAAAAGTGAAAATAAAAATATGAATAAAATAAATAATTATAAAAGTAAAAAATGGCATTAGACTATACATTAGCATACATAAATGCGTAAAAAAAGATAAATCAATTAAAAAATGTAAATAAAGAAATGTATGATATAAAATGTCTAATTTTTTACAGACTGTTTCAGCAAGCAAGCAAATAAATAACTAAATAAATAAAATATAAATTAAATTAAAATAAAACCAGCCTAAAGTGGTTTGCTGGTCTTAGCTGGCCATAAAACTGGTCAGTCTGGTTTGATGGTTTTTTTTGAGAGAGGTTTTGGCCACTAATTGATCTAATGAGACCATCTATACCAGTTCATGTGGCTCAGTGGTTAGAGCATTGCGTTAGCAGCGCAAAGGTTGTGGGTTCGATTGACAGACAATACTAAACCTGTAAGTCGCTTTGGATAAAACTGGTAAATGTAAACCAGCAAAGACCAGCAAACCATCTTATACTATTCATATTACCTTGTTTCTGGCCACAGCATTTACTTAAATTAGGACAAAATCCATGTTTTTGGACAGACTTAAACCTAATTTAAAATTCAATCAAATGTCCTCAAATTAACAAACAACAATGATCAAAAATAAATAAATCCCAACAACCTGTACTATAGTATTTTGGAGACAATTTATGAATTTTGCGCCATTAATGTTTTTAGACATTTAAATAAATACAAGCATTTTGAAATAAAAGCAAAAACCTAAAAATAAAATGCACCATTATTCATTCTTTTGAGTGTTGCAGTTTTTTGTAAGAGCTATATCACTAAATAAGCATGAAAGAAACCACTGATCTAAAACCAGAGAGGCATCTTGTTTTCCAAGGGTGAATGGATGAGAAAACAGCTGTCACTTCCTGCATGAGTTCCTGTGGCTCTGGTCTGTGTGTCATGTTGTGTAGGTGCCCTCCACTGGTTGAGCTGCCTGCTGGGCCAAAGAAATGATGGGACATATCATGAATTATGATGCTTTTCATCCCAATTTTTGGTATAATCAGTCAACAGCTAATGTGCAGCAAATATTCATCATCATTTCTGCACTTTGATACATGAAGTCACTGCAGATCTGATCGGAATATAAATTATGAATAAAAAATGTGTCAGTACTCACCTGTCGTTTGATTGGTGGGAGCAGTTTGAATGGCAGGGGCTGGGGTTAGAAGTCCTGCCCCTTACCAAGATGGGGGGCTGGAAGGGTATAAAATGTATTTTGCTGGCCAGTCAAGCATAAGGAAGTCAAAAGCACGTTTGCTGGTTGCTTTATGTCTGCTGCACATTTCCCCACATAGACCTGTGCTAAAGATGCTGTCACGGTAAGTCAATGACGATTGATTTATAACCACCAATATCTCTGAAATTGACAACAGGGGAGCAACTGATAGCTGAATGAGCAATAATTTATTAACATGTATCAAGGCGGAGCAGTGGATTGGTTTATCAATGTACTTGAATGAGGAGTTTTTATGTTTATGCATTTATTTAATGCAGCTTGCATTGAATTCAAAGTACATGAATTAATTCTTACATTCCTTGAGAATCAATCCCATGACTTAGGTGTTGCTAGCACTGTGTTTAAGCTACAGGAATACTTTTTAACAGCCTAAAAGCATGTTTTGAGTAGGATTTGATGCATATGACTAATATCTGGTTTGAAAGTCTGTGTTACTCTAATAATTTAATGCTGGGAATCTCACTTAATAATAAAATGTGATATAATGTCTGATAACTGAATGCTTTATGATGAAAACATGCAAACTCAGTGCTAAGTATTACATTTAAGCATTACTTGTGTTTTTAAAAACCCACATCGATGAATTTACGTTGTATGCAAGTTAAATTGGTATTAAAATAATATTAAAAGCATGCATTTCTCAAGAGAAATGTTGGATTTGAATGCCCATTTTTAGCTGTTTTTGAGAATATGCATGATAAATTGCTCATTTCTGGGTTGAATTTGCTTCATGTGCTTATTCTGGAATCTTATCATTTTGCTTTCACAGAAATCTTGTAATTGCTTCAGTGGCTGTTGTGTTTCTGGCGTCCACCGTATCAACAGCTCCTGTTGAAGGTACGAGCTCTTTTCCCAAAGGGATTATTAAATGACACACTCCTATGTTTAACATACAGTGCCCTACGTTCATTAAACTGCTCAATTATTACTCCGGACAGATAAAGAGCCTGAGGAAAATGACTTCGAGGCTGAAGAGGGTGAAGAAGAACTGTCCGAGGAGGAAGATGGTAGGGAATTAAGTTCTTTTAGATGTTACTTCATCAACGTCCTGACGAGAGCCGATCGTATCACATCAAGAAGCTCATATTGTGGGCAGTTTGACATTAGATGTGATCCTGCAAAAGGACAAAATGAGAAGTTAATACTATAATGTTCATGATAAACAGTTCTAAAGTAAACCTGACTCTCTTTTAAAACTTGTAAAAAATCTGTTCAGTTTCATAAACCCAATTTTTAACACCATAAACACATCAATGTGAGTAAATCCAAAGTCTCAAACAGACAACAAAAGAGCATTCATCTTAAAACAGATCAGTGAATTCTGAACTCTGTGGACTCGTATTATTCTGATAACAGTCAGCAGATTTCCGAGGGATTCGGGACAGAAAGAGGAGAAGGGCAAAACAAAGGAGCGGTTGTTATAAACTGTATCGATTTTCCCTTTTCTTTACAGATGATGATGACTCCAAAGGTCAGCATATGAAGGGTGGGTGACAAGTTCACAACTTACCACCATTGCGCAAAACCTCAGTCATCTTTAATAATCACATAATGAGTCATAATTTAATAATCACATAATAAGTCATATTTTACTTCAAAAGTCAGTCTTTCTTAATGAGGCTGAGCTATTCGAAACATTTGGGGTTCTGCCATAATCAGAAATTACACTTACAAAAAAGTACAGTGGTATTTTGTTCTTGTATACTATGATTTTTGGACATGGGATCAATGATAATACTGTGTTTTTCAAAGCTTGATCATTGAGGTTTTAAAGTATTGTAACCGTACAGTATCATAGTACATATCAAAGCAACATGCTATTTCATTCATAACTTATTCTTTTGAGTACTTTGGAGTATCATGTTAATATCATGATATTCCGAACAAAAATATTGTGATGTGTAAACCTAGTACAGTTAGGGTAATATTATCGAACTTCGATGTATACCATGAAATTCATCTATCACAATATTTCATATAGTATTTGCAACATTCCTACAAGAGTACATGCATGGATTTCAGGACCATAATATATTTTAAAATACCACAGTATTGCCATCTGATACAACCATAATACCATTTTTGTAAGGTAATTAAGAATTACTAGCATTAAAAAATTTGGGGTCGGTATTTTATTTTTTATATAACAGTCTACTTTGCTCAAGACTGCATTTATTTGATCAGAAATACAGCAGTTAATATTGTGAAAAATATTACCATTTAAAATGATTGTTTTCTATTTGAATATATTTGAAAATATACGACTTGAGCAGCATCATTACTCCAGTCTTCAGAGTCACATGATCCTTCAGAAATCATTATGCTAAGAAAACATTTCTTATTTTTTTCAAAGTTGAAAACAGTTGAGTTGCTCAATATTTTCGAAGAAACTGATTATTTTTTTCAGGATTACCTTTGATAACCAGAACAGCATTTATTTGGAACAGAAATCTTTTATAACATTACTGAAATCTTTGCTGTCAGTTTTGACCAATGTAATGCCTATTTTCTGTTAAAGACTAAATTAACTGACCCCAAATATTTCAGCAGAGTTAATCAATAAATTACAGTGTTAAAGTCTAAAGACTGATATAGAGTAACACTATATTTAACTTGTAGCATTTAGGTAGCGATATTGCAAAAACTAAACTAAAATCAGATCTAAAATGCACATAAAAGCCAATAAAAGCAACTTAAAATGTATATAGCTGGTTTAAACAAGATGCAAAACCCCTTAAGCACATGTAAAAAGAGTGTTTGTCTTTTAAGAAGCCACCTGGCTAGAACAGATTGATTGACCTGTGAGAAATGAGCTCTGGGAATCTTAAGAATATGTTCCTTGTTCCTCTCCCTCTTTTCCCAAAGGAGCCGGATCTCAGCAGGCCACTGCAGCACCCAAAGGCTTGGGTAAGGTGAAGCTAATCCTCTTTAGAGCTGGAGGCAGAGAACACTGAACCTCTCAGCACTGGAAAATAGTTCACTGGGTGCACCCTACTCAGTAAGCAAAGTCAACCAGTACTTAATCTGGTTTAAGGATCAGGTATGTGGTGATTTTAGCCACGGTGGCTGAACGGCATTGCTCGATTTATTAATAAATGTGGAAAGATGAAACATCAGGTGCACAGACCCATGGAAAACAGAGGCCTGTAGCGCAGTGAGATTGCTTGTTTGTTGGGCCGATGTTTCAAGACCTTGTTTAGACTGAAGGGCTGTTTTTCTCCAAGGTATATCTCCTGGCAGCGCCGCCGCGGGCGAATCCCCAAACGGTAAGGAAAGTCTACTCGATAACGCAAAAGCAAGTTCTGTTCGGAGTGCATTAGCCTCTCATGGCCTCTGGTGAAAGGTGAATTTGTTCAAAGCTCAATGGCCACTTTTCAAGCCTTTCTAAAGTCCAATACATCTTTTGACAAAACCTTTGCTCTTGTTTCCCAGGTCAGAAACTTAATGGTGGCACTCAAACTGGCCAAGTCTGTAAGTGTGAACCTGATCTATCAGGGGCAAAACTTTCACACAAGTCGCACTTTAGAAAAGCAACAACGACTGACCTTATGTAGCAAATGCACTAAGAGCTACAATCACACAAGTCGCACTTTAGAAAAGCAAGGGTCAAGCCGAACACCTTATGTAGCAAATCTAAGAGCTACAATTACGCACTTGGCCAATCAGAAACTAAACTAGTGTTTTTGTCATTACAGCATCCGGCAGCACATCAACAGCTTCAAATGGAGCAAACGGTAACCAGCATTTCAATCTGAATATTATAAAACCTTCTGCTGTAAAAAAGCCTAATATTGCCTAATTTGATGATGTTGAGTTCAAAAGTATCAATAAAAATGTCCTATTGCATAGTATTTTTTCATGAAATTATACATACTTATCTGCTTTAATGCTCTTACCAAAACAGCAAAAGCAGCCAAATGTCAAATCATCGACAAAAACAAGTATTCAACATTATAATATAACTTACAATCTGCAAAGGAGTAGAAAAATATGTTCAAAATAAGCTAAATAAATCAGCTTTTTTTGCACAAAATCTGTCATTTTCTGTAAGTTGCTGTTTGGATGTATTAAAAAAGATCTAGGTCCACAGATCTAGATCATGTTTGCATTTTCTACATTGCTGACTTTAATTCTAACCTTGAAATTAGGCATAAACAATGTCATGCATGTGAAAATTGGCTGAGAATTTAACAAATAGTTGTACTGGGCTCAGAGAAAGATAGTAATCTTGTTTGTATGGCAGTGTTTCCACTGATTAAGGGATCATACACGACTTCCTAGCCTTACAAATGGTTGTAGAATGCAAAAATGCACATTTTATTTTGTGAGAAAGTGACGTGCTAGAGGAAAATAGGCACTATTTTTGGAATCAGCACCCCAAAATGAAGTTAAAAATAAACATTGGATTTAATTCAGAAAATATGATGCAGGGTGGTGAATCATTAGTTTTGTTGTTTAATTAAACCACTAACTGCATATCATTGGATTACGGGAGCATTTTCAGGATTGACGGCTATGCTTTATTACTGGACAAAGAATGTCCTCTCAGAAATGTTTCTTCGTGGGTTACAGGAAGTAACGGAAGAGACGGGTACTCTCGCCCATCTGGCTCTAGTTCTCATACTGCACTTGTTCACCTGCTGTATATGCTTTTCTTCTTACCCTAACAAGACGACTGCCTAATCACTGTATTTATTTCACTTACAGATGCAAGTTATGGTGAACAAGATGGGTCCAAATCAGAGATAGTTCCTCCAGGTACCTGATCAATGATTCTGGCCTAAAAAAAATACAAATTAAAAAGCAAGTTACGCATTTATATGGCATGGCATAAATACTAGCAATATAAACTAAAAATACTAAAATATTTAATACTACCATTAAATTGTTTTATTATAATGTAATATAATTTAATTATAGTATAATTTAATATATAACAATTGAACAATAACAAAAGTTCAGTCAAAATGAAAGTATTCATTTCTTTAAAAACGTGTTAATAAATAGTTAAACAGTAGTGCATAAGAGAGACTGATAAAGGGAATTGTTCTCAGGTGTAGGAGCTGGAGGAGCAGGTGCTAATGGAGCTTCAGGATCTAAAGTCCCTGGTAATGACATACAACATTTTCATTTGTAATATGATCTCAAATATTATAATTTTTGAACAAAAAATATTTACAGCACTAGAGAATCTCAATATGTGTAATGTGTTTCAGGCACAGACGGGGGCGTCCATTCAGTGTCCATTTCTGTTGGTAAGAGACTGTTCTGTTTATGTTAAGGCAACTGTGGCTTATAATGGGTGTGTATATTATGCACATAAAATCTAAATATAGCATTCACTTCGCAATGAGATATCTTTGTCAATCTCACAGTGTCATCAGGTCAAGGGTCATCAGGCCACATAGCAGCAGGTCATGGGTCCACAATGATATCCAGCCACACGTTTGGCCGACCTTCAGATGGTGTAGGTGTAGTTTCCTCCGAGGTCCAATCACAGCCTGCAGGTATTTCAGTCAATAAGATGGAATAGTTCACCCAAAAATGAAAATGTACTGACCCTCAGGCCATCTAAGTTGTAGATGAGCTTTTTCATTGAAACATTTTGTTTTAGATGAGCTTGAAGGTGTGCTTCTGTATTGAAACAGATTTGGAGAAATTTTGCATCACTTGGACTCTCTGCAGTGAATGGATGCCGTCAGAATGAGAGTCCAAACAGCTGATAAAAACATCACAATAATCCACATACACACAAATGAATGTGTCTTTAAACTTCTTGTAAAGCTGTATGTTCATATGAAACAAATCCATCATTAACCAGTTTTTAACTTCTAAACGTTGCTTCTGGCCATTTTAACAAAACTTCAGAATGCTTCCTCCAGTGAAAAGTCCATCCCCTGTTGTCCTCTCACATCAAAATCCACCAACATCTTTGTTTAGGACAGTTTTTGGACTTGCAGCTTTTCACTATACAATACATTAGTTGATGGACTGGAGTCGTGTGGATTACTTGTTAGTTATTGTGCTGTTTTTATCATCTGTTTGGACTCTCATTCTGACGGCACCCATTCACTGCAGAGGATCCATTGGTGAGCAAGTGATGTAATGCTAAATTTTAATGTTAAGTGAAGAAACTTATCTACTCATTTTGGATAGTCTGAGGGTGAGTAGTTCAGCAACTTTTCATTTTCTAGTGAACTATTCCTTTAAAAATAATTTCATATTCATTAGATATAAGGCTTCAAGTAAAAGATCTATGCAGAAGTTATACAATCATAATGCTCTTTGCATGCATGTTCAGGGTCAGAGGGATTCGCTCCACATACAGATGGCTCACAGTATGAAAATGGTACGTGTATAACAGGATCTTGCTATTGTATCTCACGGAGGTCATTTCTTACTGTTTAAATGCTTTACACAATTATCAAGAACAGTTCTTGTCTTCTTGCATCAGGGGAAATGGCCCATGATGGATCTCAAATAGAGTCTCCAGGTGATAAACATTAAAGTTTACATACAGTTTACAAAATGTTTTCTGTTAAATTATAATTTATGTCATAATAATATCATTGTTATGTTGTGCAATCAGAAATCCCTGAGATAGAATCTAACGGTGAGTGTTACTGTGTTAATGCACAGAATATTGTGCATCATATTATCAGAATGAGTGATGTAGTCATTTTAATCGGGTTCCTCTCATAGGCAATGGACACAAACAACTACTGAATGGAGGAGAAACAGGATTTACAGGTTAGGAAACAATGAATGACTTAATTTGTATTGACTGACATTTCAAATGACACAAAAGATAAAAAATAACTATATCTCTGATGTTAATTTGCTGTTTTTGATGCAGGCTTGGATCATTTCATGGCAGGCACATCTCAGATACAAGAAACAGGTATAAAACATGAATTCAAATCCTACCATGGAAAACCATTCATTTCTGAGATAAAAAAGTATATTAACACCATTTTCAGTAAAAAAAAACAGAACTTCTGTTCCTGTGTTGTTTGTTATATGTATGTATGCAGGTGCTTTTGATTCATTTGGCACAAGCCCTCACCTGGAAATTACAGGTAAACATCAGTTCAACTCTTCTGCCCTTCAAAAGCAAAAAACACACTTTGAGTTATTGAGTTAAACCCCAAACCAAAACACTGATCAGAAGCTCCTACACTACTGTTCAAAACTGTGGAGTCGGAAATATATTTTTTTAATCAACAATGCCTTAATTTGACCAAAAATTGTACTTGTATCACAGGAATAAATTACATTTTAAAAGTATAAAAATTAAAACAGTAATTTCAAATTGTAATAATATTTGACAATATTACCGTTTCCACTGTATTTTTGATCAGACATCTTTCAAAAACATTACAAAATTTTACTAACCCCAACTTTTAAACAAAAGTGTATACATTTAATATAAAAACATCTATACATATTCACTAAATAATAATGTGAGCATTAGACCATACTAGGAACTCAAACATTTCATTGCAAATTTTCATTGCAGGCATAACAGATCAGTCAAGCCATGACTTACTTGTTGGCTTGATGGGTGAGCATTTCATTGTTCTCATTAATTAGTGGAAGGAATACTGAATGTTGATTCTCAGTATGGACCAGAATGTCTCCCTCTACAGGTGGAATAGGAGAGAGCTTTGGTCCAGACACCCAAACAGACGGGCTAGGTACGCTTTTAGACCTCTTAGACACTCCTCCAGACGTTCCCCCCACATGCCTAGTAACTGACGCTGTCTCAACAGATAACATGGGACTCGCATTTCAGGTGGATTCGGCAGGTAAGCGTCCACTTCAAGCCATCCATTCTTCACTTAACCAGAGAGGCTTGCTGTTTATGGCTTTTGGGCTGTGGTCATCAGAATTGCTTTCAGCTGATCTCATTGGCCTTGTAGCAAATAGGATGTCCCACAATAGTTAAGTTCACTTGATTTACTTTTATGCCCATGCTGTGAAACGGCTCACATACGGCACTGAGAGCCTTCCCTCATTCTGTCCAGCTGTCACGCTGTAATAATTATGGGCTGCGCTGACAGAATAAACCATTCAGATTCTATTCTCTACCTAATAATTTATTGAAAGACGACTGGTGTGAATCAAAGCTGTCCTTTTTTTTCTCACTGGTTCTCCTTTCCAGCCGCTGGCGTGAGTCCAGGGCACCCGTCCAGTGGCGGTCCAGTTCTAGACGCTCCTCCAGGTAATGGCTGCTGGCTGCTGCTCTGTGCTCCTTTAGGTCCTGTAAATTTAGAGTGCTTTTACCCCAGTAGCCATGGGATTATCTCAGCACACGCCTAATAAACTCTGTCAGACTTACAATCCTGACATTGGCTCTGAAGGGGGCGTAACAACAACTTTGAGAGACGTTTTTAGTGTCACAAGAGGTCACTGGGGTTTCATGTATCTGTATGAATTACACAGACTGATCACTAAACTCATAGCTCAGCTTACTGAATGAGTGTAGGAGCTTCAACATGGATAGATAGAACAGATAGAATACAGACAGACAGACAGACAGAGACAGACAGACAGACAGATAGAACAATAGACAGACAGACAGACAGACAGACAGACAGAACAGACAGACAGACAGATAGAACAATAGATAGAGACAGACAGACAGACAGACAGACAGACAGACGATAGAACATAGAATAGACAGACAGACAGACAGACAGACAGAACAGAATAGACAGACAGACAGATGACAGACAGACAGACAGACAGACAGACAGACAGACAGACAGACAGACAGAACAGACAGACAGACAGACAGACAGACAGACGGATAGATAGAACAATAGATAGACAGACAGACAGACAGACGGATAGATAGAACAATAAATAGAATAGACAGACAGACAGACAGACAGACAGACAGACAGACAGACAGACAGACAGACAGACAGACAGACAGACAGACAGACAGAACAATAGATAGACAGACAGACAGACAGACAGACAGACAGACAGACAGAGACAGACAGACAGACAGACAGACAGACAATAGATAGACAGACAGACAGACAGACAGACAGACAGATAGAACAATAAATAGACAGACAGACAGACAGACAGACAGACAGACAGACACACAGACAGATAGACAGACAGACAGTTTAGTAAACCAATCATTTGCCTTGCTAACCGTCTCTTTTTCTGTATATCAGACTCTCCAGGACCAGATTACCTGTCTGTTGACAATGGGAATGGTGATTATACTCATTCAATCGGTAAGTATATTAATCTGTTTACTAGCATTAAATTAGTAATAGTATATTATGTTTCTTTCTAATAATATCTTTCATGATATCTCCAGGCACGGCTGATAATGGAGCCCAATCAAAGTCACCAGCTGATACAACAGGTAAACTGATGTTAAACAACATTCTCACCAAACATTCTGCATGGTCTGGTGGAAAGTGACATCAAATTCTGAAAAACAAAGTGTGTCAAATCTTAATTGAAGTTTAATCTGATTTTACAGATTCCACAGTAGTCTTTGACACAATGTCACATCCGGGTCATTCCTTCTTAGATTATTCAGGTAAGACAACTATTGTAGTAAAACTTTTCTACAACAACTTGTCTCATTTGTTAAAGGAAGTTCACCAAAAAAAAACATTAAATGCTGAAGATCTTCTCACATTCAGGCCATCCAAAATGTAGATAAGTTTGTTTCTTTAACAGATATGGAAAAATGTAGCATTACATCACTTGCTCAGCAATGGATCCTCTGCAGTGAATGGGTGCCGTCAGAATCAGTCCAAACAGCTTCTAAAACATCACAATAATCACAATAATCCACACCACTCCAGTCAATCAATTTACAACTTGTGAAGCGAAAGCTGCATGGACTCTCATTTTGACGGCACCCATTCATAATGCTAAATTTCTCAAAATCTGTTTTGATGAAGAAACAAACTCATCTACATCTTGGGCTGAGCGAATTTTGTTGAACTATTCCTTTAACATTAGTTAATGCAATAGATAACTAACAACAAACTTACAATTGGCAGTATATTTACTCTCAGCATCTACACTGTAAAAAAATTACATTGTGAAAAATTGTGGAAACTGACAAATATACATTGACGTGATAAATTGCTTCCCAAAAATTACTCCCAAAAAAAAAAATATTGTACTAATTTTGGCTAAAGGTCTGAAGTTAAAACAAAAAATATATATTCACCGAACATATTAAAATGTGCTCAGCCAATCTATCAAGAAGAAGTGAATAATCTGTGTTGGCCCAACAAGCCTTGCAGCAAAAAACGCGTGTGCGCATGCGCTTGAGAGAAACCGCTGCTGGGAGAGCGGAGCCGATGCAGAGGAGCGACACATCATTTCCAGATGGATTTTCCGTCATTAAAGTTATGGTGAGTACTGAACTTGTATTTATTAAGTTCAAATGAATTAAACAGAGTTTCCGAATGTTTTACTTTAGGACACAATACATTTGATATAAATGACATTGTATTTTGCAGAATAACAGTGAATTCACGCCTGTACTCATGTCATGTTGGCATTATAATAACCTAGTTTAGCTAATACTGATCTCTCGGTAGAGATGTGCGATAGGCAATATATCGTCTGCGATAATATCGTAATTGCTATTTTAACGATGTGGGGTTTGACATTATGAGTACATTATATCGCAAAAATCAAACAAAACACCTACAGAGTGCACGCATACATTACGTGATGGTTAGACTACTGCGCGTGCGCGTTAGAGTGTTTTTTCATTGCGTGATTTAGACTATTAAAATACATTGAGAATGATCACACAATTCAAGATTTGGGGGCAGAAAATGTATATATTTACATAATTTCAAATGGTTAATTAATATCACACGAAGAGTGACGTTTTTTCTTCCACAAAGCAACATGATTACAAATGTGATATTGCTTTTATACAATAGTTCGATGAACAAGATGGTAATATTAAGGGACTTATGTTTTAGACACAATATTGCCTGTTTTTGCTCTATTTCGCCAACAAAAATAATGACAATTTGTGTCTCTGAGCAACATGCCACAGTGTCTCCTTCCTGAATGAATCAATCGTTTAAAGGATTAGTTCACTTTCAAATAAAAAATTCCTGATAATTTACTCACCCCCATGTCATCCAAGATGTTTATGTATTTCTTTCTTCAGTCGAAAAGAAATTAAGGTTTTTGATGAAAACATTCCAGATTTGTATCCATATAGTGAACCTCAAATGGACTCTAAACTGTTGAAGGTCAAAATGACAGTTTCAGTGCAGCTTCAAAGGGCTATAAACGATACCAGACGATGAATAAGGGTCTTATCTAGCGAAACGATCGGTCATTTAGAAAAATTAAATAAATGTATATGCTTTATAAACACAAATAAAAAATATCATCCAATATCATCCAAGTGGATGCTGCACACTGGTGGTGTTTGAGGAGAGACCCCCCCCCCCCACCACATGATTGTAAAGCACTTTGGGTGTACAGCAATACACAATGAAAGCGCTATATAAATGCATCATTCATTCATTCATTCATTCAAATGTTCGCCTGTTTTGCGATGTGCGTCCCAGACTTCACGTAATATGTAATAACTTTGAAAAAGTCACGCTTGATGTAGGCGGAAGTACCGGGTCAGTGTTTACAAGTTGAACGTGCAAATACTAAGTCAAACGCCATTTACAAAAAAGGAAGTTATAACTCAACGAGTTTATAAGGTAAGACAACAATGTCGGACGATTTTGAACTTGGAGGAAAAGGTGAGATGGATCCTGAGTCATTGAGGTTCACTATATGGATACAAATCTGGAATGTTTTCATCAAAAACCTTAATTTCTTTTCGACTGAAGAAAGAAATACATAAACATCTTGGATGACATGGGGGTGAGTAAATAATCAGGACATTTTAATTTGAAAGTGAACTAATCCTTTAAATGATTCGGTTCAATCGCAATGACTCACTTATTAACAGTGACTTGCTGCCACCTACTGGCGGATTTAATTTCACATTTAAAGTATCTTCCTTTTTAAATAATTCCAAATATCAGTATTCAACGTTTTAATGTTTAAAATATCAGAACATTGTTTATGCAGTTGTAACTGAAGCTTAAATGGTTTGTGTCCTACATTAAACGGTTTGTAAATGTTTCTAAACGTCACTTCAGATGCAGCTTCTGTGTTTCCACTGCATTGCAAAGATGAATTTTGTTGATACTGATTTAATTTCTTGGTAACAGCCCAAAGGTCTTATTCTAATTGACTACTAAAATGTAAGAATTTGACTCAAAAGATGATGCACATTTTTAGAAAAATGGCTTTATGAAGGTAATAATGCCCATAAAAAGGTCAAACTCAATTTAAACGTATTGGAAAAGATTAATTTCTATGACTGCTGTAAACTGACCACCACACAGAATATGAAGAATATCAAAACTTTAGGAGTCCACAGTAGTCCTTAAAATTTTTGCACAAAAAACACTAAGCAAAATATTGTCCGTCTAATTATTGTTATCGATAAAATCCCAGAAAATATTGAGATATAATTTTTGTCAGTATCACACACCCCTATTTCTCGGTTACCTAAAGTTACTATTTATTGAGCTAAATTATTTTTATTTCACTTTATGATATTATATTAAATGTATGAGACACAAGGAAAACGTTTCTGCTGTAACATTTGTTTTGTTCCCCTCAGTGTAAGCCACCATTGCTAGATCTGAGCTTACGAGCCACCATTTAGTCAGAAGTGTAGAAAAGGAACCACTATGAATTTCACAGTGAGTATTTAACTCAGTTCTTATTGAATCTGTTCCATATTAGTGTCAAATACTAAGAGCTCTTAGATGTAATTTGTGTGACGTGGCTCTGTGTAATGCAGGCTGCATAAGTTATTGAAGTTATAAGTAGACTTATATTGCCATTGCTATTTTATATTTTTTTTACAGAGCCATTGGAGAACCACACAACTGCAATGCAAATTGGAATAGTAAGCAGCAGCAGTTGCACTTCAAGTGTGCTGAATGTCTCCGTTCTCATGGAAGAGGTGGTGCTTGACAACTAAGGAGGCTTTGTAAATGTATTTATTGTACTCTCTGGATTATTGTACTCCACATGAAGTTAATTTACAGTAAGAGGTTAGTTCACCCAAAAATAAAAATTGTCCCTCATGTTGTACCCAAACCCATAAGACCTTCAATCATCTTCAGAACACATATTAAGATATTTGTGATAAATCCGAGAGCTCTCTGACCCTCCATAGGAAGCTATGCAGCTTACACAATCAAGTTCCAGAACCGTAGGAAAGACATCATTAAAATATTCAGTGTGAGTCCAGTGGTTTAACCTAAATTATATAAAGCAATGCAAGAGTTTTGTTTGCAGAAAAAAATATTTACAAAATAAATAATACATTTTATTTATGAAATAAAATAATAAATAAGGTGGTTATTTATTTATTTTTGTGCAAACGAAGCACTCGCGTTGCTTCCTGTAAATCCAGGAAGGTTTCGCGAGGTTTAAACCACTGGGGTCACGTTGATTACGCTAATGATGTACGGTTCTGGACCTTGACTGTGTAAGCAGCATAGCTTTCTGTGGAGGGATCTCATCAAAAATATCTTCATTTGTCTTCTGAAGAACAACAAAGGTCTTACAGATGTGGAATGATATGAGGGTAATTAATGACACTAATGGTTATTTTGATTATTTGATTTTATTAATGATATGTTTGCATGCTTCTGAATGTATTAATGTTTAAAGTGCAATTAATCTGCTTTGTGTATCTTATGAGAATTGTAATGCATTATTTTGTAAGGTATACGGTGTAGAACATTTCAATATATTTATCATTGTAATGTATTTTTACAATATTGTTGTAGATTTTTTTATGTATTAAAATGTGTCTGTGTTCAGTGTATCATCATTTAATGTTTTGTTTTTTATGATTTTCTTTTGGGACAACGAGGAATAAACAATTCAGTAAGGTTGCTTTAGCAATATCAATTTACCAATATTGCCAAGATTTGCAGAAATTCCTATTGGGCCAATGGGCCCAGTTGCATATTTTTTTTTACAGTGTATTAATCTTTGTAAATGTTAATAAAAATACAACTGCTTATTAAATGTATTAGTAAATGTTGAAATTAACAATGTACCATATTTCTGCAGCATTTATTAATCTAGCTTAATGTACACTAATGTAAAAACAAAAATTCAACTAATAGTGAACAATACATATATAGCATTTATTATTCTTATTTATTGTTAACTAATATAGTTAACCAATGTTAATAAATGGATCTTTATGGTAAAGTATTAGCCCTATTTTCAACTACAAAAAGCTCAAAGGATATATGTTAAATATGATTATATTTAACAGTTTTGTTGTTCTCCTCAGATGGTGGGGCAGATAATAATGGTGCAGATTTACCGGATACAAACGGTAAGTTACAGTCAACATGCAACCTCACCTTTCCTTGCTGGAAAATCCAGATTAAAGGATTAAAGCAGTTGTTGGCTACTTTTCCATGATCCAAGCTGTTTTAGGTGGTTGACCACCTGCAGGAATTTCATCACACAGTACAATTTTGACACATAATTCATAACTGCATTACAGGAAATGTAAACGGTCGGCACAAACCTGTGGTAGACATACAGAAAGGTATGTTGAAATGTCTATGAAAACATATGAAACCTATAAACGAGAGAGAACTGCAGTGTGTGTCTGGATTCATTCACAGGTGACCCTCCAGCTGTTCATCTCGACATCAGTATGTATCTAGCAATAAAACAAACACAACATCACAACGTCATATTATTGACAGACTAATATCCTGGAATCGATGTGAATATTCCCAAATGTCTTTCCAAACAGGCGGAACAGGCCATCAGGACGCTGCAACGGAGATGCATCACACAGCTGGTACTATATCACCTGGTTGTATGACATCACTGAAAGTCAATTGATTTGTTAGCCATAATTCAATTTGTATGCGTCTTCTCTTGGCTAGACTGTCTAGAATGGTGGGGTTGAGTGGGTTTACCAAATGCTTGTGCTCAATACGGAAAATATTTCTCATAGCAGGTTTAAAGCCATGAAATCAAATATCAGAGTTTTGTGGATTTGTGTTCACATCATATCTATATGCTAGTGTACTCTTAAAGGTTAACAAAATTAGTAAATATGCACACTTAAACTGTACACATCATGGCTTATTTTATATAACTAAGGCTTAGCTATTAAAAAAGGGACATACTCTCTAAAACAATCTGTACAAACATCCTGCTTTAACAAAAAATACATCAGATTACTAAACTATGCTTATCAGGTGACATTATGCATGGGGTCCATAACATAAATTGAATATCAACCAATATTTGTTATCAATCAATTTTGTAACAGTTTCTTCCATAGACAACAGAGCTGTAATTAAAAAAATAAAATTAACAAATTAAGGCACGACACTACAGGCAAAAATATTTTGGGCTATTTTGCTTCCATAACTTGTCTTCTTTCAGACTAGTGGAAAGAAAACATCTAAAACGCATTTAAGAATTCATTTTATTATGCTTTACGAATTTACGTCTATAGATTCCAATACATATCTTTAACGGCCATTTTCACAAAATATTTTTTTCTCCTACTCTTCAGTAAAAACACACCAATTACATCTATATTTTGAAGGTTTTTACACAGTGGTTTGTTTATATATAATCCGTCTGATTAATAAAAAAAAATTCTGGCTGTTGACAGTATTTTCTCATTTATGGAGGAGAAGAAATTTTACTCAACAAAATAAAACAAGAATTTGAACCTGTCTTTATACAATGTTCATATTTCTATTCTGGAAATATATGCAAATTAGTGCCTAATGTAATTAAATAACACCTCTTTTGTTATTTAAAAACTAAAGTGGGAAACTTAGTTATTTAAACAGGAGTTAAATGTTAACCTATTCACCTGTAGTGTCTTGCCCTAAATGAAATCTTGCCTACACATCATTGCCTTCCTCACACAGTGTTTGATCAAAAAGGTAGGCAGCATTATTTTATGCATTTATAAAGTTTTTGTTTTACCCAAAATCTAAGGTATTGGGGAAAACAACCCCAGAATGCTTTGAGGGGAGCTCAGTGAATAAACCCATCCAAAATGACTTGAAATATTTAGGCCTTTATTTCAGTGAATACTGAGAGTATTTCTTAAATAGTTAAAGCTTGTGCTGTTTTTATGCTCATTAGCATAAACTTCAAACTTATGCGTTAAGTTTTCCCAATATTATTTTACATCTAGAAGGCACCCGTCAATATAGACAACAACATTCTTAAAAATAGAGGTGCTTCACGATGCCATAAAAATAAATTTTTTGTCTAAATGGTTCCATAAAGAACCTTTAACATCTGAAGAACCTTTCTGTTTCACAAAAGCTTCTTTGTGGCGACAGACGGTTCTTCAGATTATATAAAGGTAAGAAAGAGATGGTTCTTTAAAGAACCTTTGACTGAATGGTTCTTTGTGGAACCAAAAATGGCTCTTCAATGGCATCGCTTGAATAACCTTTTAATTACCTTTACTTTTAAGAGTGACGGTACCTCACTAGATTTTAGAACAGCGCTAATAATCTTTACACATATATCAATAATCAAATATTAATCTACTTTGCCCCTTTAGAAACTATTTTTCTTGTTGCTGTTATTTTCAGTTGGCGTGCTTGATCAAAGTGACCACACTCTCAGTCCTTATGCTGACGCGACCGGTAAGCAACCACAAATGGAAGCCTGTTTCCACCGTACAGGTACATCTCAATAGATTAGAATGTCGTGGAAAAGTTAATTTATTTCAGTAATTCAACTCAAATTGGGAAACTCGTGTATTAAATAAATTCAATGCACACAGACTGAAGTAGTTTAAGTCTTTGGTTCTTTTAATTGTGATGATTTTGGCTCACATTTAACAAAAACCCACCAATTCATTCTCAACAAATTAGAATATGGTGACATGCCAATCAGCTAATCAACTCAAAACACCTGCAAAGGTTTCCTGAGCCTTCAAAATGGTCTCTCAGTTTGGTTCACTAGGCTACACAATCATGGGGAAGACTGCTGATCTGACAGTTGTCCAGAAGACAATCATTGACACCCTTCACAAGGAGGGTAAGCCACAAACATTCATTGCCAAAGAAGCTGGCTGTTCACAGAGTGCTGTATCCAAGCATGTTAACAGAAAGTTGAGTGGAAGGAAAAAGTGTGGAAGAAAAAGATGCACAACCAACCGAGAGAACCGCAGCCTTATGAGGATTGTCAAGCAAAATCGATTCAAGAATTTGGGTGAACTTCACAAGGAATGGACTGAGGCTGGGGTCAAGGCATCAAGAGCCACCACACACAGACGTGTCAAGGAATTTGGCTACAGTTGTCGTCAGAGGCGTCTTACCTGGGCTAAGGAGAAGAAGAACTGGACTGTTGCCCAGTGGTCCAAAGTCCTCTTTTCAGATGAGAGCAAGTTTTGTATTTCATTTGGAAACCAAGGTCCTAGAGTCTGGAGGAAGGGTGGAGAAGCTCATAGCCCAAGTTGCTTGAAGTCCAGTGTTAAGTTTCCACAGTCTGTGATGATTTGGGGTGCAATGTCATCTGCTGGTGTTGGTCCATTGTGTTTTTTGAAAACCAACGTCACTGCACCCGTTTACCAAGAAATTTTGGAGCACTTCATGCTTCCTTCTGCTGACCAGCTTTTTAAAGATGCTGATTTCATTTTCCAGCAGGATTTGGCACCTGCCCACACTGCCAAAAGCACCAAAAGTTGGTTAAATGACCATGGTGTTGGTGTGCTTGACTGGCCAGCAAACTCACCAGACCTGAACCCCATAGAGAATCTATGGAGTATTGTCAAGAGGAAAATGAGAAACAAGAGACCAAAAAATGCAGATGAGCTGAAGGCCACTGTCAAAGAAACCTGGGCTTCCATACCACCTCAGCAGTGCCACAAACTGATCACCTCCATGCCACGCCGAATTGAGGCAGTAATTAAAGCAAAAGGAGCCCCTACCAAGTATTGAGTACATATACAGTAAATTAACATACTTTCCAGAAGGCCAACAATTCACTAAAAATTTTTTTATTGGCCTTATGAAGTATTCTAATTTGTTGAGATAGTGAATTGGTGGGTTTTTGTTAAATGTGAGCCAAAATCATCACAATTAAAAGAACCAAAGACTTAAACTACTTCAGTCTGTGTGCATTGAATTTATTTAATACACGAGTTTCACAATTTGAGTTGAATTACTGAAATAAATGAACTTTTCCACGAAATTCTAATTTATTGAGATGCACCTGTACATTTAAATACTGAATAAAAAAGATTGTTAATTCTGGCTTTTTAATCTCACAATTTGAACTTTCTTGCGATTCTGAAGAATTCAGGAATCAGAATTCTGAATTTTTCTCGCAATTTTGTTTTTTTCGCCACAAAATTAAATATTAATTTAGTCATTTTTGCAATTGCAAGTTTATATCTCTCAATTCTGACTTCATATTTCGCATTTCTGAAAAAAGTCTAAATTGTGAGTTATAAACAGAATTGTTTTTAAAAAAATGAAAAGACTTGCATCATAATCCTTACTGATCAGTTTAATAAATTAAATAATAATAATTTTAAAATAATTGACTTAATTTCTTTTTAAATGCATCTCTCTTTGTTTTTTATGATTAATTTTATAATTATTTGTATGTAAAGCACTTTAAATTACCATTTGAGTTTGAAATGTGCTATATAAATAAACTCGCCTTGCCTTCTCAAAGGATTTGACAGTGTCACCGGTGCAAGCATGCAGACAGATATGGCAGGTATTATCTTTCAAATTTGACCATACATACTATTTACGAAATACACCACGAGTGAATGTAAAAGCAGTATTGGTCTTTGTGCACATACCTTTAATAACGGAGCTGGCATTGTGATCAGGTGCGGCAGGTGATCCAGTGACTGACGGACAGACTCAAACAGACATGACAGGTGAGTACAACACATTATGCATAGGAATTACAATGAATATGAAATATTTATGACATGCCGTTTCTTGTTATTCAGGGCAGGGACACTTAGCTGTGACAGACGTCATGCCGAATTACACAGGTAACCACATTTCCTCAGCACATCCAGACACATGTCAATCACTCATGCAAGGGTTTCATGTGTGTTTCTAAAAAGCAGATTCTGCGCGTGCGACTGGGACTGGATTTACAGGTGAGTGACCTTTAGATTATTAGAATAAATCAGAATGACCAAGGCATGGATAATAAAGGTATGTTCAGAAAATATGGATATATATGTATATGTAATAATCAGCTGAAGTAACAAACTGTATGATTTTTTTATTTTGGCATTTCAAATGTCCTTGTCAAACTTTCAGATGCCTCAGAGACACATAATAGCATGGTTCAGACAGACTTACCAGGTAAATTACGTTTGAAAACATCTGCCTCATCAGGTGGACTAACCATCCAGGTAAGCTGCCCTTATAAAAATGTGCCATGGTAAACGTAGTTTCTGCAGAAAGACTGACAAAGATACTGAAAGCCAGTTTGAAGGAAATTCTATCATTTTACAGTACAATAACAGTGGTATTTTGGTGGAAACTATGATTACCAAGGTCTAATTTTGCAAGGGTTTGCTTACAAAGCAGAAATTGTGTTAAAGGTTTATTAAAAGTTAAAAATGATACAAATCTTTCTTAAACTCAACTCCAGTCACAGGGGAACCATTCACAGGGGTTTCCTCACAGACAGATGCCATGGGCACAGGTGGGTGACAAACACATACACTGGTATTCCTAAAATTATGGGGACATTCCATAGGCATAATGGTTTTTATACTGTACCAACTATATTTTCTATCCCCTTACCCTAACACTACACCCCTTACACATTTTATACATATTACTATATGATTTATAAGCTTGTTTCCTCATGGGGGCCTAAGAAATGTCCCCACAAGGTCAGAATTTACTGGTATTGCGATGATTGTGGGGACATTTGGTCACACTATAAAGGAAAAAGTATATTTGCAATTTTTTCATTTTTTATTTTTAAGCTACAGCTGAACCTCAAGGGACTCTCGGGAGTCCAAGTAAGTTTTTATACATACATGCATGCATTCATACACTACTGGTCAAATTCTTGGAATAATGATTTTTTGAATGTCTCTTAAATCATGTCAAAATGTCTTTTTTAATTCACACTACATCTTTAAGCCTGATTAGAGACAAGTAAACTAACAGGATAAATTCATCAAATCAGTTGTTTTGATGTAAACCTCTGGTTCGTTCTCCTCTAACAGGCCAACCAGTGTCTACGGAACAGACACAGCCAGCTGGTAAGCTTCATGGGAGTTTAGATCTCCTTCACTTCAGTCACATGATTTATGATCCATTCTGATGATCTGTATCTTTGTATCTTGCTTTCACCTAAAAGCCATGTCAAACCTGTCAAGGAAACATATTGCTCACATTCTAGAATAGAAATGAAATAGTGAATACCTTGTGAATAAATTCCTGATTGAGATGATAGTGTCTCCTGTGCTGATAAACAGATGCTCAACAGCTCTTCTCTTTTCTCTGTTTTGCTTGTTCTGTCCAGTATCAGCAGGTGAACAGTACCACACATCTGGTCAGGGTCCTGAAGGTGGGTCGGAAATTCTCCATGCAGATTGTTCATGTTGAAATACCTATAAAATTCATATATTCAAAATAAATGGCCCAAATAATCTCATAAATATTGAAAAAATGCTTAAATGTTAACACATTATGTATCTATCTTATGTGAAGATAGACTACAGTTCAAACGTTTGAGGTCAGTAGGCTAAATTAATGCTTTTAATCAGCAAGGATTCATTCAATTCATCAAAAGTGACAGAAAAGACAACTATATGATACAAAAGATTTCTATTTCATATAAATTCTGTCCTTTTGAACTTTCTATACATCAAAGAATCGTGTAAAAACGGTGGTTTCCACAAAAACATTAAGCAGCACTACTCTTTTAAACAATAATAATAAATGTGTCTTGAGCAGCAAATCAGCATATTAGAATGATTTCTGAAGGATCATGTGACTGAAGACTGGAGTAATGATGCTGAAAATACAGCTTTGCATCACAGAAATAAATTACATTTTTAAAATATATTTACACAAAACATTTATTTACATTTTTACTGTATTTTTGATTAAATAAATAAAGCCTTGGTGAGAATAAGAGACTTTAAAATATTAAAACATCTTACAGACCCCAAACTTTTCAACAGTAGTGTGCATGGGACCGAATATGAATGAATTTCGGTCCATTCTTCTCATGTTTCATGAAAGGTGCTCGATGAATTTGGGCACCAGCAAGCTTAAATCAAAAGCAGACGTTAAGAAACAAGATTTTCTGCTAGTAAACATCTGTCCAGCTAGTTTGTCCTCAATGAACTGATCTGTGCGCGTTTTGAAAGGTGCAGAAAATGTGGAACTGGAAGATACCTGCTGATTTCCACATGAAGCCGCGAGTGAGGTTTCTGCGCTACAGATTTCAGTGCACAGACCAGAACGCCTGGCAGAGGAACCCTGAACCCGCCCGCTAGACTTTAGCTCTCCTTTGTGTGTGTCCGTTTGTTTTATTTTTGACTATTTAAACATTCAGAGGATACTGTAACTTAACTTTTTATTGCGCCTGTTAATAAAAGTGTCCTGTAAGTATTTTATTCATTGGTACGATGAAAGAAAAAATCAAAGGAGTCAAATGAAGGAAAGAGAGAGAGAAAATAAATCAAAATTTAAAATGTATTTGCTGTGTAAATTCAATGGTTGTCCCCCCTATAAATGTCGCTAATGTATTTTCTTGCCTAGATGTTTAAGCAATATTCTTTACAAAGGTCACAAATTGTATATTGCTGAATGTGTCATTTGAAGATAATCTTTACATTAAATTGAACATCTATTTTGAACATCAAATTCAAATATTTGTCATGTTACCTGAGAAAACATAACTTTGTGGAACCAGTTCAAAAACAGGTAGGCCCTGCTGGAAAATGGCATGTGGTGCAGGTTTAACAACCTTAAAGGGGGCATAACACACACAGTTTCACCCAATCTCATCTTAATCTGGAGTACCTATCCTATAGAGTAGTACTGCATTCTTCATATCTAAAGTCTTTAGTATCATCATATTTATAAAAGAAAAATACAGCTTTACGATTCTTTCCGAAAAAAGCCGAGCTCCTGGAGGCAGCGCGCCGTGGGCGGAGCTAAAGAGTGACGAGCACTTGAGCGCGATCACTAGCAAAACACATATGCTGCGAGGAATGGCCAAGATGGCTGCGTGAAATGACGCGTTTACCGAGCTCATTATCACAAAAGTTAAATTAGCTAGCCCACTTTGCTTAAAAACTCGCGATTCTTGACCTATCATCATCTTTGATCTTTATATCACTTTGAAATGGCTGAAAGAAAACGAAATCGAAATTTGAATTCATCATTTAATAAGGATAACGTTATCTCTGCTGACAAAGTGCTACTTAGTAGCGATCACGATTACAATCAGTGTTGTACTGAAGGAGAAGATTTGGAAATGCTGATACTGGATGAGAAGGAATTCCCAACATTACCAGTGACCCCGAGTGATTCACCTGCGGCGAAAAAGAAAACAACTAACGTTAAGTCCGTTAAATCTGATTCTGATATCATTGGCACGTTGTCTCGGCTTATCAACGAAAGATCTGATAGCATAGAAAAATTGGTGAGTGGCAACACGGAGAGAATTGATGAGCTGAGCAAGAAGATTGACATTGCCTTTGCCGATATCAAAGAGATCGAAAGCAAGATATGTAAAGTGGAGGGTCGTGTGTTAGAATTGGAAAAGCCAGTCAAACTGCTTGAACAGCGAATGGATGAGTCTGAATCCTATTCGAGACGAGTGAACTTGAGATTGTACGGAGTCCCGGAGAATAAGGATGAAAACGTGCGTCTGCAGACCGTGAAGATCTGTCAATCCGTCCTGCCTGAAGAATCTTCGCGGCTCTCGTCAGTAATTGATATCGCACATCGGCTGGGCCAGAAAAGCACAACCGATTCCCGTCCACGACCCATTATCATCCAGTTCACTTCACGTATGATGAGAAATGAGGTATGGAAGCGGGCTAAGATCTCTACTTATCTCAAGGCCAACGGATTTCTCTTCAAGGAAGACTTTTCTAAAGGTGATCGAGAGAGGCGCTCCAAGCTGTGGCCGTTGGTGAAGCAGGCGCGGGAGGCGGGAAAAACAGCTTTCTTCGCGGGGGCTCGAGCGTTTATTCATGGAGAAGGTGAAATCAAGATATGAGTCTATCAGGATGTTGCCTATTTTTTACCGATCAGGTGCTCATTCTCAGGGTTTTTCTGTTTTGTATTTTAGCTCCCAGACTGTTCAGACTGTTACTGTGATATTTTAAGCTGCTGCTGCAGTGTTTTGAGTTTACAACACGGACTAGTCAAATGTCGTTTTTTGGGCTCAAACTTTTTATTGCTGTTAGAAGTGATGTGGCTCGGGCAAACTACGCACATTGTTCTCGTTCACACTTTGAACTCTAATCTGTTCAATACTTGTTGTAATACTTTTGTTGTATGTCTTTGTCTATAGTTTCACTTAATACTAGGGGGTTAAGAGATACCGTTAAAAGGAAAGCTTTATTTTTATTCGCAAAACAGCTTAAAACTGATTTTATTTTCTTTCAAGAAACACATTCTGTCGTTAATGATGTGAAGTTCTGGAGGTCGCAGTGGAATAATGACATATGGTTTGCTCATGGCTCTGAGAGGTCTGCAGGGGTCGCTACGTTAAAGAACAATTTTTCTGGAAATGTTTTGGAGGTGTTTTCAGACCCTTTTGGACACTTTCTCTGTTTACTTCTATGTTGGAATAATTTAGTATTTATTTTGGTTAACATTTATGGATACAACCTTAATACTGAAAATGATAAACTCTTTGAATCATTAGAGGAAAGGATTCTACTCTGGTTTCGTAAGCACCCACAGGCATTTTTACTGATTGGAGGGGACTTTAATATAACCTTAAATGACTTCGTTGACAGATGGCCTCCAAAGCAGCCAGGTTCATCTAATACTATTTTAAAGACTTTTATGCAGAAATATAATCTGATTGATATATGGAGGGAAATTTATCCTAATCAGTGCTCTTATACATGGAGTAACAAAACTGGTACTAGGCAGTCCCGCATAGATTTCTTTTTGGTTCCTGGGAGCATTTTAAAAGAGAATATGTCTGTAAACATTCTAGTTACTCCCTTAACAGATCACAAGGCAATTTATATAAATATTAGATTTTCCTCTTTTGTAGCATCATATAATGGTTCTTTTTGGAAAATGAATGTTTCTCATCTAAGACATGAAGCAGTCAAATTGGAACTTAAAAAATTAATATCCTTTTACTGGGATTTGGCACAAAAGGAAGGTACTTTTAGTAGGTATTGGGAACTTTTAAAATATGAAGTTGGCAAATATTTAAGGTATTATGGCAGTTCTCTTTCTAAACTTAATAGAATTTTGGAGGAGCAAATTGTATCTGAAATTACCTCTCTTTCCATGGTTTCTCCCAATAGTCTTTCGCCTGAGGAAAAAATACATTTTAGTGATTTACAGTGTAAATTGGATGCAATATATAGACGTAAAGCAGAAGGTGCATTTGTCAGGTCTAGAGTAAAGTGGTTAGAACAGGGGGAGCAAAATTCCTCATACTTCTTTAACCTTGAAAGACAGCGAGGTAAACAAAATACAATTCACCACCTTAATGTTAATGGTATTGTTACTGATGAACCACAAGCTATTTCTCTTTTTTGTTATCATTTTTATGCTAATCTTTATAAATCTAGCTATTGTAGTGATTCGGCAAAAAAAATTCTTGACCCCCTTACAAATACTAATACAATTAGTGCTTTAGAGAAAGAATGCTGTGATCAAGATATAGTCTTAGAAGAAGTAGTTGATGCTATCAAATATCTTAAATGTAACAAATCGCCTGGCAATGATGGCATTGCAGCAGATTTCTATAAACAATTCTCAGATACTCTTGCCCCTTTCCTTTTAAATGTCTTCACTGAGAGTATCATAAACCATAAACTCCCTCCTAGTTTATCTCAAGGAATAATAACCCTCATACCCAAACCAAAAAAAGATTTACTTTTGATTGAAAATTGGCGCCCAATAAGTTTATTAAATAATGATTATAAAATCCTGGCTCTTATTTTATCTAAGAGAATTAAAAATGTTTTAAATTCTATAATAGACGAGACACAATCTGGTTTTCTCAACAATAGACATATCTCAAATAATATACGTTTAGTTTTAGATATTTTAGACTACTCCAGTTTGATTAGTGATGATAGCTTTCTTCTCTTTTTGGATTTCTATAAAGCGTTCGACACTTTGGAACATGATTTTATTTTTCAATGTCTCGAAAAGTTTGGATTTGGGAATTTTTTTTGTAGTGCCATTAAAACTTTATATACGAACGGTAGTAGTTCAGTTATTTTAAAAAGTGGAACAACCCGTCGTTTTGAATTATGGAGGGGCATTCGGCAGGGCTGCCCTATTTCCCCTTACCTATTTCTTCTTGCAGCTCAGATGCTCTGTTCTCATATAAAAGCCAGCAGTTTAAAAGGGGTTACGATTGCTGAAAGGGAGGTGATTATCAGTCAACTTGCTGACGACACAACCCTTTTTCTTAAAGATGAAAGGCAGATTTCACTTGCAATTAATATTATTGACTCATTCTCTAAAGCCTCAGGTTTATGCTTAAATGTTCAAAAGTGTGAACTTCTAGCCGTAAAAGACTCTAATAAATCCTCTGTCCATAATATCCCAGTTAAAGAAAAAATTTGTTATCTAGGTGTGCTAATTACTAAGGATCAGAAAGAAAGATGTAATCTTAATTACCATCCCCTTGTTGATAAAACACAGAAAAGATTTAACCAGTGGCTACAAAGGGATCTGTCTTTGAGAGGTAGGGTACTTCTCACAAAAGCTGAAGGTCTTTCAAGGCTTATTTATGTCGCTCAGTCTGTTCATCTGGACCCAAAACTAGGTAAAAGTGTTGACCAGCTACTCTTTAATTTTTTATGGAAGCGTTCAATACATTATATTAGAAAATCTGTTGTAATGAACACATATGATAAAGGGGGTCTTAATTTTTTGGACTTCAGTACTTTAAGTTACACCATCAAGATAAATTGGCTTAAACAGTTTAGGAAGAACCCAGTGTCTTTGTGGAACTTTATTCCCAATTATGTTTTCTCTCAGTTTGGTGGACTTGACTTTCTTCTCTTGTGTAACTATAAAATTGATAAACTACCGGCTATTTTATCTGCTTTCCATAGGCAGGTTCTCTTGGCTTGGTCATTAATATTCAAGCACAACTTTTCACCCCACAGATATTTTATATGGAATAACTGTAATGTCTTATACAAGAATAAATCCATATTTTTTCAAAGTTGGTTTGATAAAAACATACTGTTGATCAGTCAGCTAATGAATACTCAAGGGTTGTTATTTTCATATAAAGAATTCTTAGATCACTTTCAATTTCCTGTCTCTCCGAAAGAATTTTCTATAGTTATGGGGTCTATCCCATCAGGTGTTGTTGCTTTACTGAGAGGTACCCATCCTTTGTCACCGGTTTCTCCTAATTTATGTGATATTTTTGTTGGTAGATTATGTTTTGCATCTCCATGCAAAAATAATAATAGGATAGTTCGTTCATTATTTCAGCAGAATATTATTACTCTGCCAGCTGTGACTGCTTATTGGAATAATGCAGTGGGTAACATCTGCTGGAAAAAAGTGTGGATGCTTCCTCATACTTATTTACTAACTAACAAAGTAAAGGAGATTTCCTACAAAATAATTCATAAGTTTTATCCTGCAAAACATTACATGAAAAAATTCAAAAGTGACATTCCCTCCAGTTGCTCTTTCTGTGATGACTCTATTGAAACGGTTGTCCATCTCTTCTGGCACTGTCCATTTACAAAGAAATTTTGGCAAGATGTTATAAGTTTCATTAGGAGTAACATTTATAATGATTGTATTCTGTTTTGGAAGGACGTAGTATTGGGTTTTATTGAGTATGAACAATCTAAAAGGAAACAGTTTTATGTAGTGAATCTGATTTTGCTTCTTGCTAAATTTCACATCCATAGATGTAAATATTCAAACTCTAGACCTCACTTCTTTGTTTTTATGAAAGAATTTGAGCAATACCTTTCTTTAATCCAGCTGTCTAAGAACAAAAAAGCCTTAAAAACTGTATCTACCTGTAACTCTTTTCCTACCTTTAATGACATGTAATTCTCAATGTTATCGCTTAAGTTTCTAATGCATTAACACCCCCCTTTTTCTGTTTCTTTTTTTATCTGTTTCTGTACTTAATTATTTTGCTGTTATTGTTCATCACTTATGTGTTGATGATTGTATTATTATATGTGTACTACTCTTGATTTTTGAACAATAAAAAAAAAAAAAAACACATATGCTGCGTCCCAATGTGCCTACTTATACTACGCCCTTAAAGTATGTACTATTTTGGTGAAGAAAAACTACACACTTTTGAGTGTGTAGTAGAAGAGTAAGCAAGCTTTGGGACATACCATCACGTGACACAACTGCGTCTTTAACAGAGAGCCCTGTCACTGTAAACTGGCCTGTCAATCATCTTGTCGCTGTTAACGTCCTCCACATTTCATTTCATTTAACTTCCTACCGTATTGGAGAGAAAAGAAGTAGCTCGTTGATCTGCCAGTCGCGGGTCTTTCATGAGAACTCTGCTCATATTTTCTGCATAATGATGCATTTAAAAATTAACGACCAAATGGATATTTATAAAAGTTCGCATTGCTGTTGCTGATTAAATATAACACAGATAACAATAAACAAATATGTTTACCAGGTTAAATGTTTATTATTAGTAACTGAAACCCCTTTTTTGCAAACGTCTCTACTGTCGATCGCGCACATCTGCCGTTTGTAGTTTTTATAACGCGTTTTATTCGTGTTTGTATTTCTGGACCGAATCCTTCGCCAAAGCGCAATGGATTGTGGGAAATTTTAGCCATTAGAGTGTGCACGGATCCACACTTCAATCCGACATTCGACCTGAAATAGTAGACCATCCGGGGATTTTGGCATACTCTTTTCAACATACTATGCTTTGGGACACACTTATTGTAATCTCACGTACTATTATTTAGGATGGATAGTATGGACATTGGGATTCAGGGATACATTTGATGCCGTTTCACTTACCGTCTGCAGTTCTGAATCATGACCGGGATCTTTTATAGCGGGGACCGCTCCATCTTGCATTATCAAACGATGTGCAAATCCAGCGTCAAACTGGGCCTTATTTATAAAACGTTCGTCAACAAACACACTCCGTTACTGCCCCGGAAAAACAAACAGCATCCACTGTTTACATACCGCTGGGTTCTTCGGGAAGCTGAACAAGGTTATCTTTCGCTCACAACCAAAAATACACTTCTTTAGAGACGTTCTTCCCAAGCGAGTTGCCATTCTTCCGGGAGAAATGCCCACATAAGGTGTTTATTTTATTAAATGACAGTCATATTACAGCCAATGAACACAACAGCAGTCATTCCAACATATTTGTATAGAAAAATATTAAACAGACTACAATATGTAAAATATGAGAACATACATAAAGAAATAAAATAATAAAAAATGAAAGAAAAAGGTATGAGACAATTATACAAATAGTGCAAAAGATTCACATATAGACCTAGTGCGTTTTGCCTTACTATTTTTCAACCCAAGTAGTAACTCAATATAATGTTTCATATCTATCTGAAATAACAAAATATTGGGTTTTCCTTTAGCCCATTTCTGTTTATGTATATGGTACTAGTACTACCCAGATAAGGTGATATATATATATATATATATATATATATATCCATCGTCATTTACATCATGAGGAGCCACGATCGAAAAAAACTCAGAAACTTGTACGAACCCAGAAGTGAGATTTTGGCACAGATATACTCGTCCAAATAGTTTTTTGAAACTTTGTCCATGCTTAGCATGAGAATCTAACTCTTTAGCAGTGTAAACAACTTTGAATGCATGAAACAGCATTGCACCTCCCCTTTAACTAGGTTAAAGGATAAGTTCGCCGATTTTCAACCAACCTTGTATTGTTACAATGTCGTCAGTATATGTAAATTAGTAAACAGCGTGTATTATTTTTCAGTGATCCATGAAATAAGACATTACCGACCGTTTAATGTCATCCAGCGGGCTTTTATGAAAACTACAGATTGCACTTCCGCGTTTTTGTATCCTCGTTTATGGATAGAACCTGATCGAGTCAAATGCATTATGGGTGTTGAAGTTGTCCTAGCTGTTTTTCGCCACGGCCCTTTTTCTCTGTGAAATATATTTCTACTTTACAGACGGACAGCTTTTAAAGAATATATATATATATATATCCAGCGTGAGTTAATCATTTTAACCAAGATTTACAAGGTATGTCAGGTGAAAGACCATCTGATTAACTAGCTAATGGCCAACTAGAACACCTTGAAAACACTACTATAATCAAAACCTTGATTTAGCAGGTTCAAGTAAGGGAATTAAAAAACAAACTACTTCCAAATACTTTCAAAAACCTTTTATTTGAAACATATCAATACACAAAGTGTTGTCCACATGCGTAATAAAATAATTTATGCCTAATGTCTCTGCTATGACAGTCATCCAATGACTAGAATATAACTGAAAATGATCAGAAGCATCAACAAGTGATATTCCCTGCCAGTTCCTCTACCGCGCTGATCATCCAAAAATAAACAAGTGTTGAATGATAGAAGTCTATAGGGCATAACATGTGTACAAATCGCACCAAAAAATACAATTTCAATTCGCTATTTTAGTATCCAATTTACACGTGAATCTCACAAAAAGGTCCAGGTCAGATTTTACCCAAAATCGTGAGATTTTTTTTTTTGTTGTATATACTATTTCCTTTTATTTTTTGCTAAAGGAAAATTAAGCCTATTTTTAGGACATTTTACTTGCATAAAAACAGCAAAAAAAATAATAATAAAAGCCAAAAAATTGGCTTTATTTTCTTTGTTTAAAATGTATTTTGTTCCTTTAGATTTTGAAGTGAAATATGCCCAGATAAGGTCTTAATGAGATTCCCCTATTTTATTGTCTAGTTCCTTTTGCTAAGCAAACAAAAACAAACAAATAAAAAAAGAGATTAAAAGAGAGCAGGGTGTTGCAGTCAAAGTTGGTTAAGAGTTGAATTATTGCACAAATTCTTCAAATCAGATCATCTGATAAACCGGTTATAAATGCATAAAATGACCTGTCACTATATAATACACATATTGTGTAATTCATGTTGAATGTCTTTTCAAAGTCTGAAATATATTTGTTTCATAAAAACAAACGTACAGACTCTAAACTATTTATATATTCAAACATACATCCTATATACAGCCTCATTGGCTGTCCTGCTTATTAGAAGCTTTCAACGGCAAAAGATAATTGATTTTTGTACAAAAGTTTTCATTAAAATCTCTAAATATTCACCTTCAACCCATACCCATCATCACTAACCAAAATCAGACATTATTTGATGGCCCTGAAGATATTTTGTGGGATGCAGGACAAGTTCACACAACATTGATTTTTGATGCTTGTTTCATGTTTGTCCGATTAAACTGACTGCATTTTCTGGCTATAAAACGTGTGTGTGTGTGTTTATTTAGTAATTTTTTTGCTTTAACTTCAATATCTACGAGATATTCAACCACCGTTCCATATACTGCAAAGAAAATCTATTGGAAGATGAATACTTGGCATACTTATGAGACCGGGTGTTGAACACAACAATCTGGGGGTCATCGCAACATAATTAGATCAAATATTGACAACTAGAATAGCAGAAAATTGCATGTACAACAAGCCAGACTTGAGGTGACGGACTGCAAGAGAATCTCTCAGAATAGATCTCAAAATATTGGTTCAAATCCAATCCAGATAAATAAATGTTAAGCACACCAAGCGTGGGCGATACATTTAGATTTACATCTGGAGCGGAATAACAAGGAAACTACAGAGCCAACAAATAAAAGATTATTTTGATGTTTCAACTCCTTGACAGAGGGTTTAGAAGGAATACTGCATTCTCTCTACTGCTTTTTAGACCTTTTCTTTTTTTAGATTAAACCTGGAGGGAAATACCAGAGTAACAATCATATGGCTAGCCCCGACGTGTTAAATGACCAAAAATACAATTAAATGCAGAGAATACAATTTTTACAAACCCACACACACACATAAATTCCTTTATAAAAGCCGCTCTCTCTATGATAGTTCTGGGTCTTCAGGGACGGGGGACTGGAAGTTAAGAAGGGAGATGGTCGGGTCTTCGTCTGGTTCTGAATCGAAATAGGAGTCGTCCTCAAGCTCCAGAAGGATGGGCATGTTGGTGCCACTGGTTTCCGTGGTGACGGGGTCAGGAAGAATTACAGGCTGAGATGTGTACTGGACCAGCTGCTTGCCTGAAAACACCAATGATGCAAATTTCATTTGGTGACATTAGAGGCCTAAAAACACCTCTTACTCTATGAAATATAAAAAGACTGCTACGCAGAATTAGTTTTTGACATTTTAACAGTAAAAGATGTCAAATAGTACAGGAAAAACATGTTGGTCAGTTAACAGCAAGTTCTCTTGCTATATACAGTGAAAACCTGTAACAGGTCTTTTTATTTTAGAACAAAATAACTTTCATATTATGGAAGTAAAAACAAGCTTCTTGTAATTTACATTGAAAAACCATAAACTGGCATTCCCGCAATTTCCTGTGTGACTTTACATGGGCTGGAATTTAGTTTGAATAATTACGTTTATTATTATTATGCATGTAATTTTATGGGTTTTATGTTGCATCTTATGAGTCTTGTGATTTCATGATGCGCTTCTTTTATGACCTGTATTATTACGGTGGTTATCGGTATATTATGCAGTTCCGAAATAAAATGTATGTACTAGGGTTGTAACGGTATGAGATTTTCACGGTTAGATAATCATCTCAGAAAATATCACGGTATCATTTTGACTTTTATTTTGACGGGTAGTAGTGAAGAGCTTTGAGTGTCAGTGTATTTGAGAATGGTTTTCTCAAATAAAATGATGAAAGGATTATTAATTGTTCTCTCAGTGTTTGTGTTCACGTCTTCAGATAGTGAGACAGCAGGCGCTGTTAAACACTATGAGCGGCGCCAGCACGCATACTTGAGTATGTAGTACACGACACAACGCCGCTCACTCACAGAGAGACATGCAAAACAAACAGATTTTTATATAGCAGTGTTTTTGCACTTTAATAATAATCACAGACACTAGACCATGTAGTGATTTGACAGCTCTGATTTTGATTTATTCATCAATCCATAAAATCACGCATTTTATGTGACATCTGCATTGAAAATTCATTGTCATGACTGGATTCTGGGATTCACTCCGCATCACGGAAATCATAAGGCTTTAACCTTAAGTTATAAATGGGACATAACTGTATCTGCACAGAGGGATGGTGTTCTGAAATATAGGTAAACATGTTCGATGTGTTTCCTCTTTTTGCGGCTGCTTTGCGACCAGTTTTTGTGAACTGTGTCTATACTCGAGGACAAATAAGCATTCATCTTTTCTATATTCGAAGTAACGTTATTCCCATACTGCCAATTTTAATTTATATTTCTACGTGGGATAGAGATTAGAGAGAACGTCTGATGTTGTCTCCGCTGCACGTGTGGGTGGAGCAAGAGAACAGTTAAGTGGAAAGTTGTTGCCTAGACGCAGGTGTGATTCTGCGTCCTTTATTTTCTCCAAATACCGTAGATAAGCAAATGTACACGGTATGATAATCTTACGTGTTTATATCGTGGTAAATCGTCATACCGGTATATCGTTACAACCCTTGTATGTACTATTAACTACTATTAATATGGTATTATTAAAAAAATATACAGGTTTGTTTTGTACAACCTAAAATATTGCTACCATAATTTGTATGGTAAAGTGGTGGCAACTACAGCTTTCGTTTCTTATAAATTTTGCTTGCTAGCTTATTTATATGGTGTATGTAATTTTGCATTTAAAACTAAATCTTCATTTTAAAGCATCCTAAATACCTGAATCTCTAGAGTCTGTACCAGATTCAGTTTCTTTCCCGGGTTCAGGTGACAGAAGGTCCTGGATCTGTAGAGAGATCGCAGATGTATGATTAACTAAGACAAGCAATATGCAGATTAATGGAGATGAAGTGCTCATCACATCTGAAAAGATTAAGATGATAAAGTTTCTTCCCACACAACTGATGCTTTTATGCAAAGTGAAAGTAAATTGCATAGACAGGAATGAACCCTACAGCAATCTGAAGTTAAAACATCTTTATTCGCAAGCTATCTGATAACCATCTATCATTTGAAACCATGTCAAATATTTTCTGCTAAACAGATCAGATGAGTTTGTCTCTGCAATCGGTTCATTCTTACGCAGCTGTTAGACACTGAACTTTCTTATCCACACTAGCAATCTGCTTTCTCAATATTTCATAAACTCTATGCTTTATATTTGTTATATAAAAAATTACAGCTGAAAAAACAAAAAACTACAAAATATAAAAAAATAAATTTATATAAAATACAAAAGAAAAATCCATTAATAAATCAATAAAACTTACACTAGCCAGGCAGTCCAGATCCATATCAGCCGAAGATGATGTGAAAATCTGTGAAACACAACAAACTGTTTAAGAACAACAACAAGAAGAATATATTGCTGACAAAGTAATACATAAGGTGTGGTCAATTTTTAAAAATATGAATTTATTTACACAACAGTTCCTTCTGGTCTGATGCTGATTCTGAATCTGATTGGCTGATAAGTGTGTGATATTAGAGGGACAACAGAGCTCCTCCAACCGCTTCACCATTTGTATTATGTATCACTCCGCTTGTCATATTTCTCATAACGAGTGGGAATTTTAAACTGAAAAATACTAAAGTGCAGTTTTGAACAAGGACATTTTTTTTTCTTTCAAAACCAGCTTGTATGCAGCAAACAACTGAGCAGCACTGTCATCAGGAATCACCCTTAACAGATGAAAGGATAGTATGATCCTATCGGACATTCAACTAATGTTTTAATGTGAATATGAGATTAATCTTAAAAGGTACAATATGTAAAACTACAGGTGCATCTCAATAAATTAGAATGTCGTGGAAAAGTTCATTTATTTCAGTAATTCAACTCAAATTGTGAAACTCGTGTATTAAATAAATTCAATGCACACAGACTGAAGTAGTTTAAGTCTTTGGTTCTTTTAATTGTGATGATTTTGGATCACATTTAACAAAAAAAACAAATTCACAATTTGAGTTGAATTACTGAAATAAATGAACTTTTCCACGACATTCTAATTTATTGAGATGCACCTGTACTTGCACAGTGTTATAGATTTCATGTAGTTGTGTATTTAGGCGATCCCAAAAGTTCCCAAGGATTTGTAAATCCAGAGAAATTCCAATTTTAAATAATGACTCGTCCCTGGTCATTGTCACCTATCAATGACGTGATATCCGCACGATCCGCTGACATCCTTGGACAGCTCTTTGGACTTGGCCATGGTGGAGAGTTTGGAATTGATTAGTATCTAATTGATTGCTTCTGTGGACAGGTGTCTTTTATACAGGTACAAGCTGAGATTTGGAGCACTCCCTTTAAGAGATCTCAGCTCCTTACCTGTATAAAATATACCTGGGAGACAGAAATCTTGCTGGGATGAATAGGGGATGAAATTAAACTCATTAAAATACAAATCAATTTATAACTTTTTTGAAAGGCGTATTTCTGGATTTTTTTGTTGTTATTCTGTCCCTCACTGTTAAAATAAACCTACCATTAAAATTATAGACTGATAATTTCTTTTTCAGTGGGCAAACGTACAAAATCAGCAGCGGATCAAATAATTTTTTCCCTCACTGTATGTGTGCTGCTGCGCATTCATTCCTGTGTGTGCAATAAGCGGACCCGCATATAGGTGCATATTACTAGCGCGCTCTTTAAATCATTTTTTTTACTCTGCCATTGACTTTAGACCAGGTTGTAGTTGGTAAATGGTGTAGTCTATTTCAGTTGCCTCAAAATAGCAATGCGCCATCAATGCGCCTGAACACACCTCGTGTTGAGAACAGCAAGCCCATGGGCGCACAAATGGGCGCAAATGCATTTGCTATTTAAACAACATGGCGCAGGATGTGAAAATGATAACTGCGTCGGACTGAAACTAGCAAAAAACACTTGCGTCGCGCCTGGTGCTGCATTGCACCAGGTATATGATAGGGCCTGATAAATTTAATTATACCAGCTGCTGTGAAAAAAGGCTATAAACGATTCGCCACCTGCTGGATCCTCACATGCGATATAGCCTATTAGCCGGGACAACTTCTTTATGTTTACAGATGTGACGTAATGACGCTGCGGCATGCTCGAATTTCCCGCAAATTCCTACCCGTACCATTTAAATTAGAACACATAATAAGCTAACCGTTGGGAATCGGGCTAAATTAAGGCAATAGTTTTGAACACTGGCTGGTTATGTACTTGCTAAAATATTGATTTTGGATAATTTAACCCCCAAAAAGTTACGGACTGCAGCTTTAACCACAGCAATTTATACAGGCATACATACACAAATTATATAGTTAAGTAAAAAATATAAAAAACAATGACATTAACAAAAATAACACTAATAAAATATCTATTTTATCTTTTAAATGGATACTTTTAAAAGTACTTAAAGTTCTTGAATATGGTGTTAAAGACTGAAACAATATTTACATCAAAGAAAGTCGAGGTGTCGAAGTTAATGGACTGAGCATTGAGGATCTGCTGAAGGTTTTCTATTCCAGAGTCAATGGTCTCTAGATGATCACTTAGGTCTGTCCTGTAGTAGAAAGAGAAAAAGAAAATTACCTCTCAAACCACCCAATTCCCACATTCAAAATCCAAACACTCATTTAATGTTTCTTTAACTAAAAGAGCTAATAAAAAACACCAACTTCACTTCAGCAATAACAGGAAGCATTTAAACACACTCCTATGAAAACGGAGAGAGGCCGGTCCCCAGAAAGATCAAAACTGTGATGACGATGTCATAGAGAGAGGCGGGGCTGCTGACCTCATCACATTAGTATCCAATCAGAGGTAGGAGTGCAACAGAGGTCAAAGAGAGATTGGGTAATTGGAGGTTTCAATAAGAGCACAAAACATGCATCTTGGTTCAAATGCCATGCCACACTCCACACTTCAGCATTCAGCATTTCTCAGGTATTCTGGAGCAGAAATTAGCGAATGAGCCTGAGAAGACAAACTAAGCGCGATTAGCGTCTTTGTAACTAAGCACAGTGTCAGGCGTTCTGGGGACGAATTGGCTGACTGAAATGCTGACCCGGAATGAGGCCTGAGGTGTAGAGATGAGGAGGAGAAGCTGGAGAAAAGGCGAGAGATCTCAGACATCTGAGGATAACTGAAAAGACAGAAGCACATCATGGCACTGGAGACTGGAGGGGGTGCTACACACATCAACGGGCCTCTGCCACAGTCAGAAACGAGGCTGTTTTAGGTGGAACGGGAACTAGAGCCAATAGAGGCGGGGCTGAAGTACAAATTGTTCTGAACTGGGTTTACATATAATCACACACACACACACACACACACACACACACACACACACACACACACACACACACACACACACACACCACACACACACACACACACACACACACACACACACACACACACACACACACACACACACACACACACACACACACACACACACACACACACACACACACACACACACACACACACACACACACACACACACACACACACACACACACACACACACACACACACACACACACACACACACACACACACACACACACACACACACACACACACACACAGAAAATTAGACTAATTACATAAGATTTGGATAGTAACTTGAAAGCAAATTCAATTCATGTGCAGCCTTATGAATTTTGGTTCAGATAACAGCGTGACTTTGGGTATATTAGTGCTTTCATGTCATGGTTGTTGTTTTGTAAATAAATCAAACCCAAGTACACATTACCTTACACTTTAAATACTTATAAAATAAAAGGCCCTCAAATTCAGTGGCCATGAGATGAATTGACATGAAATAATGCACTGCTCACATGACTATCTGGAAAAGTATTAGTATTACTCACTATGCCAGTCTGCCAGGCTAAACCAAGCAGCCAAATGCCACATATTAACAGTTAGTAATGAGAAAAGCTTCTGTAGGACGTTTTTCAAAAAGGATCTGCTCATTAGTTTTTTGGCTTTTCTGATTGATGTGGACATGGATAGTTTACCTAGAAGTGAAAATCCGGTCATTAAATACTCACCCACTTCATTTAATACACAATTGTTTTGTACAAAATAAAAAATTAGCAATCTAAGAAAAAGTTCACAATGCTTTTTTGCCATACAAATTAAAGTGGATGGTAACCATAGTTCAGTCTCAATGGAATGGATCAATGAACATTTCATGTTCAAAACTGCTGTAAGTGAAAAATCTGAGAATGTTTGTTTGCATTCAGAATCGCTACACACTCGACACTGCAGAAGAAGAAACTCCCAAGAAAATTCTCAAATGTAAAAAAAAATTTCACCATCCACTTTCATTGTAGTGAAAGGATCAGATTCTTTTTTGTGCTGCACAGAAAACAAATCAGTGAGCTATCGGTGACAGAACTTTCTTTTTTGGATAAACCATCCTTTCTGAAGCCATTTTAGGATCACAATTAGAAAGGAACTATGGGAATAGTGTTACTCAGTAAGGGAAGACTGAACTCAAAATGAGCAGAGAAGCAGTAGCTTTGTTTGTCCTAATTGAATGTGCATGTGTTGGTAAAACTCACTTGTCCAAGCAGGCCACACTCAGACACTTCTGGTCACTGGGAGGCGGGCTTGGGGCGGTGATGGGCTCGCTCTCCTGGAGGATGGAGTTGATGAAGGTTGTAGGGGAAAGGGGTGTGTCCACAGGTACACCTGATAACGCCCCCACTTCCACTTCAACAGGACACACCTCCTCCACCTCAGGACTGTAGGTGGGGCTAGGTGGCTCCTCCTTGATGTGGACAAATGGGCTTGTTCTGTGAAAAATTAAAAAATTAAGAAAAAAAACAAGAGGCGTCAAGACAGCTTCAAGAAATGTTACATTTTCAAACATTCTGAAACTCCTGCAGTTGATGCATGTCAACAAGGTTAGACAACTGTAACTTACAGACTTAAACATCTTATGTAGCTCCTTCACAGCTATATCACATAACAGGCCCATTGGTATATAGTAATAAAATAGTAATTAAAACTGTGACTGTATACTGTAAATATTTAGATTATAATAATTGCACTGCAACGAGGATCTTTAGAAAAGTGCTTAATTGTCTAGAAAATTTCACAATTCTAAAACAGAATAACAAAAAAAACATGCATTTTCTTTACAAAACAATTATAGAAATGCCTATATATTTGAATAATATAATATAAAAGATATAAACAGAATATATATATTTTTCATTTTTGTAGAATAAACCTTTAATGCATTATTTTTGACAAGTCAGCTCCCCAAAACTAAGTCTCGTAATTCATTATTCATAACAAGATTTTTATGACTATAATAATGAAAATGCTGTGATGAAGTACAGATTTTTCATAAATAATGTTTTAAAATATTTTTTTGAAGTATAAATATTTCATAACACCTTTTTTCATTTAACAATAATACAAACTGCTAATTGTGCTTGAATTTGAGAAAAATGTGCTTAACGTCATAATAATAATGTGACCTATTTTCTTGAAGATTTGTGAGATTCAGCCATTGCCCCTATAAGAGAGGCTGAAACTTGCCTGTCTTCAATCCACTCCTCTGTGGCCACAGGGTTGGACTCCGCCAGTTCAGTGATATCAGAGATGATTGGCCCTGTCATGACAGGCGATTCTGAAGTGAAGACACCCGTTCCTGTGAAAGCTGTAGAGGAGGGCTACACACAAGACGACATACATTACACTTAAAGGGATAGTTCACCCAAAAATGAAAATTCTGTCATCATTTACTCACCCTCAAGTAGTTCCAAACATGTATGAATATCTTTGTTCGGCTGAACACAAAGGAAGATATTTTGAAGAATGTGGGAAACAGCGCAGTTCTGGGGCACCATTGACTTCCACATTATTATTTTTTTCCTACTATGGAAGTCAATGGTGCCCCAAAACAGCCTGGTAACAAACTTTCTTCAAAATATCTTCTTTTGTGTTCAGCAAAACAAAGAAATTCATACTGGTTTGGAACTACTTGAGGGTGAGTAAATGATGACAGAATTTTCATTTTTGGGTGAACTATCCCTTTAACAAATCTGGTAATCATGGGAAATTAATAATTTGTCTGTTTGCCTCTTTATAATGCATTGCTTATTGTATTCCTCAATTGTAAGTTGCTTTGGATAAAAGCGTCTGCTAAATGAATAAATGTAAATGGGAAAATTCAGCTAAGAATTTGAGATAAGCACGCAGGACTCACAGAGATAGAGGGAGATGATTCGAGCGAGTACTGCCGAGAGTATTTGGGGATGGAGTGTGTGGAGCTGCCATCATTCAACATCAGGGGCCTGTGAACAAACAGAGAAAAAGAAAGAGATAAAGGGCACAATAGAAGAGGTCAAAAGTTAGAACAGATGACAATCGCAGTTAACAACATTTCAAATACTGTACCACACTACAGTTAAATAGCAAGCTATCAATGCAGATATGTGTATTAATCTGAGATCGACTTGCATCTTTCGTTTTACTCCCAGGACTCTGTTGGACCGTGCCAGTGTGATCAAGAACTGAATGAGCTGTGGAAACAAAAGAAAAAAAATCGATTACAAGTTTTTTCTTTGCCATTCTCATGTGTATATATAACTTATAAAATACATTCAGATGATGTTTATTTTTAAATACATCAGTTAAAACATCTAAGAATAAAGAATATTGTCTATATACATTAAAAGCTGTAGAGTCTAGTAAAATATGGATGTAGGTTAGTTTCTTTCTTTATCAGAACACATTTGGCAAAATTGTGCATTATCAGTGGATCCTCTGCAGTGAATGGGTGCCGCCAGAATGAGAGTCCAAACAACTGACAAAAACATCACAATAATCCACAAGTAATTCACATTAGGCTTGCTGTGATAGACGGTGTTGGCGGTGATACCGGTGTTAAGCCGCAGCACCGTCCCCCACCGTCGATTAGAATTTTTTTTTAATAATAATTTTGTTCAGTTAAAGGACACTACAATTAAACTGAACGCGGCTGCTCAATGCAGCGCACCGAACAAACGACAGTCGTGCATCACAGCAGTCAAGGTCTGCATTGACGCGGCTGTCCCGAACAGATTTCTTGTGCTGCGGGATTAAATTCACGAATACAACGCGGTAGCGGTCGGTAACTCTGGTGTAATTTGAACGGAAGTGGGCGGTCTAACAATATCCCGTACCCGACGTCCTTTCAAAAAAGCATATCTGCGCTTTATTCTTATCCAGCACCGGTACAGCCTGCTCTCACGCATGCATGAACCAGTGCTTCTTTTTATTTGCGGGGTCTGTGCACAGTATATGCAAAGATGCTCAGAGCAGGCTAGCCGCTAGCCTACCAGTGGTAAATATACGGCTCTCAGACAGAACAGGCAGGTTGTGATGAGTGACCGAGCAGAATAAGGATGTATGTGCTGTCCTTAAAGGACGTTCAACTCCTTTTTCTTTTTTTTGTATTATGCTTAGCCTATCATTTTAAATGACAGACTGTGTCAAATTTATTTATTTTTCTTTGCAACACTTTTCACTGTGTTAACAGCAAGATGTTAAATGAATTTAGTATTTTGACAAGACTAATAAAATAGCTATTAAGTTATTTTTCAATTTTTCACGTGTGGTGGCCGGTGATGATGGATTACGTCCGTTTCAGAGAAACAAAAGACAAATATTTCAACCGATCGCTCAGGCGTGGCACCAAAATGAGGCACCGAAATCTGCATTCTGATTCGGTTCTAGTCCATACCGGTTACATAGGTACCGGTGCCATATTGTTACCGGGTTTCAGTACTCAACCCTAGATATAGCATGGTGTATTTTTATTAGTTTTGTTAATAAAAGTTCTATGTTCTACGTTGTATTTTGTTGATGCTTGGATTGAATTTCTTCAAAGTGAAAGTAAAATGCGCACAATGCTTTTATAAGCTATTTAAGCAAAGGAAAGTTAGGGAAAGAGGGAAAACTAAATCGAACTAAAAACAAAACTGCTTTATGCCGAATTGCCACTGATATGAAAAAGTCAAAGTAAAACACGCACAGCGCTTACAGGCTATTTAAAACCAAAGGAAAGCGAGGAAAAGAGGGAAAACTCAAACGACCCCCCCACCACGGTGATACTGGTATAACTGGTGTTGTCACACGTTGATTAACTGGTGGGAAAATTTCATCACCATCACAACCTTAATCCACATGACTCCAGTCCATCAATTAACATCTTGTGAAGTGAAAAGCTGCGTGTTTATAAGAAACAAATCATAAAAAGGAATTTTAACTTCAAACGATCACTTCTGGCCAAAATAGAATCCATAATAAAACTTCCTCCAGTGAAAAAGTCTATTCCTTGTTGTCTTTTCACATCAAAATCCACAGACATATTGGTTTAGAACAGTTTGGACTGTTTTAGAACTGTGTTCTATCCTGATTCAGATGAGACGTTTTCACTGATTGTGAAGAAAGCAATATTATTGTTAGAGGACTCATGTTTTAGCTGGAAGCAAAGGTCTGATGTTTGAAAAACTTCTTGATGGATTTTTTTCTTTCAAACATGCAGCTTTTCGCCTTCACAAGACTTTAACTGATGGACTGGAGTGGTGTGGAGTACTGTGATGTTTTCATCAGCTGTTTGGACTCGTTCTGACGGCACCCATTCACTGCAGAGGATCCATTGGAGAAAAAAAACATTCACATCTGTCATGTTTTGAAGTGTTGTAAAATATGATGCTTATGTAATTTCATTTTGACTTTAAACTGATCAAGCTGCCTGTGAGGCTGGAATGGATGAACTTATAAGTGACAAAAAAGACTTGCCAACAATTGTATTTGTAACTGAAAACAGGAGAAAGTTTGCTGATTTTACCTTATTAACGACTTTCTGCTGTTGAGCATGTTTCTGTCTCAAAGTGGCAACTTCCCTCCAGAGCGTTTCATTCTCACTGTGGGAGAGAGACAGAAAGATTAAATATAACGTTTCAGGTAATGAGTTCTGTTAGAAAAAGTCAGGAGTGAAATTTTCATGCATGTTTTGTTCACAAAGAATGAACATGACAAATACAGCAATAAACACTACTAAAAAAAACCTCTAGGGCAGTTGTTTTTTTTTCAGGGTGACTGCGAGGCTACATCCACACGAAGCCAGAGCTTTCCCTATCCAATCTTTTTTTCCCTCGTCTCAAGAAACGTCTGCGTACACACGAAACCATGAAATCGGAAAAAAAATGATGTACTTGCCAGACCAGTATGTGGTGCTGTATTCTGCCACAGAGATCCACTAAAAACGGAGAAGACTTGGACTATGCGCATAAACCTTGTGCACGGTATACAAACGAACATGGAACAATACATTTATTAATCTGTGTTAATGTTAGTTAATAAAAAGACAATCGTTCAGTGTTTGTTCATGTTGTTGCTGTTACGTGACATAGCAGTGCCAATAACTAGGTTTGAGACGTGGGGTGATGACATCATCGTTTCACAAAATATGCAGATTGGCTGTACACATGAAAACGTAAGGGTGGCGTTTTCAGATTTATCCACTCTGGGACCTGGTTTAAAAAAAAAAATTGTCTGGATGAAATGCCAATCCGATACAACATTTTTGCGTATACAGCTAAATGTGTCTCCGTGTGGACATGGCCCGAGTAAGGCCTGCTTCTCTTAAACTCTGCTCCCTTGACACTGCTAAAATTGAATTTTTAAGTGTGCGCTCACGAGTCCAATATGACCACAGACACACAGCCTGAACACAGTCAAGCACACAGAACAAAACCACAGGAAAATTCTGAACATCACTGTGGTGGAAATGGAAAATTAAATCAAACAAAATGCCAAAGAAATCCTACCAGTTAAACAAAATTTGAAATCATGTGAACAAAACACAAACAACTGCATGGTGTATATATTTTGGTCACACTTTAGTTTGGGGACCGATTCTCACGATTAACTAACCAGCATGCGATCTCCTAAATCATCATGTGATTTCTTAAATCAAGATGGCTCCTAGTTCCAACATTGTTAGCTTGGCATTGAAAATGGTCAACATGTGACCGAAACGTTTGCCTTCTTGCCTTGTTTTTGTTGCTTACATTGCTCTCATCTCGCTTGTGACTTTTAGATTTTTGAGAGTGTGTGGACTTTTTGACTCTCAAAGCCGTGAGTCCAATTGACTGCAATTATATGACTGACAGACTGCAACGGTTCGAGTTAAATATCTTCGTTTGTGTTCTACTGAAGTAAAGTCACCTACATCTTGGATGCCCTGGGGGTAAGCAGATAAACATCCTATTTTCATTTTTGGGTGACATTAAAACATTTTGTTATATGTATATATTATAAAGCCATTACTTTTTAAAGCCATAAATTATTTCCAAGTAAATCCAAATTTTTTCTTTTTTCGGTGTTAAGTATCAGGAATATTTGACTTGAGTGACATCATCTGTGTCTGACATTCATCTCACAGACTCCCTGTGGACGGGCCTCTTATTTCGAGCAAGAGACAGAGATTATGAGAGAACTCTGCTGTATTATAACCCAGTGTTGCTCATCTGTTAAACAGCAGAGTGCAGGAAGAAGCTCTTTAAGAGTCCCCTCCTCCGATCATGTGCCCTTCCCCCGCTCACCCGTCAGCAGATGGGACGGGGGTTTATAGGGGCAGGTGTGGATTTCTTTAAACAGGGTGACCAGACCTTTCCCAAATCTCCATTCAGATTTAAAAATACACAAATTTCCTCAATTTCCTTTAAAATCTCATTCAAGCCAAAACAGACTTTAAAAAAATGTAACAATGCAAATACAAATCCAACAAAAATAGGGCTATTACCATAATAGTTTAAAATAATTAAACAATTGTCTGTTCAGAAATCAGAGCATTTAGTTTGAAATGCATAAAATAAAAGAATGATCGTATCACCAACAGTATATTTTGTATTTGATGATATTTCACTATGATCTTTAATTATATTTGTATTTCTAAATAAATTAGGCATTATAAATTAACAATGTTCTATTATTTTTCTAAAAATCATTTTGGCTATATGTTGGCTGTTTATCTATTAAAAATTGACACCTGTGCTAATGTAATAAATGTGTTTAAAACATTTAACAACACTATACATGTGTTAAATACAAGCTCCATTTTGAAAGCTCCAATGGAAGCTTATGGGGGAAACAAACATAAATAAAATACAGAAAGCATATTATTTACTATATTATTTTATATTATGAACTATTAAATATTAAAGGGGTCATATGATGCTTTTTTAAAGATCATTATTTTGTGTATTTGGTTTAACAGAATATGTTGACATGCTTTAATGTTCAAACAACACATTATTTTTCAAATACTGTACATTATTGTTCCTCTATGCCCCGCCTCTCTCAAACGAGTCGTTTTCTACAAAGTCCCTCCTTCTGACAAGCGCAGTCTGCTCTGATTGAACAACTAACCCAGAACATTGTGATTGGCTGAACACCGCAAGCACTCGTCGGAAATGTAACGCCTCTTTCCATAATTGTGAGCTTTAGCTTTCAAAATAAATGTAAAGACAGTTAATAATGTCCTTAGTTTTACCATCAGTTCAAGCCCGAGAGGGGAACCGAGTCGTGTGACAGACACAGTAGCTATGTTTCCAACCAAAGATTTGAATTAAACTTATGCGCAAAACTGGAATATCGCATAAAACACATGCGAATAAAGCACCTTTTCCATCCAATGAGTCAAAGAGAACAAAATCGTCACTTCCTGGTAAACTGTGGCATTAAATATCACTAAGAATATAGGAATCATTTTCATATATTACATAAAGACACTGAATATAATAATTTTCATATATCACATAATTCACCTGCAATAAATGCAGTTATTACTTTAGGAGGAGGATGCCTGCTGTTTGGGAACGCAGTTGTGCAAGACAATTATACAAAAATACTTTGACGACAGACTTTACTCAGGCTTTTCAGAATGACCATAACAACATATAGATGCTGTGAACGAGATCGGTCCGCTGCTAGTCAAGTTATCCCGTCTCATAGCGCAAGTTATCCCGTCTCATAGCGCAAAGTCACATGACTTTTTCAATGCGCATGGAGGAATCTATTTTGTAAATGTGTTTCCATCGTAGTTTATGCGCATTTTGGATGCTTATTGGATAAAAATGTATCTTATCAAATGTGCGCATAAGTTTTTCATGCGCATTTTTAGAATTTATGTGCATCTTGGTGTTTCCATCCAGCATTTTTTATGCGATAATCCAAACTGCACATAAAAATAGGTGGATGGAAACGCAGCTACTGATGATACTCGTATGTGTTGGCACACAAGCCGTGGTTAAGAAAGCTGACTCCACTGTGATGTGACCCTCTCTCTCTCTCTCTCTCTCTCATACACACACACACACACACGACGCACAAAACTACGCATTTGAACAGTCAATAGCAAATACAGTTGCGGATTTAGAAGCGCCAGATTGTCATAGCAAAGTCAGAATTACCTCCCCTCCTAGGTTCACGAAACTGTCGTCCATTAAAAGCGTTGCTGTTCTGTTGAAAGTAATCTTAATGATTCCTAAATGCATCTACTTTCAGTGCTTTTGCTTTCGCCTAGAAACACACAGCGTCTCCCCTGTCATGGCTGCTTCAACACTACTGCGGTTACTGAAACCACGCCTTCTTTCTTTGCATGAACATTTTGGCGGTATTAAACAAATATTTCCACATCGTGACATAGACATGTGGGGGCGTGTTTGAATGAGCTGTTTTAGGGGGGCGTGGTAGAGTCTTAACTTTGATAAAGAATATCTCTTTTGTTTTGAGACATTAGTCTTTGCAACTTCAGGTATCTTATCTATGCACAAACGTCTTGTAACACTCCAAAGAGAAAGCAAAACTTGAAATCGCATCATATGACCCCTTTTAACAAAATTCAGTATGTAATTTTTATATATTTAGTATTATTTAAATATAATTTTAATGCAGAAACCTTTCTTGATTTTGCATGTTAACTTAACTACAACAGCCATTCTGAAAACACATTACAACCATTAACATGAATTTAAAATGTATAATTATTTTAAAACTTACATAAGGTTTTAGAACTTTAAATTCACTGACATTCATTTATAAATAAAACATTATAAAAAAAGCATTTAAGATGATTTGTTGGATTTCAGAAATGTATAACATATTCAGAAGTCTAAAACCCCAAAATTAATACAACTAAGTAATTGCAGGGGTGACACGTCCAAGCAGACATTCATAATATTCTGCCTGTGTGAAACATGTGACAAACCCTAGAGACCTGTCCAGCTGTGAGAGTGGAAAGTGACAAAATGCCTTCAGACAAGCTGAGAGCAGCTGCCGAACCACGTCACACTGGTATGAGGACGGCCGTCCATTTTAGAGCCATGAAAAGGTTAAAAAGGTGAAGCATTAATAAGCAGTCACAAACTCGGCAGAGATTAACCCACATTCACGTCTTAAGCATTACACTTTGAACTTCTATTGATATCAACCCGGCGTAACACTGGATAAAGACTAACCGCCTGGCTGTCAACAAGCCAACAGTTACATCAGTCAAACTTTTCCCAGTAGGTTTAGGAACTACATGAATGCCATTTTAGGTATATTAAAAAGTCACTTTAATTAACCTTAACTAAAAGTATGACTAGAAATACAACAAAAAAAAAAATAAAATAAAAAAAACATGAAAAAAAAAAATAAACATGATATAAAAAAATAAAAAAAATAAAAAAAAAATAAATAAACTAATTCAGATTATTAATAAAAACTATCATAGCATCTCACTAATATATAAAATAACAATGATCTGAATTTGAATTTTTCCTCCGTGTGCATAAATACATGAATAATTGAATAAAGATGCCTAAATAGATGCGCTCACAGTTCTGAACTTACTATGGAAGTCTATTGGACAAACACACAATTACAACGCAGAAAATATTATTTTAGGTATTATTAAATATTCACTTTTCACACTTTTAAAAAGTTAATAAAAACGACTATGGTACCTCAATACTAAAATAACACCGATCTGAATTTATACCCCAATGTGTGTGAGAAAAACAAAAAAATGCACTCACAGTTCTGAACTTACTAGGAAACCTACTGGGCAAGCATACACAAATACTAAACAGAAAACACTCTTTTAAATATTATTAAAGGGGTTATCGGATGCAAAATTCACTTTTCAAGTTTTTTGAACATAAATGTGTGTTGGAAGTGTGTGTACTAGTTAGGGCTGGCTCGATACCACTTTTTCAGAACTGATACCGATTCGATACCAAATATTCGGAGTATCTGCCGATACCAATATCGATCAGTTTTTTTAAATCGATACCATTGTGTTTGTGTGTTGAGCACACTCGTTTGTTTACACACAATTTTTAGACAAATAAAAAAAACAACAGTAATTATAATCTATGACAAAATACTTTTAGTAGAATTTCTATATCTCAGTGTGTGTTGACCTGCTCATAACAATATTTTATAAAATATCAAAAATTATGGAAAAAAATTATGGGGAACAAAGAAAAGTGAATTGTGACTAAATCTGCAAAAAAATTTACTTTGTATTGTTGTAAACACAAGTAATATATTTATATAGAAACATATATCTGTAAAATTAAAATATACTAAATAGACAACTTTACTAGACGAACAAAAAAAGGTAAAGCACACAAAATATAAAAAACAACAAATGAATGGATCCCGTGCGCATGTAATTATAATCCAGAGACCGCTATGACAAAAATACGTAGTGTATTTTTAGATGGGCCTTTTCTTTTAACGTTTTAAATGTAGGTTAGTGTGCTTGTGGATAATTCAGTAGCAAAAGTTATTTAGAAACAGCACGAGACTCTAGAAAAATCATGCAAAAACCATTGAACTTTATTTGCGCACAAGATAGTATAATCAATGGAGAGAGTTTTATTTTATAGTTTAACCGAACGCTGTATTTATGACAGACAACCGCAGCGGAGAGAATAGTGCACAAAAACTTTATGTGTTTTGCACAAAAACTTTGTGTTTTATAATGTGTTTGTGGCTTTTGTGGGGCTTAACAATAACACAATATTAGCTATGCAGAATATCGAACTTAGATCGGTCTCGTCAGACCGATACCCCGATCCAGCAGAAAAGGCCAGCATCGAAGCGATACCGATCCTGAATATCGGATCGGCGCACCCCTAGTACTAGTGATGGGAAGATTCTCTGATTCGCTCAGTCCATCAGCAAAAAACGTTAACGATGCGATTCATCAGTTTAAAAAGTGTGCATCAGATACAAGTTGGCATTTGTATCGCAATGCAAATATGTTAGAAACGATGCATCGGTAAAAAAATATTTATTTATATATAATTACTAGTGGATGGGCTACACTTTTATTGTTTAGAAATTGACCAATATTTTATATGTAGATTGATTTCTCCTCTCGAAACTGTCTCAAGCGCTTTCTCTCATCACCGCTGCGCGTGAATATGACGAATCACAACAGCACAGAGACCTGAGGAAAAAGCAGGGATTAAAGTCCAAAACCTGACTTGAAATAACCAAAACAAATCAATTGGAGCTAAAGCGGTTATAAACAAGAATGTAAGTTCACAAAATCTAACTAATTTGTGTACGCTTATTCTTAAGCAGCCCTTAATGTCGATTACGGATCAAATCGATCCACCACGGCAAACAGCGAATATATCGGTGCTGTTTAATGCATTTGAGACGTTGTGTTTTCCTCAATGCATAGCTGACATGTCATGAGTATATTTTTCATCTGTAAATGTTAGAAAGTCATGCAAATATATCTATTTTGCTGTCAGGAGTGGGCTTACACAAGTGGACGAGTGCGCATGTATGCATGCGTGCTAAAATAGGAGCCAATATTCATTTTATGATAGCAGTGCCTAATATAAACTGTAAAGGGACTATTGTAATGGGTAAATAAAATGTAAGCTAATTACTAATCTCAGATGAGTTAATGTTTGCTTCTTATAGCAGTTAAAATTGTTTTAATTTAGTGATTTTAACTTTTAGTTTGGTGATTGCTAATGCTTTAAAGAGCAATGTTAGATTGTAATGTTCTAATGCTATCTGTTCTAACTATAAAAGGTACAGCTGTCATAAAACCAGCGAGAAAGGCTGCATGGCTATGACAATATGTGAGAGAGTCAGTGGTAATATTGCGTTCCTATTGGTCAATGAGGAGCTCATCTTAGCCTGAAAGTTTGCCTGCCCTGAACCAGGTTAGCTTTCCAGCATAAGTAGCCACAGTGACTGAGGTTGATCTTTGTTAAATTTGCTTTATGGAACCAAATCATTTGACAATAAGTCAGACTAACTGAAATAAGCCTGGCCTATTTGGTAAACTTGTTTTATGAAACAGGCCTTAAAGCGTTAGAAGTCAGAAGACACATAAGTTAATTCATTATTTGCTGTCTGTCTAAACCGTATTGCATCGAATCGCACTGCATCGTAATAGGGGTGAATCATATTGCGTCGCATCGCTAGCTGCTTCATACGTATCTTCAATGTATCGTATCGTTGGCTATGCATATCGCATCAGCCTCAGTAATGGAGATGCACATCCCTAGTGTGTACACATCCATCCTATAATGATAAAAATCCACCCAGTATTTTTTTTAATCCCTATTTTAAAATCCCCTTTCTCAAATCAGGCTGTTCTGAGATTCATGTCAGAATGACGTAGTTCTGTACAGACTGCTCCCACGATAGTTGATTGACAAGGCTGTCTTACCTTAGACCTGCCCTGAGTGAGCGGAGAGCTGTACGCCCTAGTGTCAACTCCGGTGCAGGGGAAGACAAGAACATCTCCGATTAAGCGATTGAAGTGTTTTGTTGTTGGATGTAATAATGAATAAAGCAGTCATCATTTACTCCTGACATCTGAGCCGCTGAAGATGCAGAGGATTAACGTTACTTTCATTTTTGAAGGGAATGCACCGATCCCCAATCTGCCTAAATGCGTCTATGTTCGTGCGAATCATTCGTGATCCAGCTTCATCTACAGAAGGGAGTATAAGTGTTTTTTATGAATCTTTGCAAATTGCCTTTGCCAATAATGTTCTTTAGCCAGTTTCACGGCTAACGTGAGAGAGGGGCGGGGCGAGCAGAGCTCATGAGCATTTAAAGGGACATGGACTAGAATGGCTTGATGAAAACAGAGCTGCTTTTGACTGGGTAAAGGAGGTGTTTTTACACTACCATTGAGAAATTTTAACCAAAGTATGTTGTAGACTTTTCATTAAGACCCTAAAAATCATATCAATTTGTGGAAAATGGGCATCCGATGACCCCTTTAAATATTAAATTGATTAAAAGTCACTAACTTTAATGTATTTAATATTCTTATAACAAAGAACATTCTTATAATTTCTTTAATAAGGACTAAAGGCTTGGCTGACAACAAGCCAAATGTTACATCAGACAAACATTTCCCAGTAGGTTTAGGAACTACATGAAATCCAGTTTAGACTAAATTGAATGCAGAACCGGAAGAGGAAATGGAGGAAGAGTCAAATGTTTTGGCCAAACCTAAATGCAATGTGACTTACTGTTTGAGTGTGCCGATTTTGGAGTCCATTGACTCCTGCTTGCCCTTCATGAGCTGGACATCTGTGATCATTTTAGACATTTCTTCAGAGCCCATCTTGAAGTCCTCGTGTTTAATATTTGACACCTGCAGACGGACACAATGAAAACGTCAAAGATACGGACTGAGGAGTGTGCGTGTGTGTGATTGGAGGGCTGAGTCGAGTCTGTCATGACCCGTTTCTGAACCCACACATAGTGGAAAGCATGTGTTAACGGTTTGATTTCCGCCCCGAGCTGGACATTTGGACAGAGCGGGAGAGGAAACACTATAAATCGGAGGGTTGGAAAGTGGGATAGATGGAGCATCAGAGTGACGCCAGATTAAGTGCTCCAGAACCTTGGTCTCTAATCCACACGTCTCCAGCTGGCTTCCTCTCAGACCTGCTGATTATCGCAATCGGTCACTGAGCCAACGGGACATTGGGATTCAAAGTGGCCAGAGGAAACCCAGCAGAGCACATGGAAACCATCACACACACAAAACTTGATCTGGTTACCAATGACCAGACTCTGTGCACTCAGAAACTTCTGAATGGAAATATACAAACCACAAATAATCCGAACAGAAGTGGAGTGTTTCTTAAATGATCTGGTTAATTCCTGCTTTCCATTTACTCCATTATACTAAATAACTAAATGCATCTAACTTGTGTTATATAAATGCAAAATTCATGTGTTTATATTCCCCCCCAATTCATATATTTATATTTTCCCCCTTAAACATTTTAATTTCAAAGGCTCCCCAAAACAATGATCCCCTTAAAAAAGCAGCTACATAATTTCAAGTACAAAGACATTTATATTGTATGAAACATATACATTGCGATGATACAAAGACATATTATACTATATATTATATTTTTACTAGTGCTGTTAAAATTAGCGCATTAACGCAGGCGATTAATTTTTTCAGTTTAATGTGTTAAAAATATTTAATGCCGTAAACGCAAGGGCGGGGCTAGTGTTGGCCACCCCACTCACAACTGCTGCCTCGGTCTCCTTTTTTTTTGTTAAGAAGTGCATTTATTTAGTCACAGAAAGTCTTTACGAGCACATCAACAGGAGATGTTTCAGACGTGCACTCCACTTCACCTGAGCGCCAGGCACGAGCGAGTCAAACGAGTGCGGAAACAGTACTGTAGGTGCTCTTCAATTTTATGCACAAAGGCGTCGGCGCGCACTTGTAGCCTTTATCATTTCATATCAAAGCACGAAAGAAACGATGTGCATGCAACGTCGTGGTGGTCAGTTAAATCAAGAAGGCCTTAAAACTGTGCATGCATTATATGAGTCACATTCAATGAATCATCTATATTTAATTTAGAATTTAGTGTTTGATAACTTTATTCAATTTCTGTATATGTCCTACTTGCTCAAGGGTACAGGTAGCCAAATATGACATTGGTTATGATGGGTTTATGCGAAGATTGTTTAAAGTTCACTTAAATTAGAAGTTATTTTATTAAAGTCTACAAAAAAATAAAATTGATAGCTCTCAATTATACTGTAATGTTGAATGGCTATAGTCAATGGTAAAATATTAGGAAACCAATTATTTTTTTATAGAGGCATCAGTAGTATTGGTATCAGTGATACTGGCCTTCAATCATAAAACATGCCATTAAACAAATATAAAAACTATACTGTCTATGTTGTTTCTACATTCATTTGGAGATTAAATGTGAAATTATTGTAATATAAAAGTACATTTAAAAAGATTAATGTTAGGTGGGATAAATTAATTGCAGAAAAAAACATGCGATTAATTCATTTAAAAAATGTCTCGATTGACAGCGCAAATTTGTACATATTATAATAAAACTATGCAGATTTGGGTTTAATTTTTGACTGACAAATTAGGGCTGTCATTATAATAAAACAAATTGATTTATGATTAATCCAATGATTTCTGACCATTATTTAGATAGCAGAATGAGACATAACATCACAATTAGTAAATGTGGAAAAATAAAAGCATAAAATATTACTTAAATAGGTTGAATAAAATAAGATAGATAATAAAATAAACTTTAAATATTTAGTATAATATTTCTGTACCCTAATTAAAAAAACTCAAAATAAAAGCCTTCACTGCTAGTTACACACCCATATTACAAGTTACACAATGTTGGAAAGCCTTTGTTAGAATCCCATAAGAACAGTTAATGTATAATCCTCCTTTATTATGTTTTCCCTGTGGGAGAACATAATTCTGGCAAATGTTTATTCATAAGTGAAACGCTGCAGGTTTCAAAGCCGAGCATGAGCAGCAGGGAATCCCCCAAAACCCAGATCAATTCAGACCGCATTAGTGGTCTGACATCATGACTGTGTCCTAAATGAGATTCAACCTGACTGTAAAGCTGCTTTGGATAAAAAAAAATCCCCTCCAAAATACCAACTAATAGGGCTGTCAATCGATTCAAATATTCAATCGCATGATTGGCACGAGTTAACTCGCGATTCATTTTTTATATACAGCCGCTTCGAAAAAGGCATATTTGACTTTTTTTCTGTGGTAATAAACTTCTCATATGCCACTGTTATTAGTAATAATGCCAACTGCCAAATATGACACTTACAAAGTAATATAATTTATGAACGAATATAGAAAAGAGAGAAAGTTGGGATTTTTTCAATTCAATAAAAACTACTTTTTTTCACAATGGCACACATTACGGGTGATAACCTCCCCGTGCTGATTTTCATCGTATCATGTGTCCATGATAGACAGAGATAAGCATAAAAAATTGGCAATATTAAGAGGATTTAGCATTTCCAATTAATCTAGGCCTGTTACATTCTTCTTATTAGGCCTATTATTATTATTAGATTACTTTGATTTTTAAACTACAGGAAATTATGATTGCCCCGCGATAATTTCAAAGCGCATCACCACATGATGCGCTGTGAGGATACCAAAATAGGCTATTAGCTTACTCCACATTTAAAATATTATTTTTTTAAACAGGTCTATTAATTTATACAATGAATCATAGGCCTATAATTAAAACTATTAACAGTGCAGTCGTCAATGAAAACTCAGAGCAGCTTTATTTCAGGCACTGATTTTCAAAAACAACCTGTTTAACGTGAAATCCGTTTTTTCTCATGTTTTTCACTATACGAGCCACAAAATAAATATTAAGGGAATAGTTTGAGACAGTTATATACTGTTATCAGCACATGTTAGAGTAGATTCATCTCTTGTTGTCTCAGAGAGAATATGTGCCATATATATGCAGCGTTAGCATCGTTTTTTATTTTTTTTCTCACTTTCTCTATAGTGAATTGACTATGGAAGCCCGTTTCCGCCACTGAATAAAAAATAAAAAAGGTCATTGCTACTTTTTATCTAAAAATAAATAGAATTGACCTATATTTTATATATATATAGTATATACCTATATGATATAGTTGATCTATCTCAGAATTGTGAGATAAACTCGCAATTGCAAGTTATAAAGTAAAAATTGTGAGATATAAAGTTGCAATTGCGAGTTAAAGTCCAATTTTGAGGGGGAAAGACTAATATGTCCTCAGAATTGCGAGTTTATATCTCACAATTATGACTTTTTAACTCACAATTCTGACTTTATATAGAAAAAAGGTCAGAATTGCGAGTTTGTATCACGCAATTATGAGAAAAAAAGTCAGAATTGTGAGATAAGTCGCAATGACCTTTTTATTTTTTTATTCAGTGGCAGAAATGGGCCTCCATAATTGACTGACGTTAACAGTCTTGCGCAGTTTGCGCGTTGCTTGCTTGAGTTGCTTGACCCCTCCCCATAATAGCAATTGTTTATAGAGGCCACATATTAGGCACTTTTTTGGGGGGTTTTAATGTTTCTTTTTTCAATGTTAATGAGAGTGACACCGAGAGTTACAAAACAGGAAAATGATTTGGAAATCCTTGGGGGGGCTGTGGCGGGGCTAAGCAAAGTTTCTGATGGGGCTATAGCCCCGTCAAGCCCCGCCCTAGCGCCGCCATTGCAGACAACAGAATGAATATGAAAAAGTGACTGAAACGCGACCCATTAAGACTACACAACCAGCTCTCCCTTCCAAGATGTTAATCTGCACAAAAATACTGATAATCGAACCATCGTCTGAGGAAATCAAATACACATAAGATAAAGACATTAGCTGTGCTGTGATTTCGGCTATACTTACAAGTAAAATTAGAGAAGCAACATAATATCTGTGTTTAACAGAGCGCTGCTCCTCAGCTGCCGCGCGCTGAACGGAGCAGACGCAAAGAAAGAGAAAGAGAGAGCGGTGTGCTGGGACAGCAAGACCTCGACCTTGCGCGACAGTACCAGCGGGTCTCAGAAACTAAGGTTTGGGCACTTTTTTGAAGGGAAAAAGGTCGCTAAAGGGGTCTGCAATGTTGCAAAGTTGGCAACACCATGCATCTCCATTTCTCTAACTACGGGTTGGGCCACGGGTCAAACAGAAAATATACGCTGCGTTAATAAAATTTGTGCAGTTAAAATTAATTTGCATTAACACGTTATTAAAAACCTGGAGATCATTCAAAACTAAAGGTCACTGCGGCTCCTCTCTTATAAACACCCCACTCATATATTCTCAAATGTTACAGGAAAGGCAAGAGTTTCTACCTACCGTTGTGACTTTCCTCTTGATGTTCTCCAGCAGATGCTCCTGTCCGCGGATGAAATATGGATGCTGGAATTCTGTGTCATCTTTCTCTGGTTTTACCAGCCCACCCTGCTCGATATGGACAACTTTCCGAAAACCATCTATGAGGAATATATTAACGTGTTATAAGCAAAGATATCGCATATTAACTGCTTTTGGCTTTTAAGTATATAAAGAATACAGCACCCAAAATAAGCATCTGAGCACCTTGAAAAGTGCTCTATAAATAAAATGTATTATTATTATCAAATGTGACCCTGGACCACAAAACCAGTCATACGGGTAATTTTTTTTTCGAAAATTAGATTTATACATCAATTGAAAACTGAATAAATAAGCTTTGGTTTGTTAGGATAGGACAATATTTGTCTGAGATACAACTATTTGAATATCTGGAATCTGAGGGTGCAAAAAAATCTAAATATTGAGAAAAATCACCTTTAAAGCTTTCTAAATGAAGTCCTTAGCAATGCGTATTACTAATCAAAAATGACATACTTACGGTAGGAAATTTACAACATGTCTTCATGGAACATGATCTTTACTTAAAGTCCTAATGATTTTTGGAATAAAAGAAAAATTGATCCATTGACCCATACAATGTATTTTTTGGTATTGCTACAAATATACCCCAGCGACTTAAGATTGGTTTTGTGCTCAAGGGTTACATCAATATCTGAACTGTTAAATGTAGACAATCAGAGATTAACATAATGGAACACTGTAAAGCAGTTTTGAAACAATGTGTTTTCAAATCAAATCACTTTTACTGTCACATTACCACAGCACATGTGCCTTGGTGAGTGAAATTTTTGATAGCGTGCTCCAGACAGTGCAGAAACAATTTACATATAGACAGTACATACTTACAGACTTATACAGATGACAATGTGCAGAATACACATACATATACTCAGTACACACAGTGTACTATTAGACATACTTACAGTTATCAATACACATTATACACAGTATGTACACATTCTACATCATGTATACATATATATAACACAGTAATATGCGAAGGTGCAACAGATTATACATAAACTAGGTACGCAATTTCATAGATGTGCATTAGAACCACCAGATTTTTGTATTTGTGCAGTGTGTGCGTGTAGTCCATTTTGAACTGTGTTAAAGTTAAAGTGCAGTGCATGGCATACCGTAAAGTGGGAGTATGATGTAGGGTGTATTATTTCTGACTGTTCATTAGCCTGATAGCCTGAGGGAAAAGGCTATCAGAGATGATGTTGGAGCTGTGTGTGGCTGTACAGTCATGTGTGTACAGGGAGTACAGGAGTGGGCTGAGGATGCAGCCCTGAGGAGCACCAGTGTTGAGGACCAGGGGAGATGAGGTGTTGTTGCCCATTCTGACCACCTGACTTTTGCCTGTCAGGAAGTCCAGGATCCAGCTGCACAGAGATCTGTTCAGTCCCAGAGTCTGGAGCTTCGCAACCAGTGTGGCAGGCACTATGGTGTTAAATGCTGAGCTATAGTCCACAAACAGCATTCTCACATAGGTGTTCTTATTTTACAGGTGGGAGATAGCAGTGTTCAGTGAAGGCAATATCATCGTCTGTGGAACGGTTGCTGCGATATGCAAATTCTAGCGAATCCAGTGAGGCAGGCAGCACAGAGCAGATGTGTTCTCTGATGAGTTTCTCAAAACACTTGCTGAAGATGGGTGTCAGAGCAACGGGCTTCCAGTCATTCAAGCATGTGATTGAATTTTTCTTTGATATGGGCACAATGGTGGATTTTTTTAAGCATGAGGGAACCACAAACAGAGAGAGGGAAAGGTTGAAAATGTCTGTAAAAACCCTGGCCAGTTGGAATGCGCATGCTCGGAGCACACGGCCTGGGATGCCATCTGGACCCACAGCCTTGCGGATATTCACCCGTCGGAAGGATCAGGTTACATCCGCGATGGAAATGGAGAGTCCACTCACCTCTTCTGCAGCAGCCGCGGGAGCGCTCACTTTATGGGCGGTGTTGTGAGCCTCGAAACGAGCATGAAAATTATTGAGCTCGTCCGGTAGAGAGGCGGCAATGTTCACAGTAGCTGGTTTATTCCCTTTAAAACTTGAGATGTTATTGATTCCCTGCCACATGCTTCTTGCGTTGTTGGTGTTGAATTGTTCTTTAACTTTGTTTTTATATTGTCATTTGGCGGCTCTGATGGATTTCCTGAGATTGTAAATGGCTTGTTTTCGATCGTCAATGTTTTAGGATTTAAAAGGCAGGTGTCCGCGCTGACAAGGCTGCTCGAACATCGCTGTTAATCCAGGGTTTTTGGTTGGGGTAGATGCAGATTGTTTTTTTCGGTACTACGTCTACTCCACACTTCCTGACGTCTACTCCACACTTCCTACAGATACGCATTACAGTACTATGTTGTCATCTATGTTGTTCATACACTGCCCGGAACATGTCCCAGTCCACGTGATCAAAACAGTCCTGTAGTATAGCGTCCGATTGGTCCGACCAGCATTGAATTGTCCTGAGGGCGGTGCTTCTCGTTTCAGGGCGGGTGCTTCTCGTTTCTGCCTATAAGCAGGCAGGAGCAGAACGCCTATAAGCAGGCAGGAGCAGAACGGAAGAGTGATCCGATTTGCCGAAAGGTGGGCAGGGGAGGGATTTGAAGGCGTCCCGGAAAGGAGCGTAGCAGTGGTCCAGTACAGTACAGGTTTTCTGCTCACTTATATTCCCGTACAGTTCCTTGAGTGCCTGGTCTGTGTTGGCTTGAGGGGAATGTAAACAGCTGTGACTGTGATCGCTGTAAATTCCCTCGGTAGCCAGAATGGTCGACACAGAAGCATATGAAATTCCAGATCAGGGGAGTAGAAGGATTTAATAGAGAGTAGGTTCCTTTCATCACACCATGAGTTGTTGATAAAGAAACAGACGCTCCCACCTCTGCTTTTCCCTGTGAGCTCTTTCGTTCTGTCCGAGCGATGCACGGAGAACCCCGTGAGCTCGATAGCTGAGTCTGGAAACATTGCAGACATCCAGGTTTCTGTGAGGCAAATAATGCAGCAGTCCATTGTTTCTCGTTGGTATGAGAGGTGTGCCCCGCAGTTCACAGAGTTTTTTTGACTGAACGTTAGCCAACAAAATGGTTGGGAGAGGAGGTCGGAGGGGACGGCGTCTGAGTCTGACAAGGACGCCGGCTCTCTTCCCCCTTTTCCGGCGGCGTTTCCCTGTTGCGACCGTGTGGCCCAGGCAAAGGGCTCTGATGCGGTGTCTGTAAACAAAGCGCCGGCGTTCAAGAACTCAAAGTCCGGTTTGCGTTGCGCGATAGAGGAACCAATGTTTAAAAGCGTGTGTCTATCTTAGACAGTTATACTAACAACATCCAACATGTAAAACAATAAAATAACAAATAAAACATACTAAAAACTGCAGAGTTTTCTCGGAGCTCGCAACACGGCTGCCATGCTCGGCGCCATCTTGTTTTGTGAAAAAAGCTATAGAAATAAACTGACTTAACTTAAACTATTGATATTCATCCACATCATTGCACCCGAAGTCAACCTAAACATTTATTCTAAACATTCATAATGTAAAACTAATCCTTATGCATAAAACAGCATACATATTGTGCATAAACAAATCTAAATCAGAATTAATTTCCAAAGCACTTTAAAAACCACAGTGTGTACCAAAGCGCTGTACAATTAAAAAATAAAACAGAGTAAAACAAAATAAGACAAAAAATAAATATCAAATGAAAGAAAGAGATAAAAAAAAAACATCCAAAAATACATCTGCTCACGCTTAATGATCTTTAAAAATGTTGAAGTCCTCAGCAAACAAATGTCTTGAGACAGATTCTAAACATGAAGACTTCATCTGAGCTGGACAATTAGGTACAGAATTCTCTTATACTTACACATATTGAGCTGACGAACAAAACTGGCCATGTTATTGTGCTTAAAATATTTCGGCAGAACCTCTTTGGAAAACCTTGCCTGGTCGAACACGTGGAAGCTGTTGCCGCTCTGAAAACACATCAGAAATGATTAAAACATCAACATGAGATCTACAAGATGTCCAAAGATTCAAAACAGCTCCAGTTCATTCTGAAATTAAAACAGATCTGTAGCCTTTCCAGAAAATAAGCTTTAACAAGCACAAGCATCAGGCACATCCACTAATAATACTCCAGATTTAGACAAATGGCTAGTGGCAGACAAGTAGCAAAAACTAGACAAGTGGTAGTTTATTTTGTGTCTCTGGTTTAAGCCTAAACTGGTTCATGACGATTGAATCAAACTAATAATGCTGGGTACACACCACAAGATAATCGGGCTGATTTTGGGCCGATTTATCCCCTTCCGACAATCCTAATCCCAATTATCTTGGGGCTCTAAAGATTATCTTCTCAGATTGTTCTGTGGTGTGAGGTGTGTCAAGAGTGACTGAATCCGCTCGGAAGAACGTCGGAGGCGCCCCGATAGCGAATCGTAAATATTCAACATGTTGATCAGAAATCCTGCTGTGTGGGGGGAACCCCGAGGAAAAACACGCATTTGATCTGCAGATTATCACGTGAAACGAAACAATATCCAACCAGAAAACGAGCTGACAGAAGACAAGCATAACAAACATGTCATGGAGCAGCACAAAAGGATTTGGACACTATCATCTAGGGATGCATCGATCCGATATTCAGGATCGGTCTCGGCTCCGATCCGGTCATTTTCTGCGGATCGGGTATCGATCAGACGAGACCGATCCAATTCCGATGTTGTGCGTATACTATTCTGTGTTGTTGTTAAGCCCCACGAAAGCCACAAAAACATCATAAAGCACCATAAAGTGTTCGTGCACTATATTTCAAGTGTTCTGAAGCTGTTCTATAGTTTAATCCGAGGTACAGAAGAATATTTAAATCGTTAAATTCAAGTTCAGGTAAACTCTTCTCTCTGCTGCGGCGGTCTGTCATCCTCCATTCAGCATTCAAACTGCGCGTCGCGTTCGGTTACTACAGTCAAACTCTCTTCAAGAGCACACAGTAACGGAGGTTGAAAACGGTTAAAAGAAAAGGTTCAATAAACGAATGCACAGATTTAATACACTACTTATCAATATCTCTTCCCTCTGTCTTTTTTCTATGCGGACTCGGAGGGCTGTGTGCTGTGACTCCGTGTTGTTTCAAGCACATCATTCTACGCACGGGATTCGCATTGTGCCGCTCTGTATTGGAGCCTTTCGTTTCATAATACTTTTGCGCAATGAAAGATAATAATAGTCTTTCTTGTTCTGTCCTATCTATCATATGTTGCTGCCTTATTACTGTGCTATACATTTAAAATAAATGTATTTTAATTTTATAGTATATATACACACATTTACATTTATGCATTTAGCAGACGCTTTTATCCAAAGCAACTTACAGTGCATTCAGGCTATACATTTTTTGTCAGTATATGTGTTCCCTGGGAATTGAACCCACAACTTTTTGCGCTGCTAACACAATGCTCTACCACTGAGCCACAGGAACACTATATAAAGCCACAGGAACTACATATATAAATGTATTTGCTTGTTTTTTCATGAATGTATTTTACAATACAAAGAGCAATTTGTGACATTTTACCTAGATTTAGTCGTACACTTATTCACTTTTAATTGTAAATAAAAATGTTTCACTAGGTTTTATAAAAATATTGTGCACCCATGATTTTTCTAGAGTATCTTTTGCTGCTAAATTATCCACTAAACTAGTTTATAATAGTGTTTTTGTCAAAGATTATGATTATATATTTATTTATTATATATACATATATATAATATATTAAAAAAATAAAGCAAGTTTATTTCACAAAAATTAAGTTAAGATTTAAGAATATGACTGAATAAACAGCCTAAAAGGTAAGGCTATTAAATAGCAGTCCCAAACTAATTTTTGTTAATACAATTAAGTTGGTATGAGCCACCACATTCATTTAAACATATAGTCTACAAAATGACAGAAAGTGAAAATAACATGGTATTTTTGGGTTATGAAAACAACCATGGTGACTGTAAATGAAATGTGAAAACTGCTCCTGAATAGAATGAATATCACACCGTCATGCAAATCCTTCCCAGCTAACACGCAGTACAGTTATGTGATTTATTGGTACTGTAGTTTTATTTCACGCGTTGCATGCTCGTAGTTTCTGCGCTTTAGTGAAGTGATGTTCAGCGCGGCGCCGCAAGCACAGTATAACATCTGACAGGACAGTTCGTTTTTTTCTGAGGTGAGAGACTTTTTATTTCACAACAAGTTACGAAAATAACGATAGAATAATGACACTGACATTAAACCGGTCAACATCTCATCTGACCGCAGATACTGAATTGGGACAGCGTGTTTTCTCAGGCACTCTTTATTTACTTAAACTGCATCTGACAGAAGTGTCCATAGCTTTCATGCACGTATTTTAAAATAGAAGTCTTGCATCAGAAAAGCATTTAGAATTACGTTTTTTGTTGATGTCGTGTCTTTGGCTGTATTCAATCCGCGACCCTCTCAGAACGGTCTCACGGCCCACTTTTGGGCTGCATACCCAGCACTTTTGACCGACCAGTTGAGAAACACTGTAATAGATTGTGTTTAACACACAGAAGAGTGACGGTCATGTCAACACAGAGAAGTATAGAAATTCTACAATGATAAAATAAAAAAAAACTGCGCTGGTATCGGATTGGATCGGTATCGGCCGATCCTCAGAATTTTCAGGATCGGATCGGTTCTGAAAAAATGGTATCGTTGAAACCCTACCATCATCGCAATTTCTTCCTGCCATTACCAAAGACTGGGACTTTGCCATTACTTTAAAGCCTTAAATCTATTCTTTGAATAATTTGTATTTATTTATACTTGTTTGGGGGGGGGGGGTCATTTTCTTACTCCTTTTTTATTTTGTATTATTGTTTTCTGTTTATTATTTTATTTGATGCAATTTATATGTTATTGCCCTTGCATGTTCTTTGCTCTAAAATTGAAATAAAAACAAATCTTGTTTATTCTCAAGTCTTCAGATATTTAGCGAGATTCCCCGTGTTCACAGTCGGGACTCTGGTTGAAAATCTGTTGGTGTGTGGTCTTTGTCACATAGCAGCACACCACACACTATAGGAGCAAAACGGTTAAATCTAGGATTTTTTTCTGTCCTCATGTGTGTGATCGCTCATATTTAGAAGATCTTATAAGATTTTAAAAATCTTTTTGTGTGTACCCACTACCCAGCATCAGGAAATGTGTTACATATTTTGCACTGTCCATTGAGCGGACCTAACCTGAATTACATTTCACTACTGATTATATTCTGTATAATTGAGTATGTGACAAATAAAACCTTGAATCCTTAAAAACCATCTCAGGCCCTTTTAACTCAAGTATCAAAGGGGGTTCTTATAACAAAGTAAAAACTACAGTAAATTCAGGTTACTGTGCCTCCATATCAGATGTTATTTTAAGACGTGCTGGTTCAGGCCTACACTAGCTCATCACAAATGAATCTAACTGCAATCCAGATCTGTAAACCTTCTTCAAACCATCTGAAACCCACGATCAGACTCTGAACTTACTGGACTCCAGCAGATTAACGGGTCTGTGTCCGGATCCTCCACCAGCGTCCAGAGTTTGGTCAGAAACGCAGGTACATTACTACCCGAGACCATCACACCTCCGGGCCCCACACTGTGATACTCCATCATAGATAGTTTAGTGATTGTTTCTGACGATAATAACACCTATGTTATGAGTCACTGACGCAGAGCAGAGTTACACAGTCAAAGTGTGGCTGTACGAACGCAGATTACGCTCTTCGAATACACCGATCTGATTCTATTTTCACCTCGGAGTATCCGACTCTCGTTTAGATAGCGATAAATAAGATTAAATTAATCTGAATAAGTGTTTTTGATCGTTCAGAAGTAGTGGAAATTTCCATTAAATCCCCACAGCGTAGAAACTGCGTACAAACAAGCAGTGTCGAAAAGAGTCGCGCTCTGATGACGCCACCGCGACTCGTCTTTTAAAAATATCATACATTTTTAAATGAGTTCAGGCATAAAAGTAATCAATAAAAGCACATAAAATCTTAAATTAATTTGTTTAAATGTATTTAAAATAATTAATTTGTGCAAACAAAAAGTGTAACTGTGCACGCATTCACCTTTGAACTTTAACCTTTTGCTTCAGACGCAATTTTAATAAAATCCACTCATATCGAAAGCTTTATATTTTTTTTAGGAACGAAAGATTGGTAATAAATCCATATTAATGACACATTAATGACACTTTAAAATAGTTTGTATGAAAAATATGTAAAACAAACCGAACGCTTCGCAGTTTGACCTTTGACGTCATAGATTCAAACCCACATGGTCGCATTTTCAGCATGCGTCCAACACACAGCAGCACCATGAGTAAATTAAAAAATAAGAAAAGAAATTTAGAAGAGAATGAAGACGAACAGGTATGATTTGATATTATATTGATATATCGTTGTTTTGAAGCAGTAAGAGGCAGTTTATACATAAGGCGTTATGTAATAGCACGCGTGTTTAAATAGCGCGACGTTGACTCGCCGTGTTCTGACTTGATGAGTTTGAGATAATAGTACAAAGTGATGTATTTAGATTTATATTACTTATTTAATGAATATTGATAGACTGTCAATAGACACTTGAGTTCACAAAGCACGCGCCTCGCTTTCCCTGCAGTTTTTGTATACTGTATTATATTATTGTGTTTTATTATGTACTTAGCAGTCAAAAGTTTGGAAACACGTGGCCAGGTATATATTTTTAATGTCATTTAAAACCTTATCATTGAATTAATGCTTAAAATTAGGTTGCAGACAAATGTGAATTGTGCTTTTGTATGAAATTCATTACGAAAGCCAAATTTGGTTTAAATGTGTTTATTATTATGCAGTAATGAGTGTGTTGTGTTTGTTTTGATGCATTTGTGATGATCTTTCTTTCTCAGCTGCCCATCTTTGATAAGGACGGCGGCAAAGATGGTCATCTAGATGATGGTGATGAAGATCAGGGTGATCTGTCAGACAGTGAAGAGAGCGTCTTCTCTGGGCTTGAAGAATCAGGAAGCGAAAGTGATGATGAGGATGAAGAGGATGGTTCTGAAGAAAAGAGCTCTGATGTAGAGGAAGATAAAACAGCCGATGGTGATGGAGACCATCAGCTGTTTGACAAAGAAGTCATCAAACTTCAGGTACTGTGAACCAGAATGCTGACACTTTTTGGTGGAGATTTAAATGTTGCCTTTTAAGTGGTTAAATCCACTAGAAATGTATATTGATCAGGACTGCTAGTGTGCAGAAGTCAGATTTATGTCACACAACAACAAAAAACAAACACATTTTGGTGTACTCTTTGGTGATATGAAATTGTGTTTTGAAGGATTCATTAATAGACTCATAAAGTTCAAAATACTCTGATGCATATAATCATACATAATATCAAAGTTGTATACCAAAAACACCTGGCTTATATATTTATTCTTTAGCCCATAGTTGCGCATTGATGCCATCAATAAATGTATGCACAGAAAGTATTAGTTGCAAAAAGACATGATATTATGCCATATGCATCTTTAAAGTCTGCAGTCATCTTAATGCACAATTTACTATTTTGCAAATACTATACCTGCAAAGGGACCAGTCAAATGTGACCCTCTCTGTGAAATCCAGGCTAAAGTCTCAATATCTAATTATGAGATAACAAGCATCAAAATTGATTTCTACCATTAATTTCACTATAATTTCAATCCTTACTCGATCAATATTAAAGATATACAGGTTAAACTTTCACAGAATGTTCTTTACCATATGAAGGATGATTTTTTGTAGACAACAGCAAATCACAAAAAAATGCCTTTAGCTGGATTTTCACAGAGAGGGTCACAAATAGTCTTTTCAGCAGCATGAATAATCCTCACTGACAGGAATATACATTTTAATCAAACCACAGTATGCCATCATGTGTGTTTGTGCTGCTTGTAGTGGCTTCATTGTTGAAAATAGAGGGAATATTATAATGATTAGCTGGTAGTTGGAAGTTCTGATTTGATCAGACATGGTCATTTGCCTTAAAGTTTGGGAACCACTGGTTTTCTCTTATACTGTATTTGCAGCTCATTGGGCTGTACAGATGTGATTTCCATTAGAATTGTATTTGTTATTGCCAAATGTATTGCATTTAGCTGAGTTTCTGTCATATGGAGTGTCACATTTCCAGACACTGTTTTGGAATATAATATACTGTGATTCCAAAGTGAATTTAGACACTTCAGCCAGACAAATGTCTGCATGTCATTAGGGATGCAATGCAACGATTATAGATTTTGTTGGCAAGATTATAGTATGAGGAATAATCACGGTTTCACGATTATGCATTTATTCATTTCACAACATAAAATTACATAAACACTCTTTAGAAAGTGTTATTTATTGCTGCCTTTTGAAACAGAAATAACACAGTAACCAATAATACAGCTCAAAATAATAATACGTAAGAAAAAAAATCCATCTCCTAGGGGTGGGCGATATGACCAAAATCTTATATCACGATAATGACAAATTTTATATCATGATAACAATATATAATCACGATATAGTGATTTTTTTTTTCCCTTTTAAAAAGGTTATTATATAAAAATCTTTAATACCATATAATTTTCATAATCCTTGTCACCAATGTCAATATCAAACTAATACAAGCCTAAGAGAAAAAAAACTCCAACCTCACTGAAGATAAATAAACAGTCAGTGATGAAATAAGGATAGAAACTAATTGCAAGCAATAGGACAAAAAACTACATAAATAAGAAACGCTACATACATTGTGTAAATTAATTAGTCATTCACTGTGTTAATTATATCTATCTATCTAAGATAGGGGATATAATTAACACGTGTATTATGTATAGATTAACTGTATACATATATAAATATATCATTATTATTTTTTATTTATTCTCATTAAATTACAAAAGTGATTTAGTCAAGAGCAGCGAGAGATTTTCTAGCAGTGTGCTATGATTTTTTTTATGCTCCTTTTTTAATATATGCTTTATTGTCAACAATCGAGCAATCGAGTGCCATAGTCCACTATATAACAAAAACATTACACATGCTTCAACAGAAGGAACAAAGGAGAGAGAAACGTGTCAACGCTGCCCAGCAATAAATAATAAAAAAAATAAATAAAATAATAGAGGGTACATAAGCATTAGTTTACATACAGATATAAAGTATCGCTACATATATTTACATTTCAGCATATGGGATAAAATTACAGTACAATTTAAATACAGAAAACATACTTTGCAGGTCAGCACCATTCATTTTATTTTTTTAAATTATATTATGTGAAAATGTTAAAAGAGGAGCATATATTGATGCAGTTTTAATTGCTTTACTATTTTTAGATTTTGACATCACATCTATATACATTTTACTGTCACCTCTCCTCTTTCAAGCATCATAAAAAGAGGTTTGCCTTTTGTAAACTTGCATTTATGAATGTGAATTTAGCGGCATAAAAATAAAATGTATAATAAACCAACATCGCGTCTTTAAAGAGCGATCCTTGATATAACAACCCAAAATCACGTTTATATGATAAAGAAAATGCATTAAAAATATTATTAGCAATGAAAACCTCCACATATTCCAAAAATACTGGGTATATTGGCAGGACCAAAACAAATGAGAAATTGTTTCAGTGGCTAGCATTCACAAAAAGAGCATTTTAAATCAATATCAATTTAAAAATTTTGTAGGACGTATACTCTTTTGTAGGATAAACTCTATTTTTACGGAATTAATTTATATGACGCCCTGGTCATTTCCTTGGCGCACCCTTATTTGTAAGGAGAAATTTTTGAGGTAATGCCACACTTGAGTCAAATGTACAGTATTAAAGATATTGTTCCAGTAGAAATAACATAAGGCGTAGAAATAATCTCTTTTAAAAACAAGGATCTAATTTGATGATTTTTAGGTTTTAACCCAGAGAAACAGTCATAGTTAGCCGACTGAGGTATGTAGCCTCAGGTCTAGGAGGACAGGCAGAAAGTGCGGATGTATATACACTGCATTTGAACAGCATATGTGCACACCCGTAGGTATGGCCCTAGTAAGCACCGTGAATTCTTTTAATGTAAATGGGTATTTTGTATCTTGAACAAAAGTCTGCAAACGTAAATAAATTCCCTTCATTATTAAATAACTGATTCACTAATAACAACCCATTACTAAACCAATTGTGAAAAAATAACGACTTATTTCTATACAAAATATTGGCATTATTCCAAATAAGAAAGCTTTGAGGGGAGAAGTTGCCTTTACGATAAATAAGACTCCAGGAAGTAAGTACTTGTTGGTAAAATTTAGAGAGTTTGATTGGAAGTTTTTCATTTTATAACCGGTTACACATCAAAAGAAATTCTAATCCACCCAAATGAGAGAAAATAAATCTAGGAATTATATTCCAAATAGATGAAGAATTTTGAAGATATTGTCTTATACAAATTATTTTAAAGTTACTGTTTATAGAGCTAAAATCATGATAACAGCTTCAAACCGCCTTTATCATATGAAAATTCAGTATTACTGATTTTTTTATATAATGAATTTTGTTTTTCCACAAGAATGCGTTTGTCAACATACCGTCAATTAGTTTACTCGTAAAGTGTTTGTCAACAGAGATTGATTGCGCGGCATACGATAACCGAGAGATGCCTTCTGCTTTAGTAAGCAGAACTCTGCCTTTGAGTGATAAATCCCTTTGAAACAATGGTTCAACACCTTCCGTGTCTTTTCAATAATCGGAAGAAAATTGGAAGGGCATCTAATTTTATCATCTTTGATTATTTTAATTCCCAAATAAGTAACACTCTCTCTTACAGGAATATTATCGCTAGTAAGGATCCAATTATAATTACCAACTGGGAGTATCTCACATTTGTTAATGTTAAGGCAAAGACCTGAGGCTTTAGGAAAGGGCTCAAGAGTCTCTAATGCTACGCAACCTGAGAGGCATCCTTCAAAACAAAACGGTGTCATCCGCTAACTGACTTATTACCACTTCAGTGTCAAATCAAGTCAGCTTTATTCCTTTTAAAGGGCTTTCTCTGAATACAAATGTAGAAGTTCGGTAGCTATCAGAAACATAAGATATGGGGAGATTGGGCATCCCTGCCTGACTCCCGATTGAGAGCAAATCTAGGAGAGGTACCACTGCTGAGTTTGATAGAGCTATTGCAATTAGTGTAAAGCACATTGTAATAGATCTACAAAAGAAGTCACCAAATCCAACCTTTAGTCTGTAACAAAAATTCATGCTCCAGGGAATCAAATGCTTTATGGTAGTCTAAGAAGAGAATAAGATTATCATTGGAGAAAAAGTCAGAATAATCTAGAATGTCTAAAACCAGACGTATATTATTAAAAATATGCTTTTTTTGTAAAAATCCAGATTGACATTCATCAATTAAATTATTCAAAACACATTTGAATCTTTTTGATAAAACCAAAGCAATAATTTTATAATCGTTATTTAGGCAATGTAATTGGCCGCCAAAACTGTCAATTAACAAAGGATCTTATTTGTTTTGAAATTAAAGTTATAAGTCCTTGACACAAAGTCAGAGGAAGCAAGGCACTTTCTATACTCTCTTTAAAAACTTCAAATAAAAAAGGAGAGTTTAAATGAGTTTGTTAAATGCTTGTACAAAGGACTCCGCCGTGCATAACCCGTCTGCAGTGTGTTATGATTAACATGAATGAATATTGGAACGCTTCCCCTTTAAGAGCGGGGGGTCTAATACACTGTTACATTGCGTTTTTCTCTTTCTGCCGTTTACTCGCTCTTTAAACCTAAATCGCTGTGTTTATGAGGATACTTGCAAAGACGGGGATTCTGATGCATATAAGTGTGTTTATGTAGTGCGTGTTCAAAGTCGGCAAAAAGAAAGGGTAGGCGCGCTCCTCTCACACAGAAAGAGACGGGAGGGGTTCACTTCCTGACGCTGATGGATGAAGGTCTGTCCTTCAGTCATTGCGTTTCAACGGCTTAAAATCGGTTGTTTTAAAACTCCGCAGTGCTTAAAAACGCGTGACCATCTACAGATGTAGTCCCTCGTTTAGACTGAACGAGCTCCTGGTTTTGTGGTCGTTCTCATCTCCACCTGCAATTCTGAGTCTCCGCTTCACGCCCGTGGTGGGACCGGCGTATAAAGATCACAGTCACTCAAATGATGAAAAGGTATTACCGGAAACAATGTATTTTGCGACACCACGACGATATAAACGATAGAACATAATATGAAATGATAGACTTTTTATTTTGTCCATCCAATATATATCGTCATATCACACAGCCCTAATCTCTCCTATAATTGGAATTAAAAAGGTGACCTCTGCTCAGTGAACATCCATGTCAGTATTTCCCTTTTGAAAATAACAAATGAAATAGATCACAAATGTATTTGGTGTTTTCATTTTGTATATTCTTTCTTACTAATGAGGGGAATAAACTGAACTATTATTGTAATCAACTGTCATCCATACTTATTCATTTTAATAATCTTGATTAATCTGATTTTATATATGACCTGAGAAAATCATGTCTATTATTTTGGTTTGTGAGATCGAGATCGAGCTGCCCACACAAACATTTAGGAGGACAGAAACTTGTCAACGCTGCCCAGCGACTTTCATTAATAAAATAGCTTAGATACTGGATCGCTACATTATATTAATCAGCAAAGATGGGATAAAATTACTGTATAAATCACTAAACTCAAATCTTCATTGTTTGCAGTGATGCGCAGATGCAGGTAGACTAATTCACACACGCAACTGTCACCTCTCTCTCTCTCTCTCACTCTGTCTCTCTCTCTGTCTGGGCAGAATGCTAGAGATAACGAACTTCCGCATCTGCCTTCACGTCGTGCATTAAAATAGTTTATTTCACAACGAGAACAGGTTGGCTAGCCGTGCATTATCCCTTATGTAACGTATACTCTTTAACTGCTATTTTTACGGCAATATTTAAATGACGCCCTGGTCATTCTTGGCGCACCCAAAATGGTCCCACACTATGGACTTCAGATATTCTCTGGTGGAAATAAAGGATCGCTGTTTGGTTCCACTGTCATAGTTAATCTAGTGTGTGTAGTAGCCTCCGTGTCTCTGATAAGCACGGCATTTTAAGCTGGTGCACCGCCGCTAGTGTAACTTTGTTTTCGTTTTGCGCAAGCTGCAACAGTTCCGTTCCGTGTAACAGAAACACTCGGTTTAGCGGAGCCTTTACGATTAATTAACCGGGACGTTTTAAAGCGCGGTTAATAGTAAAACCGGTTAATCGCTGCATCCCTACATGTCATCGCATTTTGAAACATGATAGATAAAGCATGATAAAGCAGCTTGCTTTAAGGAGAAACACTAGTATTTGCATTTATTAATTTAGCAGATGCGTTTATCTAGAAATCTAAAGTGATTGTAAGGAAGCAATAACATGAGAAATGCTAAATATCCAACGTTTCAAACATTTTCTAGAATAGGGATTCTCTGCCTTTTTGACTCCTTTCAATAATCGCAGTAAATAATTATAATTAAAATAGTTAAATTACATAATTACCAGACTGAATGCATTTCAAAACAATTTCAGTACTCAGAGCCTTAGTTAATCTCATGGAAAAATCATTCAAATAATGTTTTTTTTTGTTTGCCAAATGACCCTGCAAATGTGTCCCCCCCCCCCCACCCACATAACCAAACCCCCACCTGGGAAAAAAGTTCAGGCTCAGTTTTTTTTTATTTTTTTTTGCTTTAACCCCTGAGAAACATTTCTTTTTATTATGATGTAAGTTTTTGTAATGTCTAATGTGTTTTTTCTGGAAACCGTGATACATTTTTTTAAATTAATAGAAAGTTTTAAAAATGAATTTATTTGAAATATAAATATTTTGTAACCTTATAAATGACTTTTACAGAGGTTAGTCAAGACAGGATAATGACACTTGAACCATGAGCCGACAGCTCTTGAATGTCTTCTGCCACAAATAATTTAGTTATTTAATTTTACCAAATTTAACCAATTTACCATAAATTGTCCATTGTCAAGGCTGTTGGAAGACTTCATAAAGGACCCGGGTATATCTAACGTTAAGGTGTCAAAGTGGTCATATTTAGCAGCCACTGCTGGTAATAACTGGCCTGATTTGGTCTACCAGTATAGTATTAGGCCCTTCACATGTGAGCTAAATTGTTTTCATGGAGTTCCTCCAGATCTTTCTGTTCTCCTTTGTCAGGATCAACAGCACCTACAGTGTGAAGTTCAGGGCCAAAGTGTTTGCGCTCCAGCGGATGTCTGACTTACCGCAGGACACTATCAAATTCACAGCTTTGAAATCTCTGTCTGGCGTTGCAGCGGAGACCGTGGGACGTATTGTTCCCATCTCGACCCTTTAATCCGCCCCCCTGGCATGTTTTTTTCCTTTGCTCTTTTGTTTCGGGTCTTCTGAGAGACTGATCACGGCTCTGACTGATGCACACCAGGCAGAAGTTAATGCGGCTGCCGAAGACGTTATTATTCCCGGGAGAATTCCCGCCGCCCCTGCAGCCGTGTGTCTGATCCAGCGGCGGCTGCGCTCGCGCCGTGTGAGGGGGTGGGAGATGACATCGGGACGGGGGCGGAAGAGACCAGAGGGGCTCGTCTTACCATGAAACTTTCTCTCTCGCTTTAACATACACCTACGCACAACGCACGCTGCAGACATGGCTGGTCTGCTTCCATCTCTGACACACGTGACTTGCTCCTATGGGGTCTTGCGAGGGCCAAGATGGGGGTGATGCGGATCCTGAGGCGTTTAATTGAGAGGCCACGGTCTTAATTAAGTATCAGCGTGAATGTTGATGAGTGGCGTCGGATTGTTCCATCCGCAACTCACTCAATAACTCAACCGCAGTTCAGAGGAAGCAAGCAAAATAATGACCGACTTGAGGCTTTCGGAAGCGGAACCCGGGACGGTCCGCCAACAGACATTAAAAACACGTTATTTTGCAAACTTACATTGAGTGTGTGTGTGATTTAAAGAGAAGTGCTCCAAAAGCCTGTCAGTGCGTTCATTTCTCTGTCTGATTCATGCGTCGTATGTCATTCGTAACTGTGGAGACTCGAACGCTCGTCGTCGAGCATTTGGTTTGCAACATCTTCAGCCCACGTCGGTTTTGTGGTCGACTGGCCAGATGTCCTGAAGAGCTTGTTTTTAATCCGTATCCACACCATGAGCTCCTCTGTTCTGGCCTCTCACACGTCATCTGGTCAAATCATCTGTCAAAAACTGATTTCTCGGCCCCCACATCCTCCCTTTATTACCGGACTCTTGCTGTGGAAACGAGTATGTTCAGATCCTTGACTGTCTGGTTAGCTGTGAAACTCTATCCCAGCACATCGACAAATTAGGCCTGGGTGATATTTAGCTAAATAATGTTTAAATTGATCATTTTCAGCCTTTATTATGTTCTGTAGCTGATGTTCTTAAATGGCCTAAAAGGGTGACTTTTTATTTGTAGTTTAGTTGTTGTAAAGTGTTAGTTAGGGGAAGTCGTGGCCTAATGATTAGAGAGTCGGACTCGTAATCCAAAGGTTGTGAGTTTGAGTCTCAGGTCCGGCAGGAATTGTAGGGGGTGAGTGAATGTACAGCGCTCTCTCCACCCTCAATACCACGACTGAGGTGCCCTTGAGCAAGGCTCCCCGGGCGCCGCAGCATAAATGGCTGCCCACTGCTCCAGGTGTGTGTTCACGGTGTGTGTGTGTTCACTGCTGTGTGTGTGTACTTTGGATGGGTTAAATGCAGAGCACAAATTCCGAGTATGTGTCACCATACTTGGCCGTATGTCACGTCACGTCACTTGTAAGCTTAAAAATATTAAAAGCTTTAAAAAAAAAATGCATATAATCTTAAGGCATGTTTCTCACACTGTTTAATTAACTAATTAATTACTCTAATTAACAAAAGTGTTTTATAATTGTTAATTTATATGCACACATAGTGAAGTGAAAGTGACATACAGCCAAATATGGTTTACCCATACTCGGAAGTCGTGCTCTACATTTACCCATCCAAGTGCACACACACAGCAATGAACACACACACACACACACACACACACACAGTCAACAAATGAAAAAGCTATAATATTGTCAAATATTGTTACCATTTAAAATATCTGTTTTCTATTTTAATTTCTTTTCACATGTAATGTGATGCAAAACTGAATTTTCATCATTAATTAATAATAATAATTCCTTACATTTATATAGCGCTTTTCTGGGTACTCAAAGCGCTTTACATAGAAGGGGGAATCTCCTCGTCCACCACTAATGTGCAGCATCCACCTGGATGATGCGACGGCAGCCATATTGCACCAGAACGCCCACCACACACCAGCTTATTGGTGGAGAGGAGACAGAGTGATGAAGCCAATCGTGTATGGGGATGATTAGGAGACCATGATGGTCAGAGGCCAATGGGCGAATTTGGCCAGGATGCCGGGGTTACACCCCTACTCTTTTTCAAAAGACATCCTGGGATTTTTAATGACCACAGAGAGTCAGGACCTCGGTTTAATGTCTCATCTGAAAGACGGTGCTTTTTTGACAGAATAGTGTCACCGTCACTATACTGGGGCGTTAGGACCCACACAGACCACAGGGTGAGCACCCCCTGCTGGCCTCACTAACACCGCTTCCAGCAGCAACCTAGTTTTCCCAGGAGGTCTCCCATCCAGGTACTGACCAGCTCAACCCTGCTTAGCTTCAGTGGGCTGCAGTCTTGGGCTGCAGGGTGATATGGCTGCTGGCAAGTATCACAAATGTTTTCACACCTAAACCTAAACTTAACACTATGTTTCACACCTAAACGTTTGTGATTACTTCAGTCTTCAGTGTCACATGATCATTCAGAAATCATTATAATATGCTGAAGAAGCATTTCTTATTATCAATGTTGGAAATATTTGTGCTGCTTAATGTTTGTGGAAACTGTCAGTTTTTATAAATAGGAAGTTATTAAAAAACAGCATGTATTTAATCTCGAAATCTTTTGTAACATTACTGTCACTTTCAATCAATTTAATGCATCATTGCTGAATAAAAGTATTAATTTCTTTCAAAACAATCCTTACTGGCCCCAAACTTTTGGACAGTAGTGCATTGTAATACACCATTGTCAGATTATTTTTTTATTTTTTTTTTTTTGATGCTCTCCAAGGCTGCATTTTTTTAATCAAAACTACAGTAAAAACTCTAATATTGTGAAATACTGTTACTGTTTAAATCAACTGTTTTCTTTTTGAATATATTTTACATTTCCAGCATCATTACTCCAGATTTCGGTGTCATTTTAATATGCTGATTTGATGGTCAAGAAACGTTTATTATTATTAATGCTGAAAACATTTGTGATACTTTTTGTAGGGGTCTTTGATGAATAGAAAGTTTAAAAGAACAGCATTTATTTGAAATAGAATTCCTTTTCTGAAATGTCTTTACTGTCACTTTTGATCAATTTAATCCACCCTTTCTGAATCAATTTCATCCACAAAAACAAACATTTGAATTGATAGTGTTTCATATATGCAAAATAACAAAGTGATAAACAGCAATACATATTCTTACTAAAACATCCAGATATATTTAAAAAAAATTACTTGCATGAAGAGTTTTTGAGTTTTGCAAATTAATAATTGAATTAGAGTTCATGGATCAGCAGACAGTTTGAATTGATTCGTTGTTGGTTAGAATTAGAGACACCTAAAACATTTGTTTTAATGTTTTTATACTCGAATGGCAATGCGAGGAAGAAAATGAACTGCTATGATGACACTGAAACGTGATGAAAGTCCTCGTGATACTCACAATTTTGTATTGGCAGCAAATGCATTTTGAATACATTTGATACGGCTGCTCATCCTAACAGGTCACGTCCTGATTTGGCCTGCGGTTTAATGACTCCGAACAACCGGTGTCATACCCCCAACCCTTCCTTTCCAAAACTCAGTTTCAGCTTGTTTTTAGATCTTCAGCGCTAGCGGAAAAATTGTCCGTCCCTCGGGCTGCACGAGGCATTCAGGAACGCGGAGCTCGAGCGTCTTGATGTGGATTTAACTGGGCTTCAGGGAGGAAGTGTTTCACTTAGCTCTGCAGTCCAAGAGATAGCGGGACGTTAAGGAGCCGTAAATCAGCACAGGTTGCTCACCTGCCCCATCTCGGGCTCGTGGGAGACGCGGCGACTCAAAGCTGCTCTTCTACTCGACCCTGTTAGGCCTTCTCGTGACTGATGGACTGTGGTAAATAACAGGCGGTACTGTGAGCTTTCATCCCCGGTGTCTCAGGCAGGATGTGAGGTTCTGGTGACTGCTTTTCAACGGCACACGTGTAAATCACGCAGAGGAAGTTTGTGCGCAAAACGAAATAAACCACATATCTGAAACATGTACACTGTCATGCTGCCATAAAAAGACGGTGTCTGGAAAATGCTGTACTGAAGTATGTTTTTCTACAACAGCATTAAATAACTGGCTGCTTGTATGCCTGTAGTGAAAAATTGCAAACCTGTCCGGTTGCTTGCTATATCAGTTTATATTTCAGAAATTAAATCAAGCCTTTTTAAGCTAAATGTTTGCATATTTGTAATTATTTTAATGACAACTAAGCACAATGCACCGTGCATACCAGTGTTTTTTATTTTTGTATATCCCATTTTCATTTTAATTGGAAAGGTTTAATGCTTTTTTTGTATTACATTTTTTATTTAGGTTGTTTTGTATTATGTTTAACTACATGAAAATGAGAAATATTGCTTTGGCATTTGGTTAGGGTTAGGGTTTATTTCACATAATACAAATGTTTTTGTGATTTTGGTTAAGTAACCCTGGTACATACCAAATACATGCCATTATTATGCTAATAACTAGTGCTACATGCATTGCAGTATGACTTGGACTTTTTACATTAGTTACATACAGTTATGCTAGGTATGTCCTACTGTTACTAGTTACAGAACAATGTAATAAAGTAACTTGTACTGATTATGTTGTACTGCAACTTTTTGTTGTTTGTTTTTAATAACAATTAAAAATTTCAGTTTTTTTTTTATTCTATTTTTTCTTGATTCTTGTTCTGCACAAAGAAAATACAACAATTTAGTGTTTAAATACATTGAATAAATAAATAATTTTTATCTTTGAAATTGAGAAAATTGTCTCCACATAACAAATGTGAATTGAATTGGTATGGAAAGACTGTAAGAAATGTAAAAGTAAGAAAAACACTTGATTGGGAATGGACGAAATATGGGATTCATTTAAAAGATTTATTGAAAATATTTGTCCATGTTTGAATACATAATCTTAGGTTTTGGAAACAGCTAATGTTGTTTTTTTTTTTTTTGTACAGACTGATGGCCAAAATTCAAAGGAAAAGAAGAAAAAGAAGAAAGCTGCAGGAAAGGAGGGAGGAGAGGAAAGCGTGGTGTCCGTCAGAGAGAGCGGCCTCCAGATTTCCTCTCAGGTGGACGAGTATGAGCACGACACGTCCGATGAGGAGGTAAGAGTCGGTCCATCATCCAGACCAAGACAAGCTCATCCCATGTCAGTGCAATCAACATCTCATAACTTATTTAATATGATTTAGTTTGAAAGCTATTTTTCCACAGCTGTCCCTGGCTGGGAGAGATTTTAAAAACTTTCAAATGTCCTTTAAAATGCACCGATGTAACTGTAGTTTTCACCAAAATACCATAGTTACAATGGTAAAAGTGTAGTAATGTGATATTAGAGCCACTGCACACAGTTTCTGAAAATGTATTATATTGTATGAAGGAGATCCCATATTCACTTATTATGGAAGTGTCGTAGTGATTTATGCAGTAATCAACATTTGAAGTAGATCAAAAAAGTTAATCAAAGTGGTCCTAAGACAAGAACGCGTTTTAGGTTTTAGGACAGCTTTGATGAAAGGTTTTGATCCACTTCATATGTTAACTAGTGTACTATTTTTGTAGAGACAAAGTGTGAGACTGTATTGAAACCATAGGCTTTCATGACATAGAAATGAGCTAGGTTTTTTTATATATATTTTTTTAATGATAAATATTTGAAATTCTGCACTTTAAGCAAAAGATGCTGTTTGGATAATCTCAAATCATGCTGAAGAACGTGATCATCAGGTTTAGTTGATGTCAGCTCCAGTGGTGCACATTTTCATGCAACTTCTAACATCACAATCATTTTGTAATTAAATAACATTAAGTAATGTTAAAAAGGATAGTTCACCTGTGGTCTCAGACTGTTGGATGTTCGATGTATTTCTTCTTTTCAGGTCACTGAAAATCCATGGAAATGTTTTTTGTGCTCAACTCTTATTTCCATTAAATTCCAGTTTCCAGTTCAGGGAGTCTGAATATCACCATTGTGTCCAGGTGTTGGTGCACCTGCATCTGTTGCATTGTGTCCTTTGCATGCTGTCCTCTTATCATTTGTTTCCAGATGGCCATTTGACTTTCAACTCTTGACCTTTATTTGGATGCATAACACATGTATAATTTGACTACTTGAGGGAATTTTGAACAAACTGTGTGAAATACCAGCTTAATTTCACAAAAAAATCTAAATGGCAGGAATGCATAATTTCACCTTTCGTGGAGTTTCTTACTGAGTTAGAGTGAGTTTTATTCGGGTTTCTTAGTTTAGGTAGTGACAGCTGAGGTTAAAGTCACTCTTTAGTGTAACGTTGGAGGAATAGTTCACCCAAACTGATTTTGTTTTGCTCTCTATTCTAATTTGTTGAGATAGTGAATTTGTGGGTTTTTTGTTAAATGTGATCCAAAATCATCACAATTAAAAGAACCAAAGACTTAAACTACTTCAGTCTGTGTGCATTGAATTTATTTAATACACGAGTTTCACAATTTGAGTTGAATTACTGAAATAAATGAACTTTTCCACGACATTCTAATTTATTGAGATGCACCTGTAGATATAGTTTTTCTTTATCAGAAAAGATTTGGAGAAATTTAGCATTACATCACTTGCTCATCAATGGATCATCTGCAGTGAATGGGTGCCGTCAGAATGAGAGTCCAAACAGCTGATAAAAACATCACATCTACATATTTAGAACTGTTTTTTTTCTCTTAAAAACTGTGATTGATCTGTGCATATTTCTCTCCTGATTCAGACAATTACCTTTTCACTGGAGAAAGTAATATTATGAATGGAGGACTTTTTTATTTTAGCTGGAAGCAATGGCTCAAATTGTAAAAAAACGTCTTGGACTTGTTTCATACAAACTTATTGGTTATTGATTCATTGGGGGCGAATCATTGTAAGTTTTTTGTCTGCTGTTTGGACTCTCATTCTGACGGCACCCATTCACTGCAGAGGATCCACTGGTGAGCAAGTGATGTAATGCTAAATTTCTCCAAATCTGTTAAAGAAACAAACTCATCTACATCTTGGTTGGCCTGAGGGAAAGTGCATTTTCAATAGATTTTCATGTTTGTGTAATTTGTTCCCTTAAAGGAGTAATAATGTAAGTCTATTGCTTGATGTTTCTTGAATGACATGACACTTAATAGCTTCTGAATGACAAGAAAACTAAAGATGATTTAAGTAAATCTATATATAGCGGTGGCTTTTTCTGCTACGTTTGCACAGGCATGATTACTTCATTGTTCCGTAGAGGGGAATATGGTTAGTTGTGTAATGTTTCATGTAAAGGAAAAATATCTTTGCCCTCCTTCCTCAGGCTGGAAGTGTCTGAACCGCAGTATTTGATACCGTTCCCATACGCCTGTCAGACGTTACCACATTTCTGTAATGTCTCTGTTGGCTTTTTCGAGGGGAGACCATGATGCACCTCTGCAGTAAGGAGCTCTGTAACATCTCATATTTACAAGTAGGACCATTAAAGAATTCCTCTTCAGCTCTTTAATTTACATGCTCCATTGAAAACCATTGAACCCTGGCACAATGCGGTCTGGATAATTTGCCAGGCCATACAACCTAAACACAGCAGCCATCCAAAACTGTTCTTGGCAATCTGTTACAGACCAGGAATGTTTTGCAGAAGTGTTATTGTTCTTGGGTAGATCCCCGATTTCAGAGTGACTTTTTAATGCCCCTTCGTAGTCGTTCAGAACACACCGGGAACGCTGACTTCCATCGTTATTTAGTTTGTAGAAGTTCAATTTTTTTGCATTTCTGTGTCTTTGGAGGCTTTGAGTTAGCTCTTTTCATTTAACGACAACATGAAATCAAAGTTGGGCTTGTGTACTTTCTTCGTAAATGTCATTTGTGTTATTGTGGATCATTTATCAGTGTTCTCGTAAAAAAGCAAATGCTGCTTTTTTTATTCATTTAGAGATCCAAATTCTTGGAGAGGGGTTTGCCATGCTGTAGATGTAGTTTTATGTTTTAGTTATAGTTTTCATATTTTCATGAAAGTGTCCTTTATATTTAGTCAATATTTTTGACATGCAATATTGATTAATTTTAGTCCAATATATGTTTTACTTATTTTATTCAGTGAAAATAAGTTAAGTTCACAATGTGCAAAATGATATGAAAATAAAATTTTAAACAATATATTTGACAATTATTAAAACATTTATGAAGTAGTTAAATATTAAATTGATATTTTAAAAGAACATAAAAAGGGTTTCATGTTTCAACTATACATTTTCTGTATAATGAAAATGTTGCTGATTTCAGCCATGTCCATTTCAGCAGTGATTTGTGATATTTACTATTGACGTTTATGAATTTGTTACAAAAGCACAGTTTTTTGGGTGAATTTAGAGGTGCAGTTTCTTTGAGAGGATCTTTAATTGTGGTTTTCTAGTCAAAGTCATAGTTTTCATATTTTGTTTTTATGTCATGTATTCATTTTAGTTCATTTTACAAATATTTTATACATATTTGCATATTTTATCACTTTAAATTAAACAGAACATAGCAGTTTATTTCATATTTATCAGCATTATCATAAAAGAACAAATAAGATTTTCATGTGTTCATGCAGATCATACGTAATAATGAGAACGTTGCTCATAGGAGTCCGTTTGAGCAGTAATGTAATTGTAGTGGTTTTACAGTATTTTTTATGCTTTTGTGTTTTAATCATAGGTATCATATGATCTAAATGTCAATTAAATTGTCAGTATTGTAGTCTGTATTTTTTTCTTAACTTTTTTTATCAGCAAAACCAGCATTCACATGATTCAAATTTAAGAAATTACATAAACTTTACTCTAACTTTTATTTTTATTTTATTTTTTATCTTTAATTATTTAACTATTATTATATATATATATAATATTTTTTTTTGATATGCTTAGTTGACAATACTATACAGATAAGTCAATTGAGTTTTGCAGTATTGCTGCATCATGATGTGCCAATAATTTTTCTTTTTCTGACATGGTACAAATTGCTGTTAGATTATTAGCACACTAGAACACAACATGCTTTTTGCACTGTAAAATCCTGTCTGTTAAGTTATGTTCGTGACTTAAATGTGCTTCAACTTCATCCTCTTTACATCACTGCTGCTAAAAATATAAAAGCTGGATGAAACAAACTAGTCAGCCAGCATAAAAGAAACGGTCAACTAGTTAAATGCGTTGCTAATAGTGTTTCCAGCCATCTACAGGTGGCTCCTCTCCTCTAATCTGCACTCATTTCAGGTAGTTTGGTTGTCTCGTATGGAGATGAGAAGGTGTGAGAAACTCATTAGCTTGTCAGTCTTGTCTTTTACTTCTCGTCTCGTGGGCCTGATCTCTGCGGTGTTGTCAGGCATCTCTGCGTGCGCCGCACAGATCGGCGGTGGTCCCGCGGCTGTTTGGCGTAAACTAAATTAGCCCCCCTTGTCGGGAGACGGCAGATTAGGTTGCCTCTCTGTCCCTTAGCAGCTCTCAGCACAAGTTGTCTACAAATAAAACTCCAGACTTCCAAATCCCCTGTTTTTCATCCTCACGTCCCCCCTTTGTAATAAAGGGCTGTTTCCTGTTAGCCGAGTGAAGAGGGAATACGCGAGAGTACAGAGAGTCTGTCCGAGACCGAGTCGGCAGGAAGGGGCTTTTCCCCCGCAATGGCTTTTCCATGTGCTCTTCGAGATGAATGAAGACACATTGTGGAATTAAGGGGAAAAGGGGCTCTGGCTCCCGGCCGCAACTTCAGCTTCCTGCCGCCAAGCAGCTACCGCTCTCAAAGACTGAGACCCTGCACAGTAGCCTAGAAAGATGTGCGTGTTTTTAGTGTGCAACAGGAGGAAAAGTGGGTACTTTGATAGGAAATTTGTGATAAAACCAGATAGATCTGCATGGTGATGTCATTTGACCTGATGTCTTTTTATTTTGGGTGATCATGGATGAACAGGAAGTGTCCGTAAGCTTGATAGCAACACATGACTGAATTGGTTCCAGTAGTAGAAGCTTTATGATTAGATGCATCTAGGATCTAGGAAAAGATAGGTAATAGATCTGGTGATCTATAGGTCTATGTCTATCTATCTATTCTATGGGATGAATCATTCTATATCTATCTTCTATATTCTATCTAGGTGATCTATGATCTATTGATCTATTGGTATCGTATCTATCGCTAATCTATCTATGTTCTATCTATGTATATCTAGATCTAGTATCTAGGTTCTTTCTATCTAGTTCTATCTGTTCTATCCTTCTATCTATCGTCTATCTATTTCTATCTATCTATCTATAGTTCTATCTATTGTCTATCTATCTATATCTATCTATCGTTCTATCATTCTATCTATTGTTCTACTATCTATTGTTCTATCATTCTATCTATCGTTCTATCTATTGTTCTATCTATTGTCTATTGTTCTATCATTCTATCTATTGTTCTATCTATTGTTCTATTGTTCTATTGTCTATATTGTTCTATCTATTGTTCTATCTATAATTCTGTTGTTATATTAAACTAAAATGAGTTTTGCGAATATCTTTTGTTTTACTTCTACTTAAAATAGTATTTCAAATTACAGTTCTTTGTGCATTTTTGGGAATTTAAGTCAAGTCACCTTTATTTATATAGCGCTTTTAACAGTACAAATTGTGTCAAAGCAACTGCACAATATCAAAATAGGAAAATAGTGTATCACTAATGTAAAATGATATTTTTTGAAAAACATTTCATTATTGAATTCAGTGATGTCATCGTCCAGCTTAGTTCTGTTTAAATAGTATCTGTGCAATCAAGTCGGTGATATCAAAGTCATTCTCAGTTAAATTCTGAATGACATACAACCCTTTTAAATCTTTTCATGGTGTTAAATTTGCCTTTTCAGAAAGTCAGTTTGCTCTCTGCCCATAGAGGGCACTGTTTGTGCTCTCTGCACGACAGGCAGTCAGCTTAAATTTTATATCCAGTGTGCGGTAAGCCATGGATGAGTGATTCTCTTTTGAGGTTTTTCAGAACGGTCCTCTCTCTGGACTCTAACGTAAAGCTCTAGTGACAGGTAGCGGATCGAGGTCACGTCTGCTAATCACATCGACTGACTGATTCCAGATTCTGGTCCAGTGACCCACTGAAGAGCTGTCATGAGTGGAGGAAACTTTACTTCCTTTGCAGTCTTGGTAGAATCAGGCACGTTCCAAAACTTTCGCTGACCTCAGTGGTTGCATGGCAACGGTTTTGTTTTAACTGGGAGGTTTTATTTCGGGCCGGATATTTGCATATGTGGTTGGGTTTATAATGCGAGACTCTTGCTGTAGCTGAAGGACATGGGTGAGCATTTGATGGATCTAGTTAGCGATTTCCTCCAGTCCCAAATGATGTCAGAGTAATTACATGTTGAGGAGGTTTTGCGGTGTAGAGAGTTACTTCAGGTGGTCAAATCTCACTCAGGAAGGTAAGGACTGGCTTTTTCATTTCCACCCAGAGATTTCAGAAAGATTTCGGCCCACGTCGTCTGAAGAAAAGAGCCCTGTTTGCTTTCCCGTACAAAGTAAAACAAACACAACCAGTAATGCCGACTGGTCAAGTGTCCAGATTGCTCCAGAGTTAAGAGGGAACCCAGCCTCCCCCTCCGGGGATCTGTGCCATCCACTCCTTGGAAATATGAAATCTGTCGAAACCGAGACACGGCGCACATGTCTCGAGGTGAATTTTATTTGCGTTGCTCTCTAAATTTTGGTAATCCCAAAGTTTAATTTCATGATTGGGCCAGTTCCAAACGTCGGACTGATGAGTTCCAGATGGGATCTCAAATGATTGCGGTCAATCTGATGGCAAGGAAAAAAGCTTGAATTTGAGCAGTTCTGGCCTCTTAGAGGATCATTTAGGGAAGAAACTAAAGCTGCACAATTTTGAGGGGAAAATCTAACTGCGATTTATTATAAAAGTTGCGATAGCAAATTAAAATGCTTTTTTAAATTGGTTTACTGTGCTTGTCTGTAGGGCTGCACAATTTGGCCAAAATTATGTAATTATATATTAATATGGCTAAAATAATAATTATACAACAACAATACAATAAAAATTTAATATTTCATATTTTGTTTTTATTACTACTACTACTACTACTAAATAAAAAAACTAAAATATTGTAAGATTTGAGTATTTAAAGCTGCAGTCCATACATTTTTTTTGGTTAAAATTGTTCCAAAATAAAGTACATAACCAGCCAGTTTTCAAAACTATCTCCTTACCTTAGCCAGATTCACAGCGGTAAGCTTGTAATAATGTTTTGTAATTTGAGTGGTACTGGTAGGTTTCCGCGGGAAATACAAGCATGCTGTGTCATTACGTCACGTCTGTAATCATAAAGAATGAGTCCCGGCTGTTGGGCTATATCGCATGTGAGGATGCTGCAGATGCCGGATCATTAATAGCCTTTTCTCACTGCAGCAACTTATCATTTTGATGGCAGATTGTAATCCAGAAAGATCCATACATCAATCATCTGTGACAACTGGAGATTCACTTGTAGTCACCAGTAGTCTACAGGTTACATTAATTAGGGGTGGGCGATATGGAAAAAAAAATCATATCACATTTTTTTTTTGAAATATCACGATTTTATCACGATTCTTTGTCATGTTGGTTTTACTATTTTGTGAATTTTCTGAGCAGTACAGCCAAACTAATTTCCCTATTATAAAGACAAAGCCTTTATAATAAAAAAAAATGTCAGATATTTAGGCCAAAGTGTGCGAAGATAAAAATCTTTGTCATTATTTTATCTTTCTTATTAAAAAATAAGAACAAAGATACACATTAGAAATGCACATAATATACAAATAAAACAAACAGCTCTTTATTTCAGGTACAATAAGTGTATTTAGCAGAGCATTCAAGAAATTGAATGAACAAATATAAAAATAAAAAACTATATAGACTGATTCCTAAAGCAACTGTATTAAAGTTTTTCAATCAAGAGTAGCGAGTGATTTTTCTCTTTGCTTTTTATTTTATTAACGTTAAAGGAATAGTTCACCCAAAAATAAAAGTTCTGTAATCTGTCTGTCAATTCTGTCATAGTGTTTTATTTTTATACCATCATTTACTCACTCAAAAGTTGTTTTAAACCTAAGTGAGTTTCTTTCTTCTGCTGAACATAAATGCTATTTTGAAGAACGTGGAAAACCAAACGGTTGCTGGTCCACAGCAACTTCCATTGTATTTTTTTCCTTCTATCAAAGTCAATGTGGACCAGCAACTGTTTGGTTACCAACGTTTTTTTAAATATCTTATTTTGTGTTCAGCACATGAAATAAATGAATACAGGTTTGGGACAACATGAGTGAGTAAATAATGACAGAAATTTAATTTTAGGGTGAGGTATCCCTTTAATGACATTCGACAGCATGTTTAGTTCTGTCCCTTTAAGACCTGCATGCATCTAATATACAGGCACGTATCCATTTTTCTCTCAACTGTTTACTTTCTTTTTAGACATAACCTATATGGTCTATATGTAAACCTTGTGTGTTTTGACAGCATTAGCGCAACAGATAACTTAGTTCAGTAATCAGGCGCTGTTAGACAGGCTTTTTAGCGCGCGCTTCTCAGAAAACGCGGACGTCAGACCAGCACGTGAATGAAGCATTTAACCGGCAAGGCTTGTATGCAAAGAATGTACATTTGTGATCGCGAATAAGTGCAGTGTCCTATACCGCTGTATGTCGTGTTGTACAGTAGGCTATATACAGGGCTGGGGAGTAATTAAATACATGTAACGGCGTTATATTTTTTAAATACAAAATATGAGTTACTGTATTTCATTATAATTACATTTTAAATAGGTTTATTCAAATTACAGTTACATCCGAAGAGTATTTTAGATTACCAAAGTGATTACTTTGAATTTTAATGTAATTTATTAATGTAATATTTTTTAAGTAAATAGTTTGGGGATTTTAACCAATAAGGCAACTGATTCTTCTTTGAAGAAAAAAAAATGCGTGCAGCCATTTAGCAACTCGTAGTGAGAGTACGCTAATCTTGACGGCACAAAAATGGATGACACAACAGAAAGCCATTAGCACAATGAATTTCTTTCGCAGAAGGATGCAGAGGATGCAGAGATGGAGTTTGTGTAGAACAATGAACCGAGACACTACAGACACTGGCGGATCATGAGCTGCTCATGTGTAAATTAACATAGTGCTTCGCTTTACTCTGAAACATGCAGTTTGTGCATTTATGTAATTGAAATGCAGCCTTTGCCGTTATCACAACTTTTTAATTCGCTATATTAATCATGCAGCCCTAGAAGAAACTCCATTTCCCACCCCCTTCCTTTCTACGCTTGGCAACCTCTCCATGTATTGTTGGATCTGGTCTAGCTTTACCAGTGTTATTTTCTTTCCTTTTCTCTTTCCATTGGAGGCTCTGACTTTGATGGGCACTGAAAGGTTTCAAGACTCTAGTGGAGGAGGAGAATTTTATTACCGGCCATTAACTCTTTCCCATTGTCTCTGAATACCGTATCTGTTGCGCTCGGCTTGTATGTACGTTTGAAGAGCAGTGACCGTCTACAGAGCACCAAGATTGAAAGTTCCCCAAAGCAAATCAAAGCCGTCAACGCGCTTCTCTCGGATGATGTTTCTTTCAAAAAAGGCATCCCAAGCGGACGTGGAGGAAGGTCCTGGCACTCTATTCCGGCAGCAAATTCACATAAATGTATGAAACCGGAACCAGGGGGTCATATCTATTTACACTTGGCAGCCCAGCACCAGTTGATGCCTGAACTCACCTCCACCTTTGACCCTCAGCGTTCTGCAGAGCATTCGGCTCCTCTCACTGCTTCTGAGTCACAGCTTGCCAAGTGAAATGAGAACCCCGCTTGGTCAATATCTCATCATTCACTTTCTTTGCATTGTTTCTACCAAACCAGCTTGTAAAATGAACCCACATAGCAAAAAGGCTACTTAACACTGTAAATCCTGACATGAAATAATAGTCTGAAAAATCTAGTGTTTTGAAATGGAACTGTTTATTGAACCTTTAGACAAAATATATATAAAAAATCTAAACAAAAGGTATGTGTGTGTTTAGTTGAGTATCATTTGATGCATTAGGCTTTGATGGCTCGTATAGTATGAATATAAAATGGTGAGGGATGTTACGGAGCTAATATTCTATTCGAGGAAGAAAAACATTTCATTTTCAGATTTGAGGATGGCTGTCTTACAGTATGTCTTAGTAAGAGGATATTTAAATGGTTCGTTTTCTGCTCAGAGCTCTGTAGTTTCAAAATATATCATGTAATGCAATGAGAGAGAGAGGAACAAATAAACGTTCCTCAAAAGCTGGGTGTATCATATTAGATACATTTTAACATAATTTTTCTTAAAAAATTGGAAAATGGATAATTAAGTAAACCTAATTGGATTCAGTACACTAAGTATTTGTATTATTGCTAGCTATATATATATATATATATATATATATATATCTCAAACAGGTGGCAGTTTATAGAATGATACTAAAAGGCCTTTTACTTGCTAAAAAAGTATAAACTATGAGTCAGATTACATAAGGCATGCAATAGATTGTTTGATCATGTTGAGGCCTTATAAATTAGTGTATTAAATACAATCCAGTAGGATTTTTAGGGTAAAAATTCCTAAGATTTTAGGTACTATTTTCTCCAAAACGTCCTTTATGGAAGTCAACGTAAATGTTAAAAGTGTAGGAAGTATAATAGTACACCGTAGACCTCTGACCTTTTCCAGTGTCTGTAGCTTGTTGGCCAGAGGTATTTTCTTGCACCTTAGTTGTATTCTGTTCTCAAGTTCTTGTTAAAAGCACCGTCAACGTCTGTTGTTCGTGTAGATTCTATGCTTCTCTTTGTCTTTCCCCCAGCACGCCATTTGCTTGAGCGTTTCAGGGAAGAGAATGATTAATATGTTTTTTGCTTCGGCAGACACGGGCATGGATTTTTACAAAAACGTCTGCGCTATTAAAACACAAAGAGCGGTTTTGTTCTCCCGGATCCATTGGATCGAGCCGCTCTATAGATTTATCAAATTAGACTCAAGTGAATGTGGGTGGTGTTCTGTTGCACATGCAGCAAGGTAAAGGGGGGATTTAAGGGCTGTATCCCACCGGGAGCCATTGGTCCCCACACAGACCTCACACCCACGCTGTACCTTCCAGATCAGAGTCAGGCCAATAATTCCTCCCTCTGGCAGGAGTCAAGCAAACGTGTAAGCTATTTGGAGCTGTAAACTGAACGAATGTATTCCTGTGTGTGTTTCAGAGAGGAGAAGCGGCTAGAGCAGAGGATTGTGCAATAGCTTAGGTTCTATACTATTTCTGCTTATTCTATTATTGATTAATTTATTGTTATTTATATCTAGATTTATTTTTGGTCTTGCATTATTACTCTAAAAGTAATGCAGAAGTTTGCATCAATCGCTGTTTTGCTCAAACGAGCAAATTAATTTGTAGAATAACCAAATTTTTCAACGAAAAAGCCCACAATACATAATTACAACATTTATTCTCCTTGACTAGTCCTGTGCAAAGCATACTGGGAACTAGAAATCCAATTCCCAATTTTCAAACAATTGAAATAAGTTGCTCTAAAAAACTATAATATGTGTATAGTCCGCTGTATTACTTTTTTGTGATGGAAATAGGACAGGAAGTGATAAGAACATTTTAATTGGGATTAAAGTAAACTTGCATGAGCGCCAGAGTTAAATAAGTTTGTACACGTGCTAACCACTATGCTGCAACTAATTCTGTGCACTTGAGTCAATTTTGAGTCATTTTGTCTTGAAAAGGCTAAACTGTAATAAAAAAAAGAATTGAAATGAAGCTAATATTATTGGGAAAAAGTCCCATTTCAGTCTTTCTTTAAAATAAGACTTTAGAATTGACTTGCTGTTTCTGTAATTATTTTTTAAATGTAATAGCAGTTTCTGAATTAAATTTGTTTTTAAGAAAATCAGGAAATTTTAGGCCCGAATCATTCAATGCAAGGGCGGTTCTAGCTATACAAGCTCAAGTTTATGCAAAGTTGTGTTCCGAAAAGTCTTAGAATGTTATTCATAACATCAAAGAAAGTGTATTTTGATATATTATAGTTAGGGCTGCAACAACTTATCGATAAAATTGATTATCATCGATAATGAAAATCATCGACAACGATTCTCATTATCGATTAGTCGGGTCTGCCCACAGTGCACGTCCAACTTCAGCCGGTTGCGTCAAATTACAGCACTGAATAATGCATTTCTATCGACAAAATGCATCTAAAAATAGTGGAAGAAACAGAATGAGATGCTGCGGGAGAACTAGGCTACGTGATCCAAGCTGCCTAAAACATTGAGAATTCTTTATTTTAATGCATTCGCGTAATGGCTCTTTGACAGATGCGTGTGCGTCCTCAGTGCAAAAACTTTCAGTTTACGGTCATATCCTTATCTATAAATGTCACAGATTCACGCGAGCATTTCCATTTTTGCATAAAGGTCCATCCTGACAGCCTGTGTTCAGTTTAAAATACAGAATGAGCGCCGGGCGGGCGCGTGCACGCGCGTCAGATAGACGGAACACAGAGAGAGACAATTAAAAGACTATTCAGCGCAAAAATATCCATTGTGCTGAAATATCGGTTGTTGAAAGTTAAATTAAGGCTTAAAAGTCAACATGCCGTGCGAGTATTTTATGAGAGTAGGAACTGTTAAGGGATAACAGCGTGTAATTCTGAATATGAATATCAGACGCTTCATAGCCGCCTTATTACAGGATAAATAAATGACACGTGACTGTGATCAAAGTCAACGCGTGTTCCTGCAGAAAATTACTCTTACCTGTTGATTAACACTGAGTTTGTGTTTTTATTCGTCTTCATTATCTTTAATATTATTAAACATTTTAATAGAGATTTAAACTATATTCACTATTACAGTGCTTAACAAATTTATTAAAACACATTTATGTAAGGTTTGTGCCACTGCTGCTCTAAACTATCATTTTTTTAGCTTTCTGATTACCAAAGTCATTTTTTAGCTTTAGTCCTCCAATATGCGTAAGCTCTTTAGTAACTTTATAGTAGGCTATTTCTAATGCTATAATATAATTATTGCTGTTATCTATGAAAGAAAGGCAGAGCACTTCATGTGTGTTTTTTTTCAGATACCCAATTACAGTCAAAAAATACATAATTGGCAGCAAGAATGCAAGCTGTTGCAAGGCATAGGAGGCCATTTTTGTTAAAGTGGGAATTAATACTATTTGGTTGTTTCAGTTTGTTATCTGCCCAATAAATGACAATGATTCCATTTTTAGATTTTTTTGATAGGTGGTCTAATAAATTTATGTATATTTTTCTCTTTATTATTCAGGTGGTTTGAATTAATTACGAATGTGGAGTAGTGTGTTTTTTGTCAATAAAATAAAAAGAAATGTTTTTTTAATGGACCCGATTAATTGAAAGAATAACCGGGCAATAAATTATTAATCAAAATAATCGTTAGTTGCAGCCCTAATTATAGTGAACTTTAGAATAAACAACAGCTTCTGTCATGGCAAAGCGTCCATTTATGGAGCATTAAGTTGATAGAATTTAGATTAAGTCATATATTGAGTCTCTTCAGAAAATTTTAACTAAATGGCTCAATTCATCTGGATTAGTTATGATCTTTTCATTAACTTTTTGATGCGTCAAATCGGTATTTGTGTATACTGTCAGTGGAGGGATAGAAATATCTCGTATTTCATTAAATAATTTTGTGTTCTGAAGATGTATGAAAGGTTTACGTGCTTGGAATGGTGACCATTTTAATTTTTTCTCTTTAAGTTGTATCTGTCTTTTGCTAAATTTTGTACTACTTTTTTGCTTCAAACTTAAGCTTGTAATGATGCGATTCACCTTTAACCTAGTGGGCATTAACTCTTTAAAGGGATAGTTCACCCAAAAATGAAAATTCTGTTATTAATCACCCTCATGTCGTTCCAAACCTGTAAGACCTCCGTTCATCTTCAGAACACAAATTAAGATATTTTTTGAAGATATCCGAGAGCTTTCTGACCCTGCATAGACAGCAACACATCTGAAATGTTCCCAGGCCCAGAAACGTAGTAAGGACAAACAAAGACTTTTTTTAAATCCTTATGAGAAGAAAACATGAATGGGTTGAAATACTTCTTGGCCTCTGAAAAAACTGTTGCACCCTATTGCGCCTAATTTCTGTTTAACCTATACTATTCCTTTGATGTTGGTAACCAGCTTCCTGAAGTTGTTATTGCCAGTCATATGAGAATACCAGTTAAGTATTTGCAAATGCCCTATTTGCATAGAGTACCCCTTCTGGCCACAGTGTTGCGAGTTGTCAGAGAATAGAAGAAAACAATATTGATCAGCAAACGCTCGGCACTCGTCCGGGCTGTTGCCCAAAGACCCCGGGATGGATTGAAAAGTCTCAGTTGTCTTCTGAGGATGAAGTGATTTCCAAACCGTTCCTGTCTGAGGACACAAAGGTCTTCTTTCAGCTCAGCGCGCTCCGCTGAAATCAATAGACTGATAAAAGTGACAGATCGCCGGTAAATTGTGGAATCTTGGCCTGACATGCTGCTGTCAGCAGGAAATTTATTTTTAATAGTCTATTTAAGAAGAAGCGGGAATGTGTTTTTCTTAGTCAAGGGGGAATGTTGATCCAGAGGGCTGGGGGTGGGGGGTCAGATGGGGAGGAGGCGCTCGGGTAAATCGCGTGCCGGTCAGACAGAGCAAACGGGACCCCAGGCTGCGTTCCGTTGGACTCTTGCAGGTGTGTGGAGGTGGGGGGTAGGCGTTGGAAAGCTGGCCTTTTTTTTTTTTTTTTTTAGAGCAGCCAAAGTAGCCACCTGTCGTTCCACAGTTTTTAGGACTTCCTTTTCATCCGGTCTTCAGCACAACTCCCAGTTGGGCCAGCATGCATCCTGCCAGAAGGCCTGATTGAAACCAACTGCCAGCGGGGGCTGCCTCAGGAACCCGAGGCGAGGACATGAATGGAGGTACGGAGAATGGCGTGCACTGACTGTTTACCTCGAACACAGGAAAGGAGATGAGCTAGACTTCTCAAAATCCCACGACTACAAATGTTCCAAAACCTAGTTAGCTCTGTATTGTGTGCTGCCTACACTCAGACAGCATCCTAAACGAAACATCGTAAGTGATTTGATTTGGAGCACTCGGCAGCAACCTTGGGTTACATACAAATAGTGACTCACACAAGACAAATGTTAGTGTAGTGAAGTTAGTGTATTTTTTGTAATGTTTATTCAATGCTTTACTCATCAGACACAATAATGACTTTAAATGGGGGATAGAAGAAAATATATTTTTTCTATATATTTTGAGATTGAAGATTACTTAAAAATAGTGTTAAATATCATATCTCGTTTTCGTGAGCCCAATGTCATGTATCGTCACATCTCATGAGTTAAGTGTAACATCTCACCCCTAATATTTATGTTTGTAAATACATACAATGATTGTTAATGTTAGGAAAAATTAGGAGTTTTACATGTTAACAAAGTCTTTTATGCTCACTAAGGCTGCATTTATTTGATAAAAACATATAGTAAAAATATTGCAATTTGAAATAACTGTTTTCTGTTTGAATATATTTTAAAATGTATTTATTTTATAATGGTAAAGCTCAATTTTCAGCATCATTACTTCAGAATTCAGTGTCACATCATCTTTCAGAAATCATTCTAATACGTTCAAAAATATTTATAAATCATAATATTTCCAATCTTTTGACCGGTACTGTATGCATACTATTTTAAAGTCATATTGACATATATAATCATAACATTTAAAGAAAAAAAATCACAATTTTTATCAGAACAATTACAGTTATGTTAGTCCTATGCAGATGAAAGATACAGGTTTAAAATGACATGTGGTTGAGTAAAGGATGATTTTTGGGTGAACTGTCCCTTTAAATTTACCTTCAAATGCTCTCTATGTAGACAGCACACTAGGTTTTTGAACAGAGCCTTTATCTCTTGTATTTTAGCAGAGACATTTTTCTGCATTGTGTTATAGGAGCTTGATGCATGTTTTTGTACAATGAAGGTGGAAAAACAACTAAAGGAAAAAATACATATTTCACAGGTCTTGATGTAGATTAATTCAATCAGACTTTCTCTGGGCCAGTCCTCAAATTTTAAAATGAAAATATGCTTTTCAACCATACGGGCAAACGGCTCTTAGTGGCTTGTAGGACAGCAGAAGGGGAAAAAACACTCACTGGGATGTTTCGGTCAGTGATATAAAGGAAAAGTCAAGCACTTTTCTCTTGTGGATTTGATTCGATGGCTTTCTCTTCTGTTATACGACCAGAGTCGTCATGTAGAAAAGCTTCAGGGCCTCATTAGATATTTAATTTTCAGTAAATAATGACTTTCTCTGAATGATGTACCGGATGCTCCGAGGCCAGGTGGGAAACCCATTTGAGACTTACGTTGCCAGAACGCAAACTTTCCAAATGCATCCTCCAAGGTTAAAGCCCCGTGTGCGAAGATCTGCAGATTATTTATTTATCGGAGTGGTGTGGTGGTTTTTTGCCATAAGTAATGAGCGCTTGACCTTTCAATGACCTCTTTCGTGGTTTCGCTATTTTAGAAATAATGATGGGATATATTTTGATGGCCTTTTGGTTCTGTATAAGAATTTGGGAAATTAAAAGTGGGGTCTCCAGCTGCAGGTCTGTCAGGTGAGCGAATCCGTTCCTTCCGTCTGACCGCATGGCACGTCTTCTTTGGGTAAGGCGGATGGTACGGGACAGCAGTGCTCTGATGCTGAACAGACGAGAATCAGGCCTGTGCAGCTGTCATCTGTTAGCCATCCTCCAGACAGTCTCGCGGGACCCGGGGGAGGCTGGATTATTACCCCCACATCCAGCCTTTCATGGAAAGAACTGCATCTGCTCTGGTCATCGCCTGCTCTGTTTTGAAACTGTTTAGGCCGGTAATGAGGGGGACAATGTGTTTTCAGGATTCGTTTGCTGTTGCTTCCAATTTGTAACTTGACATTGGTGAATGTGAGTGTTTAGAGTAGATGTCTGTGTTTATTTAAATTGAATAGCATTACAAGTTCAACATATCTTATGTTTACTGTACAAAAGTGGCCCATTTCATGGTATTGAACTTGCAGTAGGTAAATATCGGCATGACTGAATGATACAAATTACAAAAAAAATAAGATATTATGCTTTTGTTTATGGTTATAGGAAACATACCTTCATGGACAAGGTTGTTTGGACACTGGTTGTGCAGAGATATAATTCAGACACTTCTTAGCAGATTAATTGACTGATAACTGATATTTTGAAGAATATTTGCATTGGCTCACAGTGGTGTATATAAGTGAATGCTTTTGGACTCTCAAGATGTGTTTTTGCAAAGTCGATGACTGGATATTGTCAGCTCTCTTATCGTCTCTCAGTCCCTCACAGTCACACATAGGCAACAGCACAGTAACATGTCAGAGGAATGTCTTTAAATCCTAATCAAGGAAAAATCATACCTTCTGTTGTCTTCTTTTTAAAGAACATAAAATGTTGCGCTTGAACAATTTTGCGTGAAAAATGACAAAAACGTTCTTCCGCTTGTGCGCAGCTTGTTACAGTACCCAGTTCTGATTGGCCAATCGCCGTTATTTCATTTGTGAATTATCATACGTAGAGAATTTTAACATTTAATTTGCATAAGTTTTACGTAATACACATTATTAATCAAGTCATTTTTTTCAACCAGGGGGATGCCATATATGAGGTTCATATCATATATATATATATATATATATATATATATTAGTGCTGTCAAATGGTTAATCGTGATTAATGAGTGTAATGTTTATATTTATTACATGTGTATATATAAATACACACACATGCATGTATACATTTAAGAAAAATATTTTTCATATATAAACATAACACATTTATATATAATATCAATTATATGAATATAAATATATACATGTAAATATTTTCAAAAAATATATATTGTATGTGTGTGTATTTATATATACATGATAAATATACACTGTACACACATACATATTATGTGAACAATTTTTTCTTTTGTATGTGATTAATCATTTGACAGCACTACTTAATATATATATTTATATATATATATTATGTACACATACATACATACACAGTACACACACACATTAATAAAGTGTATCAGCATTGGTCATGCCAATGTCACTTCTCAATTATTTTACACATTTCAGTCCTATTAATATAATATTTCCACATATTATTGTTCAAGTTTAATATCCTTTTCATTTAGGTGTCCAAAGTGTTTTATTCTATAGTCTATGACATTTGGAGCACTAGTAATTGCATCTTCATGAGTGACTAGAATGGGTAGTTGTCTCTTTTTTTCTTAGATCAAGCATTACAGGTGCATCTCAATAAATTTAGAATGTTGTGGAAAAGTTCATTTATTTCAGTAATTCAACTCAAATTGTGAAACTTGTGTATTAAATAAATGCAATGCACACAAACTGAAGTAGTTTAAGTCTTTGGTTCTATTAATTGTGATGATTTTGGCTCAAATTGAATAAAAACCTACCAATTCACAATCTCAACAAATTAGAATACTTCATAAGACCAATAAAACATTTTTTTAGTGAATTGTTGGCCTTCTGGAAAGTATGTTAATTTACTGTATATGTACTCAATACTTGGTAGGGGCTCCTTTTGCTTTAATTACTGCCTCAATTCGGCGTGGCATGGAGGTGATCAGTTTGTGGCACTGCTGAGGTGGTATGGAAGCCCAGGTTTCTTTGACAGTGGCCTTCAGCTCATCTGCATTTTTTGGTCTCTTGTTTCTCATTTTCCTCTTGACAATACTCCATAGATTCTCTATGGGGTTCAGGTCTGGTGAGTTTGCTGGCCAGTCAAGCACACCAACACCATGGTCATTTAACCAACTTTTGGTGCTTTTGGCAGTGTGGGCAGGTGCCAAATCCTGCTGGAAAATGAAATCAGCATCTTTAAAAAGCTGGTCAGCAGAAGGAAGCATGAAGTGCTCCAAAATTTCTTGGTAAATGGGTGCAGTGACGTTGGTTTTCAAAAAACACAATGGACCAACACCAGCAGATGACATTGCACCCCAAATCATCACAGACTGTGGAAACTTAACACTGGACTTCAAGCAACTTGGGCTATGAGCTTCTCCACCCTTCCTCCAGACTCTAGGACCTTGGTTTCCAAATGAAATACAAAACTTGCTCTCATCTGAAAAGAGGACTTTGGACCACTGGGCAACAGTCCAGTTCTTCTCCTTAGCCCAGGTAAGACGCCTCTGACGACAACTGTAGCCAAATTCCTTGACACGTCTGTGTGTGGTGGCTCTTGATGCCTTGACCCCAGCCTCAGTCCATTCCTTGTGAAGTTCACCCAAATTCTTGAATCGATTTTGCTTGACAATCCTCATAAGGCTGCGGTTCTCTCGGTTGGTTGTGCATCTTTTTCTTCCACACTTTTTCCTTCCACTCAACTTTCTGTTAACATGCTTGGATACAGCACTCTGTGAACAGCCAGCTTCTTTGGCAATGAATGTTTGTGGCTTACCCTCCTTGTGAAGGGTGTCAATGATTGTCTTCTGGACAACTGTCAGATCAGCAGTCTTCCCCATGATTGTGTAGCCTAGTGAACCAAACTGAGAGACCATTTTGAAGGCTCAGGAAACCTTTGCAGGTGTTTTGAGTTGATTAGCTGATTGTCACCATATTCTAATTTGTTGAGATAGTGAATTGGTGGGTTTTTGTTAAATGTGAGCCAAAATCATCACAATTAAAAGAACCAAAGACTTAAACTACTTCAGATTGTGTGCATTGAATTTATTTAATACACAAGTTTCACAATTTGAGTTGAATTACTGAAATAAATTAACTTTTCCACGACATTCTAATTTATTGAGATGCACCTGTATATTTGAATGCATAATCATTGCTGATTATGTGCTTTGTCATTATTATTCTTCTGTACGAGTGTTGATGTCTGTAGTAGCTGGATGTGAGGCCTGCGTCAGACGCACAGGTAACCGGGTTCATGTGTGTCGGTATGGAGCTGTTCTGTGAGATATGAGGGGATGACAGAATGACAGACCGGGGTGAACAAAGGGGTAAGACTCAGCGGGATGCCGCCTAATGCTTTGCTTTTTGTCTTTCGTACCTCCACAGCCCCATCAGTAAAGATCAAGTACCGCTTCATTGACACCAGACTAGTTTGAAACTGAAATCAATCGATAATATAATTGATAAACAATCTGCTCTCCAATTAATGACACACCAGAGCTTGTATGTCTTATTGCAAGTTTTTGCCGTTCTTGCACCAATCATAGAGATTAACGGCAGATTTATTTATAAATGAAATCCAGATGGGGCGTTTAACGAAAGTAAAATAATTAGCTTTTTTTGCAATGGTCGAATTGAAATATCACTGAAGCTCAGTATGAAATATCACCCATGAGAATCTCTTTTGTATATATATATTTTTTTTTTCTTAAGAAGCAGATGAATATTTTAGACATTAACTACAAAAACAATCACAAGATTAATTGCAATTAAGATATTAACCTAATGGCAAAAGATTAAAATAAAGCCATCTCTTTTTTTTGATGAGTTTAACAATGAGTCTCATTTTAGTTACCTGAAAGGAGAGATTAAGTGATTTTAGTTTGGCGAGCAGGTGTGGAGGTTGTAGACGGTGATACGTCTCGAGTCGAGATGCTCAAGATCAAGACAAAATTTGTCCGAACTTCCTCTCACCCTTTTTTTGGAGCTGTCAGGAGAGGACACTGCCAGGACCGCTACCAAATGCTTTACCTGCGAATCCCATCTGCGCCACCACACAGAACAGCTGTCTGTCTGACAGGCCTCAGTTCGGTTCGGTCGTCTGTTTCAGCTCACACTTCTTCCTGTCATCCGATTTCAGCAACCATTGTAACAACTATTGTAACTTCTTTGTACTTTTTGGAAGATAATGATTAGTTTTTATTTTTTGATTGCGAGCAAAGAAATGACACAAAAAACAAACAAAACTAAGGTAGCCAGGTGTGTTTGTGTGGATGGAGAGAGAGAGAGAGAGATTTAAAACAAGACGAAACCACAAAAAAAATCCAGATATTTCTTGTCAATTCACCCCCTCAACCAGGATTCTCACCGTCTTGATAATCTTATAACTCCATGGGCATTTGTATAATGAATTTATATATTGTATTTGTATTTATAAGCTCTAAAGTCTTTTATAAGGTAGAAATTGTGAGTATAAAATATTCCTCTTTAATTCTTATCCAGTAAATCAAGAGTCAGAAATGTTGAGATTCGCTGCAATAGATCGTAAACAACAGTTCTTGCCAGTTTTAGTTGATAACGTTGAATAAATCTTGAAGTATTATGTCTGAGTTTGTGAAATATAAGACTATGTAAGTGTTTCTAGATGTGTTTGTATTTCTTAACCTAATTAAACACAGAAAGAGAATGTGAAATTAAATATTTAGTCTTCAAGGACTCGTGATGAGAGATGATCTACAGAGATGATAAAATGAAAGTGTTAAACTTTATCTGGATGGACTGTTTTTGTAGCTGTTTTGAGGTTTTGGCTAAATTACAGGACGGCTGAATGACAAAGATATCCAAACGTCTTCGTGACATGATGTTGAGTCATACTAGAAAGAAACGCAGGTGGTTTTCACTCTATTTGTGGTGTCATTTTTAATTTAAACAATGAAGAATATATGTCATTTGCCATATTAGACATACAGTATACTGCATTTATTGAATTCATTGCGTTTTCATAGTCAGGCTAAGTGTCTTTTGTGATTTTGTAAGAAATAACGTGCCACACATCAGTTTGCGTTCATGTCTTCAATATGAGCACTTTCCCAAGGTCCTCTATGATTTTGATTATAAGATGATGTTCCTTCATTGTTTTGATTTTCAAAGCTGGGCTCCGTATGTTTTGTCTCCTGGGGAAGTGATGTGATCATTTGCAGCCTTGTAAATGCAGTCCTCTTATTCAGATAGTCTTTGGAGAATAGCTTTACCTCAACACACTGTGGTCAAAAATAAACATTTGCTGTAGCTTGGTGTGTAAATGGACAGAAAAGGTGGAAATGGATGAAGTCTGTGGCGGGATGTTCAGCTCTTGCATAAACAAGGTGCTGCAGTCTGGTCTTTTTCCAGTCATACATGTTGTTTTTTTTGTTTGTTTTTTCTCCAATAAAATGCTCCAGTCCAACGGCGATTTACAAATAATTAAATATTAATTGATATTTGCATATATACATCACAACATTGCGTTTTGCAGTCAACAGCTTTTGTACATTGGTGATGATGATATTTAGTAAATCCTTTCAGGTCGTTGCTTAACTCCTCAGGGCCGATTTCCTCTCTCTGTCTTTGCTCTGAAATGAAAGAAAATAATTGATTAGTCATGAAAACTGTCAGGTTCATCAATGTTTCAACAAAACATTTTTAATTTAGATTTTTTTCCAGATATTTTAATGTTTTATTTATTTTACATTTTTTTAATATATATATCCATCTTATTTGTAATACAAATGCATTTTTCACATACATTTATTATTAATGTAAGTTTATTTGTTTTTGTGATGCTTTTATCCAAAATTGTACAAATGTTCAATATTGATTGATTTTCAGCTTTTCAGGAGTTGTTGACTCTTGAGGGTTCATGTCGCCCTTCTCCATGCGGGCTGGCGGTTTGGCATTAACACGCCTGTTGTTTTTCTCCTATCACCTTTCCATTTGCGGTAGCACGCACACACACCTGGCTCACATTTCCCAGTTTGCTTTGCTAAGAACAGGAGCAGATGGAATGCCATCATTCCTGCGGCCCCCATCTGATGTAGGCGGAGTTTCTAGTCAAAACACTCAACCTTAACTGATGAAGTCAGACAGAATCCCATTTGAAAATAACCCTGACCCTCAACTTTTTCCTTCTCCTTTTTTCTCTCACTCCTAACCCCCCCCCCCCCCCAGTCCCTCCGTTTAAGTTCTGTGCCACTTTAAAGTCACCAGCGCTCTGACTCCAGGGATCAGTTATGGCAAAACTAATAGGATTTTGCCTACATTTGCTTTTCATATCCTGTCTAACACGCTGTAAAGAAATTATTATAGCTGGAGCTTACATCCAAATGCCCAGATTGATCGTGTGCTCCCCTTGGTCTGAAGTCCTTTATAAACGCATTATCTCCAAGTACTTTGAGGCAGGAAACAAATCACGGCAATTTCTCAAATATCTTTATATCAATAAATTGTTCACCTCCTTTAAAAAAAAAAAAAATGTTAAGCTGCTGCGGTGCTCTTAACACAAATATTTGGCTTCACCTTAGGTTGACATTTAACGTTGACAGCTTTCTGACGATCACAATGAGACGGTGTGTGTGCATGCATGTGTTTGGACGTGTAACTCTAGCCTCTCGGTGGTGAGAGGATGGGTAGATTATTAAAACCAGTCTTGTTTGCGCTAATCCCAATATACCCTTTGAATGTGCCATTTACACTCTTGATTGCTTTTAAAGTGTTCTGGAGTATTTGCACAGACCTTGCTGCTGCCCACAAGTGAAAGCACTAGTTTTCCTTCGTTTGTGGTTATGAAGCGTACCGTCCCACCTGTGGTAAAGGATGACCCAATTCCAGCCCAACTTTAATTCATGTGGCTTCACTTTCCAGAAGGTATTGAAGTATTCACATTTGACGGTTTTATAAGATCCTGCTTTTGGCCAAATATTTCAGAATACATTCGAATGAAACGGCAGTTTATGGAGGGAAAAATGTTGGCTCTTTAACGTGCGCTGCTAACACTTCAAATAATTTCATATTGTGTCAAATGTTCAGGCTCCCGTTAAAGCGAAAGACTCTAAACTCTTCCATATGCTCGTAATGAGAGAAGTCTTGATAATTATGCAGAAAATATGACCCACGTTACTTTTTATTCAGTTACCATCTGAGCAGATGCCATAACTGTGAGGAAAACATCCCATCTGTCTCAAAGGCATTTTCTGAGTAATCCAGTCTGGTTATGCAATCTTTACTTTACTTTACTTTTAGTCATTTAGACGCTTTTATCCAAAGCGACTTACAAATAAGAAAAAGTAACTAAAAATCTATCCAAATCTATGTCCTCACCTGCGAGAAACCAAGCGTCCGCCACTAATGATTAGTGTGGTTTAGCCGAATGGACAGAGGAAGATGGTGTCAAACACAAAAATAGGGGGAATTTCTCGCTCTGTCATATTTGTGGTACAGCCGTGGTGAATATAGTGATGTAGAAAATAGTAGTTACCGAGTGAGTGAGTGTGTGCGTGTGCAAATATCAAGAAGCAGTCCAAGATGAAAATAAAAACCGATAAAACCGCCAGATGCATCAAAAGCTGGTAAATGTTTAGGGTAAAATCGATCATTTTTATATAGACACAAATCTGTTTGAGTCTTGAACGTCTTAGCAGACAAAAGTAGCAGTTTTCTGCCGCACGACTGTCTGCGTTTGATTTAAACGTCCGTTTCGCTCGTTCACTGGAGAAGCTCGACGCAGCTGTCTCTGACAGCTTACAGACGCTTAACTTTGGCAAAAACCCGAACATTTGAATTAAGTTATACCTCTAGTGTGTGTGTGTTTTTTATTTAGTCTTTCTCTTTCTTTTTAGAAACAATAAAGCCATGCGTCTTGGCTGAGGGATACTTTCACGGCTTAATGAGCAGTAAGTAGGGGTAAAAGAGACTAATGCGGTTTTGGAGCACACAGACCTACTTCTGAAAGCGCACTACAAAGGCAAGGCCCAGTCTGTTTCAAATATCTGCCTGCCACTGGAATCCCGAAGACATGGGCGTAATTCTTGATTGGACTTATAAAGATCTATCATTTCGTTTTGTACGGATTAAGGTTACGGCCTGAAATGGGAGTGTTGGCCTTTGGCCTGTTGTTCCTAACTCTGTGGTTTCTGGGTGGTTTCTATGTGATTTTCAACAACAGTTTAACCACAGTTTAGAAAATAAAACCTTTTATGTTGCCAATTATAAATTTGAGTTATAAGGAGCTCTTATTTATTGTGTACATTTGTTTCAGTCTTTTATATACAGTGTGGCTTATGCAATATCAAACATCTAGGAATTAGATTTGTAAACATATAGATGCTCAATGAGTTGCTAATTTGTGCTTGATCGATATTTAGAGAGCAACAGTGGCCGATGTCGAATTTATTTATAATGTTTAGACAATTTAGCGGAGTACATGAATTGCACACAGACTTGTTGATATTTCATTAAAGCTCAGATATTTTGTTGCAGAAATTATTAGATGGCAGCTGATTAGATCAGTTTGACAAAAAAAATGGTCTGCTAATCAGTTTTTGGGATTTACAAGAAACAGCTTATTAGGGGAAATGCCCAGCAGCAGATGTTCCTTAGATTCTCATGACCTGATATTATAGATCACGGACCATTTACATTTGCATATTTTTGCCTCCTATTTGCTCATTTGTCATAAATGGCCCAAACTAGGTTTGTCGTAATTCACCTGTGTGATACAGAGTATCCACGGCAGAATCACTTGCTATCTTTTATTGTTTATTTCCTTCACTACAGACTTTACTTTGAAAGATCCAGAAAAGAAAATGTAGCTCAATGGCTTCTGGAAGCACTTCAGGTTTTAAGGATTAAACACACGTTGCGGTGGTGAGATACCTTGTCCAAAAATGCTCTTGTGTCATGGCGGAGTGTAATTGTCTTGAGCGTGTGTTATATTTCAACCTCTGACAGTTCTTCTCCACGCAAGTTTAAATTACAGTTTTCCCCCTGTTTTTGGTTTGGTGTAATTGTGTTCCTCACAGCCAGAGTGTGATTTACGGTTTTATTTTTAATGTGCTGCGGTGTTGGCTCCACGGGCCAAGGTCAGCGCAGTCACGCTCGCCGGGGGAAGAGATGGATGATGTGTTTGTATATTACCTGACAGTCTCTTTGTTGATTGGATATTTTCCGTTGGGCTACATTTAATCCGATCTTTCATTGCATCTGTCTATGAGGTCATGGTAGCAGTGCACTCTGTAACAGAGATATCGCCCTTGATGGAAAAGGACATGTGGATGAAGTCATAACTCCGCTTCAGAGCACAGAGGACGGTTTTCAGTGACAAACGTTATCTCGGGGAGGCTAAGAATTATGACGCAGATTCACTAAAATACATAGTTAGCCAGTGTAGGGCAGAATATCTGAAACCACTAGTTGATCATGCCTCGGAAAGCATGTATGAAATTATGCCTTATCAGCTTTCTGTTGAATTTTATATGTTTTTGCAGTGCCAGATCTAGAAGTTAGATCTTAAAAATAAAGGTGCTTCACGATGACATAGAAGAAATTTTTTGTCTAAATAGTTCCATAAATAATCTTTAATATCTGAAGAATCTTTCTGTTTCACAAAATGTTCCTTGTGGCAAAAGAAGATTCTTCAGATTATAAAAAGGTGAGAAAGAGATGGTTCTTTAAAGAACCTTTGACTGAATAATTCTTTGTGGAACCAAAAATGGCTCTTCAATGGCATCGCTTGGCACCATTATTTTTAAGATTGTAGGTTTTGTGTATGTAAACTGCTTTGTTGTGGCTAGATTTACAGAAATGCTTTGTAGAAAGGAAACAAACCCTTACAACTACTTGTTTGAAAGGTAATCTACAAGTTTATTTTGATTATTATTTAATACAACCCAACTGTATCCTGACTAACTTTGCCTCAAGTCATTGCCCTCAGTGCCTTACTAGCAAAGAATGATTCAGACGCTATTTTATCCCTCCCCGAGGTTCAGCCGTACTTCACACTTCTGTCTGTTTTTCTTCAGCTTGTTTGTGGACTTGAACACATCCAGATCATTGCACAACCTTAACGGCAAACACCTGCATGCGTCTCACTCACCAGTTTCCTCTGGTTGCTGAGGCAAAACGTGCAGATCTGTTTGGGCTGCGAGTTCTCCGAGTCCCGGTTTGGCGAGCCATGGTGGTGGTAGTAGTTTGAAGCTGAGGGCCCTCCGCTGTGGCACGGCTGTCCATCCCCGCAAGCTTCGCCCACCAGGAGCACCTTTCCCAGGTGGGAGATGTAACTGGATGCCAACCGCAAGGTCTCGATCTTGGACAGCTTCCGGTCAGCAGGCTCTGTGGGGATGAGAGTCCTCAATGCAGTGAAGGCCGTGTTGACGCTGTTGGTGCGATCCCGCTCCCGTGCATTGGCTGTATTGCGTGGACGGACTTCTGGCACTGGACCCATTGTGCCTGTGCAGTTGGTTGGCGACCCTATCAGCCGTCCACCACCTCCTAGACCAGATTTCCGCTTTCTTCCAACTTTAAGGTCATACCCCGAGGTGTCCAAGTGAAAAGAGCGGTCGTCTGAGCCTGAGCTCTCGCTGCCGTTTTCATCGTCCTCGGACATCATTGAGATCTCCGAATACAGGTATCGGCTGGGGGCCGGTCGTACCATCGCGAAAGACATTGCTGAAACCTCTGAACCTCTCCACACGGATCTCAAATATTGCTTGTAAGACTCTAGAGTTCGTAATGCATGGATCTCTTAGCTTCAGAACCAATTCTGCACTTGTTTGCTCTTTAAATAGTCCTCTAGTAAAGTTGTGCTCTGTTATTACATTGCTTTGGCACCACGGACCCTTTGAAATTAGTTTTGCTTTGCCGTCAAGTCTTGGAGAATTGATCCTGAAGGGATGAACTTGTAGTTTGTCCTCACTCACATCCCATCTGAGCTGAAATCCACGTCTCAAACACACATGCACACTCCTTCTCCGGCTCTCTGTCCCTGTGCAGTGCTGGCTCTCCCCCCTTAGCAGAGACCCACGTGTGGTTTCACTGAGTGTTTCAGTATGGTTGTGCTTTATAGGTTGTGGGAGTGTCTGGTATGATTCCTCCCTCTCTCACTCCCTCACTCTCTCTCCCTCTGTCCTCCATCCCTCTCTTTTACTGCTTATGCAAATGCACCAGCTGGCGGATCAGGCAGGGAGCAAAGTGGTTCTATACAGCTATCAACTTCAGCTTTTTTAAATCCCAGTTAATAATGGCCTTTCTTTTTTTCCTTCTTGCTTGCTTGCTTTAGTGGTTTGAAATCGTTTCTTGCTTTCATACTCATTTGCTTGCTTCCTATCTAACAATATTTGTTTCTGTCATATTTTCCCTCTGCTTGCTCACTTTCTTGCTCGAAGATTCTCTTTCTTTCTTTCTTTTTCTTTCTTCCGTTCGTTCGTCGTTCTTTCCTTCCTTCCTTCTCTCTCTCTCTTTCTTTCTTTACTTTTAAAATCATTCCTACTTTCTTGCTTTCATTCTTGCCACATTGTTTGCTTTCTGTCTTTCATTTAACACATTTGCTCTTCTATCTGTATTTTCCTGCTGCCTCTTCCTTTCACCCTTCATTTACAGTTATACTGCATCCTTGGGGGACTCTTACACTCCAGGGCTTCAACTGGAGATCTGTAAAGTTTGGGTTATTCTTTCACCCGTTCTGCCCTCCTCCCCCTGAACTCTGTAAGCCATTACCTTACTTCAGTGGTGGTTTTACGGAGACCCATGTGTCAGAGTCGGACCTTCTCAGAGCCAGTCTTTTACAGTGAGTCTTCCCTCCCGTGGTTTGTCTTCCACTCTGAGTCAGTGACTGTCCGGTAGCTTGATGAACTATGTTGTCCGTGAAGATGAGTGGGTTATTTTACACTTTAGCACATTGACGTTTTGTCTGGCTGGACCGGTTTAGTCACAGGAGGGAAATAGCAATATAACATCATCCAACGGGACCATAACTCAGATTGTAGCACCTGTTCTTTTCTTAGTCATTACCACCAATCACCAATTTATGATGAAATGACGATAATCCCTCTGAGAAACAGATTTTTGTCATGTTGTGTTTTTAAGAAAAATATATATTGGATCTTTTTGAGAATAACTTTGAGGAAGGTTATATGGTCTTGCTTAGCTTAACTATGGAAGTTTGAAAAGGTTGTCTGAACTTATTATATGTTCTGTCACGCTTTTGTAACTTTATAGCTGCAAGTCATTAAAAATATTGTTCCCAAAACATATCAACTTGACTTTACCGTCCTTATAGGTTTCGTTGAGGGAAAATTGCACAAGACCAGCATGCTATTTCTCTAAGTTCAAGTCTTTTCTCATCCTAATGTTTTATTTCTGTTGTATAGGTGAATAAAGTGGCAGAAGGTCAAATCAAAATACGTTTCCATACAATGCAACCATTTGATGGATTATAAGTGCACTCCTTGATGTCAATATAATTTAAACTCCTATTTACCCTCTGGAAAATATGAAGATATGAATGGTGGCTTGTCATTTTTCCCCCTTCATTTTCTCTAGATTTCATATTTTTGACATTAGCTCAAGACTAGTTTGGCGGCGTAACGATGTGGTTTTCGTACCTTTTCTCTGCAAATGACGGCTTGAGATGGAGATGATGAAAAAGTCGTTTTGAGGACGTGGTAAATCCATATTAATGCCATCTCATGTTTAGTTTCTTTGAACCGCAGCCTCATTAATAAGCGATGCAAGTTAAAGGCCAGACGGGATATCTGATTTCCAGCGTTTGTTCACGGTCGAAACCACAGGAGAGGCGGATCTTCTCAAACACTCGCTTCCGTACTTTTTGGCCTCATTTTTTATTCATTATTTGTTGGTAATAGTAGCGAGATATACTTCTTTGAGCTAGACTATACAGTATTTTCCTTTTTAAAGGGAATTTATTCATGAAATTCGTTCCCTGAAGGGTCATTTGAAGCCCATCGTCATGAAGAACAGGAACATAACACTTAACACCTGAAACTTGCTTTCTCCTTAAATTTAATATGGAAAACCTTCCCAGTCTGTCGAGACATGAAGCCTTTGTGTTTCATGTTTTTATTAATGAAAATGGTTTTGTTAATGTCTGCTGCGAGCGAATAGACTTATATTCCTCTGAGTGGGAGAGCACTCTTTAATTTTATTCTTGTAAAAGGGAATTTTGACCTGGTTTAACTAGCAGCAGTAAATCACTAGTTGAGTTTAAACACAATTGTATTGAAATAATGTTTTCCGCATGTCGAAACATGTATGATTATCCTGTTCCGAATGGACTTTTCCTCTTTTCTGTTTTTTAAGGCAATTGGAATGAAACCTTAAAGATGTCTTTTTTCCTTCTTGAAACCAATTTTGAAGTTGAATGTCTTTACCAGTCACTAGTCAGACATATTCACTCCCCAGACTAAAAAGTATCAGTTGCACTTCTGCAAAGATGTGTCTTCATGAAGAGGCGAGCAAACGCTTCTTTATGAAAGCGTTACTGTTTTGAAGTCTCGGATATTGTTGTGTGCTTGCTTCTGATATGAATTAGTCATTCTTTTGAATCAGATCATTTGGTTTGAACTGATTTGCTTGGTATTTGTGAATAACAACTAAAAAATTGGTTTAGGACTCAAACTTGAGGTGAGTGAAAAATTGGAATCGATTCATAACACAATGAAACTATATGAAAAAGTTTTGATAGTGGCTCTTCTGAACATATATATGAATGGTGAGTTGAATCAATGAGTATAATTTAAAATCAACCATCTAAATCATTGGTCTCAAACTCAATTCCTGGAGGGCCACAGCTCTGCACAGTTTAGCTCCAACACTAATCAAACACACCTGATCGAGCTAATCAAGCTCCTCATGATTACTAGAAACTTCCAAGCAGGTGTGATTTGGAGCTGGTTGGAGCTAAACTATGCCGAGCTGTGGCCCTCCAGGAATTGAGTTTGAGACCACTGATCTAAATTAAAAGATTCACTAAAATCCCAGTGCTCTTTTTTGTTTTGTTCTTATGTTGTAAAGCATTACTGGTACGAATGTTATTTCACAATATTATTATACAATAAAATGTTATTTACAATATATTTATATATATTCTCTTGTTGTGTTACGTATTTTGCACTGTCCATTGAGCGGACCTGACCTGATTTACATTTCACTACTGATTATATTCTGTATAATTGAGTATGTGACGAATAAAAGAACCTTGAACCTATGCATTACCACCAACGCGTGCATTCTCGTTCAATCTCACGTATCAGGACTCGATATAAGGACTACCCGAAGGCACAAGGCGAGCATATAAGACGCTCGGGGTTGTTGGCGGAACAGTCGCGCGCTGAGAAGCCCACACATCTGAAGCGCGCGCACGCAGATCTGAAGCGCGCGCACACAGATAGCAGCGTCAACTCTGCGCGAATACTAAATTGAGCTCTCCTCCGCTTTTTGAGCATGGATGAATAAATACAGACAAAACTACATCAAAATGCATGTTTTGGCTAATATCCTTGTAAACAGTAGGTTAAAAAAGCATATGTCTTAATGTAAACAGTGGAGAAAAAAGGCATGTATCAGTATATTAAATCTGTGCTTTCATTCTTAAAGTGAAAGAAAACTAATAATAAATCTAATGCTGTCAAAGAAAAATACAAGTGCTCACTGCTCCTGACTAAATAACCTTTGTAACATCAAAAAGTATCCATTTACAGGCTATTTAATTTATACAGTGAAGACCATGAAGTTATTTTACTTTAGATTATTACATTTCTGTAGCGTTCCTGAAAATGTATTTTAGACTCACTGAGCTGAAGAACCTGAAAAGCACTGTTTATTGAACTTGTGTCTTTCTTCTATTGTATTTATTTTCTACTATTGCTTGTAATTTGGTTATCTGTAGAAAATATGTTTAGCACTGAGCCCATAGTAGCATTTTTAGATTTGTTCATGTTATATATTTTGGTTGCATTTGTGAGTTAATAAAAATGTAGATGGTTGTTTAAAATAGGTATATAATATGATAATATTGATATATCGATCGATATACTCCTGTATCGAATCGTATCGTAGAATTTTTTGAGGTATCGGCAAATATCGTATCGCTGGGTATGAGAATCGATATCGAATCGGGACGAACCATCCGATTTACACCCCTAGTCTGTAGCCTGAGCGAGTAGCGCGGATTCGTTTCGCTTTCGGTTCGTTTGTCCGATGTAGCTCATGTAAATCGGGCATGATGAGAATGCAGGCTGTTCATTCCATTGTTCAAACTAAGAAACAACCTTTCTTTGAATGCACGTTGCAATGAAGTCACGGGACGCGTCTAAGCCCAAAATCTGCGGAAATTTTGCGGCAATAATGAAAATTTGCAAGTTATTAATTCAGCAATCGCAAAATCCTGGAGGGACTGGTAAGTGCATTTGTCACTGTACACTGTAGAGAAAGATGCTCATTCAACGAAGCATTTATTTATTTTAGTGTCACAGTCACGACCGCAATGACATGCTAGTATTTATTTCCAGACCCCAGCAGTGACCTTTTAGTCATTAAAGCAAGACCTCACCGCAGCAGTCCGTATATCCCGGAACGAGTCATTACAGAAACCGGGTCATAACGTGACGACATTCATTAAGGTCGAGCGAGACCACAGCAGAGATGGTATGTCTCACTACCTCATAAAGCTCGACCTCTGGGGTAATGAATGACAACGCTCGTTATCTCGTTGTCGGCCCGCTTAAAGCAGAGAAACGGCATCCCATCTGACTGCCATTAGCCCCCACTGACCTCCTCCACCGCTCTGCGACATCTAATCCAGCAGAAAAACGCTTTCTGGGCTCCGATCCTCTCAGGCCGCAGGGTTTTTGGTGTTTGGTTAAACACCCGTGGTGCTCCGTACTGCGATCGGCTGCTCGGATCCGTAAGCTTGTGGGTGGATTTGTCTGGACGGGTCCAAAAGAGCCCCTGTATCGCATTCAGACCGGCAGAGACTGCTTAATCTAAGCCAGACGTGATCCGACTCGCACACGCATGCGGGACCTGTTGAGGTCACGGCGGTGATGACTTCAGTTAATTTATTCAAAAGAGAAGGCGAAGTCATATGAAGGGAACAAATAAAAGCAATTAGACTGGCCGAGGCCTTTGTTCTCATTGCTTTTATAGTGACATTTCCGTTGTTAAAGCGCCCCTGTTCTTTTTTATGATGTGTTTTCTCTTGGGTGCATATAAAGCATATAAACAGGTCCAAAGCTACATAGACTCTGAGTTGGTTTCTTCCATTGTATTATGAAGGCCGGAAGACCTAATTGAGAGCAGTTCATCCACACTTGCATTTTACACACGTCCACCGACTCGCAAAGCTCTTAATTTAACATTTCTTCTGGACTAAGCTACTTTTTTGCCTGCTGTTGAACAATTTTGTTGTTCAATATTCATTTTGGGGGGTTTGAGTTATGAGGTTACTTACTGTAGGACTAGAAACCAGAAGAAAAATTGTCATGTTTTTTCTTTAAGGATTGTACCTTGATATTTTCATTTCTGCATGCATATCTCAAAGGCCCCTTAAGTTTAAGCCTGTACAATGCAATAATGAATTACGCATATTTTTTGTTATTTTTATTTTTAATAACTGTTTGTACAGTCTTTTTTCCGTCGTTATTTTCTCGAGTGTTTGCTTTTATTGACGATTTAATGTTTTTTTTTTTTTTTTACAACTCGAAATTAAGTGAGCAGCAAATGTGAAAAGTTTTGGAGAGTTCTTTGGGTCCTGCTCAGTTTCTCATATTCCTTACATGGGATGCTTGGGTTTGGGTATTATTCCGTGATCATTTTCCAATTTAGATTTTTCCAGCGAGCTGTTAGCGGTGGATGTTAGCGGCATCCTAATGGCCTGTGCGCAGCTGCCACTCACCCACATTTGCACGCACGGGATGCAGTGCTCTAACACATCTGCACTCATTCCTGCTGCAGACGCATGGCCCTGTTTGGATGGACCTCATGGAAAGTGTGGATGTGGCAGCGTTCCACTGCGGAGTTTGAGTTTACTGGGATTATAAATGATCCCATTAGTGGGAAATGCAAACCTGCATTTGTGGGGAGGAGACGCAGGCTGCTCCGTCTGCAAATGGCTTGTCGCTCAGTGGCCCGTGCTGAGTGGGTAAATTGTGGAACCACTTCCATAAATCCCTTCTTAAGCAGTTCTCCTGCCCGGTGCCCATCGAGAACCAGCGTCTCCTCGCGTTAAACGCTCTCCGTCAAATCAGCACTGCTGCTGGAAAATATTCCGTGCCAGCATGCAATCATAAATCAAGTTACTTAATGCACCTAAACAACACGTTATTGAATTTGAAATGGCCACGTTTTTCAATTTCAAGCTAGATTTCATAAATTGCCCCTGGATAACTTTACATATTAATTGATGTTATAAATGCACCAGTTTTGAGAGGGGGAGTCATTGCTTCTCAAAGCAAACAGCAGAAATGTTCAGGTGTTTCACCACCAAGGCCCTGCTGGTTTGCAAAGGACAGTCAGATCTATACACAGCAACCCTAAAATGATTTTTGCAAAGTTTATGTATTTGTTGTCCCTGTGTATTGTTTGGCCAAGATTCAAATCTGGATCTCCCACACGCTTTCCAAAATCTTTACCCTTTAATATAGCTCAACCAGGCGTAGTTGGTAACCAAACAGTTAATGGTAGACATTGACTTCCATAGCATTGAAAAATATACTATAGAAGTCTATGGCTACCATCAACTGTTTGTTTACCAACATTCTTCAAAATATCATATTTTTTTCAACAGTAGGAAAAAAAACTCATACAGGTTAGGAACAAGTAGGACTAAATGATAACATCATTTTCTTTTTTGAGTGAACTATCACTATAGAATCTCTAAATGCATCAATATACTCATGGCGAAGTTCTTTTTGTTCTTCGATTAGGGGTAAAAAGAAGTTTGCAACACGTTCGCAGCGGTTCACTGTTAAGCCCAAAGTATACTTCTCTTTTTACACATACACGAGGGACCGCCTACAGTGCGCATGATTTTGTCATCAGAATAGTACACGTGTACTGTACGCGCACCACATAATTTTTGTAAACGTGTGTACTTTGTACGTGCAGGTCGCTCATGCGCATTACATTTGTTTTAGATTAATCAGTTCAACAAGGTGGCAGCACTGTCCCAGGCTGCTGTTTCACAGTAGAAAACGAAATTAAAGAGAACACTTGTGGGCAAGAGGGTATGGGATAGCCCAGCTTTGGTTTAAAAGAGTTCAAAAATATTTGTAATTGGTCATAAATTATGAGAAAAATAGAGCAGACACTGGATATGGATGAAACATTCAAGAGCGCATGTGTTGACCTCCCGCATTCGCGCAAAACATCAAATGAAATATACTTTGAAAGGCTAAGCGTTCGACTGTACGGATATGCTAGCATATACTTTGGGCTTTAAAAAACATCCTGATGCCACCCATTTTGATGAATATGTAAATGTAGTGCACGTTTTCCTATCAATAACAAAATAAACACATAATATAAATGTCAGCGATGAGAAAACCGCAGCTAAGAAGCATCTGATCATTGTGATGTAGATATGTTTGCACCAGCTTTGCAATTTACCCTCAAGTTACATCACACCAGTTATTTATATAGCACCTTATACAATAGATTGCTTTAAAGCAAGCAGCTTTGCAGTTTTAAACATGAAAAACAGTGTCACTATCATTTTCAATTAGAATGACAAATTCAGTTTCTGCTATAGAGCAGCTATCTGTTGTCATTTACTCGCATAGAACTTTACTCTTTATTCTACTTTGTAAATATTTTATTAGAATATTTTGAGGGAAAATCTGAATTATGAAAATGAAGTTGTAGAATTATAAAATTAACATGAAATTAATATTATTTTAACAAAAATATAGGGTTCTATCTCCTACATAAATATACATTTCTACATCACTACAGTTTCCAGATACTACTGTATCAATATCTCTAAACAGCACTGATCTGTATAATCATGGAATTTCTTCTGCAACTTTTCACGTTGCACTAAAATGATGTTGTATTTTTTATGTTTTTGTCGTTATTTTTGCAGTCAGGATTCTTGGCTTTACACATCTAAATCCAGTAACTTTACAAACCCACACTAAAGCCATACTACATCATTGCTTATAGTCCAAAGTTTTTACGAAATCTTTCCGAACTATACTGTTAATATTATGAGAACATTAAGCATAATTTCTGTCTAATTCTTTCATAAATAAATTCAATTTACTAAATCACCATTGCATAAATACTATATTACTAATTCATATTTACTAGTAATATTGGGATCGTTTTTTTCCTCTTTCTCTCTCAAATATTTCTACTTTCAGGCAATATTATTGAGCTTTTAATCATAATTTTTTTAACATCTCTAAAATGCTGTAGTATGTCATTTTGGTTTATTTTTGGTGCTTTGCTTTACCCATCTAAATCCGGTAAATTTCCAGACCCACACAAAAGCCATACTGTCATCGGTCGCTGTTTTTCTTAAGGTTTTTTTCTGACTGCGTCTGTCAGCATTGGTGGTCAGTCAGTATCTTAGTAAAAACAAGGGGCTTGTCGTCCCTCAGGACTTTCACTGCCATCCATCTGACAGATGTACAGGTGCTGTATTGCCCACCCCTGCTCCCATACGCTGAGATCGGCCTGGTCAACCAGACACGTCCATAAACGTCTGAAATATCAAACACACTTTCCTAATAGACCCTCTCTGCTTGTACAGGGACCAGGGACTCCGACCGCAAGCCCTGCAGTCAATACGCCACAGCGTAAGCTGTTTAAGGCATTATCAGAGCCTGGGTCTATTATCTCTGCTTTTAATAACCGTCCTTTTTAGGTGGCTGTTTGCTTTCACTAACATTCATGGGGAAACTTGGCTGCCACCGTATCAGTCATTTCGAAATCATCGCTGTGCTGTAAATGTGCTGTTTGTTTGGGATCTGTCGACAGGAACATCTTTGGATATTGATATCACGATTAGACACTCGCCGTGTCGGCCCTTCTGCGTGTCTCCTTAGATAAGTTGAATGAAAGCGAAGAAGTGGTTTGAAAAATAAAGCAGATAGACTCGTCTTGATCTGTCTGCTTGTGGGTGGCCAAGTATGCTGTTACAGACGGACGTCCAGCGGGGTCTGACCGCAGCGCATTCGTTATTACAAAACCTGCTGTGGAGGACACTCATGGTGAACAAACGAAGTAAGGTTGGGTGTACACGATCTGATGTTTACTGACTCGTCTACTTTATTGATTGATTCGTTCAGGGTATTTTTGTTTATTCTTTTATTTATTCATTAATCCATTGATTTTGTTCATTCATTTATTCAGTCATTTACATTATTTAATTAATTTAGTTTATTGTTTTATTTTCTTATTATTTTATTCATTCCTTAATTTTATTATTTTATCCATTTATGTATTTATTTAATTTGCCTGTTCTTTTGTTCATTATATATTTTTTAAGTTATTTTATCATTTGTATGTGACTTTCGTTTATTTTATTCTTTTGTGAATTGTATTATTCTTTAAGGTTGTTGCTTATTTATTTAATTCATTTTTTTTTTTTTTATTCAAGTTCATTTATATTTATTTTTATTTTATAATTTTAATGATTCATTTTACTTTATCCATTAATGTATTTATTTTATTTACTTGTATTCATTATTATTTGTTAATAAATTATTTATTTGTGCATTCTTTTATCCAGTTTATTTATTTACTTAATTATTTTATAGTTTTTAAAATTCTTTTATTCATTGATTTACTTTAATTTTTTCCATTTATGGATTTATTTTATTCATTTTATTTATTTAGCTATTATTTCATTCAGTGTTTATTTTTAATCATTATTATAAGTTGTTGTTTTTTCTATTATTCTTTTATTCTATTTTTATTTATTAAGTTGTTGATGTATTTTTCTGTTTATTTACTCATTCTTTTTAGGGCTGCAACAACTAATCGATAAAATCGATTATTATCGATTATGAAAATAATCGACAACGATTCTCATTATCGATTAGTCGGGTCTGCTCACAATGCACGTACAACTTTAGCCGGTTACTCAAATTACAGCACTGAATAATGCATTTCTATGGACAAAATGCAAAGTGGAGGAAACAGAATGAGATGCTGCGGGAGAAGTACACGATCCAAGCATGAGAATTATTTTTTAAAGATTTAAGTGAAAGCAAAAATATCCATTGTGCCGAAATATGTTGTTGAAAGTTAATTTAAGGTTTAGAAGTCAACATGCAGTGCGAATATTTTATGAGAGTAGGAACTTTAAAGGGATAACAGCATGTAATTGTCTGAATATAAATGAGACGCTACATAACCGCCTTTTACAGGATAAATAACTGACACGAAGACGTGACTGTGATCAAAGTGAGCGTGCTCCTGCAGAACATTCCTCTCACCTGTTGGATAACACTGAATTTGTGTTTTATTTGTCTTATCTTTATTATTATTACAATTTTAATAGAGATTTAAACTATGTTCACTATATACAATGCTTAACAAATGTATTGAAGCAAATGTATGTAAGGTTTGTGCCACTGCTGCTCTAAACTAACAGCATTGGTGATTACCAAAATCATTTTTTAGCTTTCTGTATTGCAGGGTTCCTCAAATCTTTCCCTGGAGGGCCAATCTGCTGCAGAGTTTCGCTCCAACCCTGATCAAACTCACCTACCTGTGATTTTCTTGAAGATTGAAGACTAGGCTGATAGCATAGGTGTGTCTGATTAGGGTTAGAGCTAAACTCTGCAGGAGTGGGCCAGATTTGAGGATGCCTGCTGTATTGGTTAGTCCTCTAATATGCTCAAGCTCTTTAGTAACAATAGTAGGCTATTTGTAATACCATAATATACAGTGGGGCAAATAAGTATTTGATACACTGCCGATTTTTCAAGTTTTCCCACTTACAAAGAATGGAGAGATCTGTAATTTTCATCGTAGGTACACCTCAACTGTGAGAGACAGAATTAAAAAAAAAATCCAGAAAATCACATTGTCACACAGAAACCTTTGTTTACAATTACAGAGGTCAGACGTTTCCTGTAGTTCTTGACCAGGTTTGCACACACTGCAGCAGGGATTTTGGCCCACTCCTCCATACAGGTCTTCTCCAGATCTTTCAGGTTTTGGGGGTCACTAGCAGAGTTTCAGTCTCCATGGCTTCAAGCTTCTTGGCCAGGCCACACATCTGGAAGACCCAGCCAGACCCATCTTCAAGGTCTTCATGCTGGAGAACAGCATACATTTTGGCCACGATACATGCCCCATCCATCCTCCCCTCAATACTATGCCCCCTTTGCAGAAAAGCCATGAGTTTCCACCCCCATGCTTCACAGTTGGGATGGTGCAGCCTTTGCCAAAAAAGTTATATTTTGGTCTCATCTGACCACATGACCTTCTCCCATGCCTCCTTGGATTCCGTGGTCTTTCAAACTTCAGACGGGCCATGACATGTGCTGGTTACAGGCTGATTTTAATCCATGACGGTGTAGTGTGTTATAATGGTCCTGTGGTCCCAGCTCTCTTCAGGTCATTGACCAGGTCCTCCCTTTTCTAGGCATTGATACTCACCTTTCTCAGGAATTGATAGCCCCACGGAGTGCGTCAGTTGTTGCCTTCTTGACAGTCATCTTGAATTTCTTTCTTTTTCTAATAATTGCGTCGACAGTTGTTGCCTTTCACCAGCTGTTTGTCTATTGTCCTGTAGCCCAAGAGGTCTACAATTTTGTCCCTAGTGTCCTTAGACAGCTCTTTGGTCTGCCCATAGTGGAGAGGTTGGAGTCTGATTGATTGAGTGTGTGATTAACTAGGGCTGGATATCGCGATATGAGCGATATCAACGCGATTTCTCAACCGAGGGGCTGCAACGGTCACGTGACACGCGAGAGTAATGTATGACGATCGTATGATATACAAGTACGGCGAGAGAAAGCATTAGGAGACGTCCGCTCTCTTATAGCTCTCGTGGTACTTTTATGACACACATAATATCATCGTCCCTGTTTTGATTTCAGCAAATAAGTTAGAGCGAATGCAGATGACCTGATTAATATTCATGAACCCAGCAGCTCAATAATCCTTAGTGCATTTTATATGGTTATTAATAGTAGAATTCGTGGTAGTTTTGTCATCTTATCAATATCATTTGTAGGTTTTTTCCCTTTTTTTATAGAAACACTAAATGACAAACAATATCTTAAGCACCACCACCAGTCCTAAGTTCAGACAACATGATAAATATGCATTCATACATGGTTATTCTAAAGTTCTATCATCATATAATGCTAAATTATCATAATATCATATTATAATGTTTGACTGAAATAATCAATTGAATTTGATAGGTGTCTCTCACATTGTCCCACAGAAACATTAAAATAGTGTAGATTAGACCATCATTCATTTAACACATTTAATATTGGGGTTTTATAATAATAATTTCAATTCTATTTGCCATATTTTAACCTTTTTTTAAGTAACAATAGTTACTTTCCCTGGTAATTAGTTTATTTTATAACGATGTAACTAGGTTAGTATTTGTGAGAAGTAACTAGTAATATAACTAATTACTTTTTTAAAGTAATGTGCCCAAAACTGCATACTATATAATGATTTTATTGCATGTCTTTGATTAATAATGTATATGAAGAGCTTAAAAAAAAAATGCATATTAAATCGCAATCGCAATATTGGTTAAAAAAAATCGCAATTAGATTCTTTTCTAAAATCGTTCAGCCCTAGTGTGAACAGGTGTCTTTTATACAGGTAACGAGTTCAAACAGATGCAATTAATACAGGTAATGAGTGGAGGATAGGAGGGCTTCTTAAAGACAAACTAACAGGTCTGTGAGAGACAGAATTCTTGCTGATTGGTAGGTGATCAAATACTTATTTCATGCAATAAAATTGAAGTAAATTTAAAATTTAAATGATTAATTGAAAGAATAATCGGCCAACTAATCGATTATCAAAATAATTGTTAGTTTCAGCCCTAATTCTTTTATTAATTCAGTTACTTTTATTTATTTTGTCTGGAGAAATCACTGATGTCACTGACATTATTTATTTACTTCTATTTTAATGGTTAACTTACTTTATTTATTCTTTTATTCAGTTCATTCAGTTTATTATTATTTCATCATCACTGATGTTTGTAGGTCGTGGTTAGCATCATTACATACAGCCAAGTGGCTTATGTGCAGCTTATAAGCTCCTAATGATTTGTTATGTATCTTAAAAACATATTTTGCCATGATCAAATGTGTTATCAAATGTAAATATTAAAATTGATCCATGTTGAGTACTTGCAAACAAAAGAGTAAACTGGTATGTGAAAGGGCTCTGAACCTCACACTAAAAAGCTCATTGGTGCCCAACTGCTGGTGAATATAGCCTGGTACAGGACAAAAAAAGGGTGATAACTTGCAGTTTTCGGACAGCCAGACTGGCCCCAAATAGTTGCTTGAAAGATGAGTCGCAGATGTTTAAGGGCAAATAGTGTGACATAGTCCTGCGATTGAAAGCAGACTCTTCTTTTTAACTCTTTTCGAGAATACGTATATATATATATTTTCCCCCACACTTCCAGGATTCGTTCAGGCAGCTGAGCGGGAATGCTTCACTAACAGGCATGCGGTTCCTGCTCCAAAAACAACTTCCATTCAGTGCTCCCGAGTGACAGCATGCTAGTGGGATGTGTTGCGCTCTGGCTTTGAGCACCGGAGCCAAACGAGAAATGCGGAAAGAAGAGTAGAGGAGAAGAAAAATGAGTGAGTTGCTGAAGCTGCAGTAACACAGCGATTCTGCACCTTCATCAAGCGGCTCGGTCTTCTGCCACAATGGATTATGGCTCATCCTGACTCACACATGCAAGCCCGACCTGAATCACTCTTACTGACACTGGGAGGATGCAACTTTCTCCCATGAGCCCATTCTGCTCGACTTCAAACGCCAATTGGACTGTAGGCCTGACTCACTTTGGCAGCGCAGCCGATCGGTGATGTCGCATTCTCAGCAAGCATATAATTTCCATTCTGTGGAAAGACGTCGTGTCCGGTGTCATTATTCCCATTTGTTTTGCCCCTGTTAGAGATCAACGTTTTCTGTTTTGTGTCAGGAGGCAGTTCTCTGCGGCTTGGAGCCGACCGCTGGAAATGGGCATTTGAATGCGTTGATGCATTTGGTAGCAATGAGGCCGTCTGCTCTTTCCTTCTGTCTAGACAGCTTCAGGTTGTTGTCAGCATTTAAGAAAGTGACTGAGTAATTTTGTTCATTTCAGTGCAAGTAGTGGTGGGTTCCCTCATGATGTAATGCCCTGTCAGACAGACTGACGGGGTATTTTGGGAACCTGGCGAGAATGTAGCGATAAAAATTAAAAGACATTCGGTTAGAAAGAAAAGTGTTTATTTGTGAAATATCTTTGTTTCTTTTGTTCTTTTTTCTTTTTTGTCTGTATATGTACATATATTTACATTTCTATTCATTTATTTTAAATTAAATTAATAAAAACAATATCACACACATATATTCACATACACTTAAAAACACACCTTGTTATAATATTTGTAATATACAATTAATATACATTTCTTAAGATATGTATCAAGACATTTTTGTTTAGATACATATTTTAATATATTGCATTTTTCCCCCCATGTTTCCCCCATTTTTCAAAAAAAAAATTCACCATTGCATAAATTAAATATTCAAAATATGCTTTTTACTGTTTTGTCTTGCTTTCAAATAAAAAAAATCATTTACAAAACAACAATATAAAAACATTTACTTAACACTGAATATTTTTTTTACATTCTATCAGACATTATATATTTATAATATTATATAAAGCACAATTTAACTTAAAATTAATAAGATACTAAAATAATATTTTCTGGCCATTTTTGAGACCCCCTTCTTGAATCAGGCATGTATTTTTTACTTTACAAATAAATGCAGCCTTGCTGAGCAGAAGAGACTTAAAACATTAGAATATATTACAGATCCCAATTTAAACACTGTGTGAATGTTATAATGTATAGATCTGTTGTAGGTTAATTATTATATCATTATTATTGTCTTATTTTTTTATTTTGTTTTACAGAACAACACTAAAATTACAATACTATCATTTACGAATGTTGATGGAGTTGTTGCTTTTAGGGCTGCAGCGATTGTTGATGTCATCGATTACGTCGATTAGCATGAAGTGCGTCGACGCGTCGCACCTTTAGCCACGCCCATTGCGCGAGCCTGCAGTTATTCCTACTTCAGACTGTTTTTCTGCCATGTTTAACACAAACAAGACTCTAGAGCAGAAGTTAAAGGCTTGTATGGCAGCATCTCTTCACTTCATAGAGCGTTCATAGAGCATTCTATTATTAAATGACCGTCAGAACCGCATATATATATCTGAACTGATGCCTTTACACTGTCAGGATTCACAACCGCATTCAAAGCTGCGCTGAATGAACGGAACAGCACAGGACATCGAGTTACCTATAATAATCATGACGGGTTTAATGCACTCACAGAGACTGAGAAGGAGAAATTATTCGTGTTCATCTTAAGATGCACCGGAGCTGCCATCAGTGCCCTGGGTGCAATCACGAGAGCTCTCAGACGCGCTCTCTGCACTCGCCAACAAAGCATTTAAAGTCATTGTTAGTTGTTTTACTGTGTGATGGATAGCACAAGCCTCGACTGGGCTCATTTATTTAAAAACGGTCTGTCAGCTGTGATGAAACTTCCCGGTGTTATGAAGCCATTTTTTATTCTGTCACACTGTTAATAATTTTTTAATGCAAATTAATCATTTGATAAGGTTTGATCCCAACTTCTTCCCGTCATCGCAGCACGGAAGGTTATCTATTATTGTGTGATGAGGGTACAGCGAACCAGTGTTGCCAGGGTAGCGGCAGAAGTGGCCGTGGGCTATTTTGAAAATACCGTTGCGGGAAAAATTACAGAGCCGCGGGTTACGTTTTTTTGGGCTTCTTTTAAAGTACCACGGCCACCCAAAGTATATTTAGACAAATTAAAATTAAAATAGATCCTTTTATAGATGTCTACCTGGCAACTTAAGAATGGAGAGGCGGTTGTAACATCACAAACAACGTGAGTTTCAGCCAGAGCATACATGTTAAGGCTTTTACAGCAGAAATAAACATGACAACAGCCACTATAGATTATATAAAATAATAAACACACGATTACAATAGGATATGGTTCGTATGTGATTTTCTTGATGAATGTGTACATATGAAATACAAATTTGTGCAGCGATATAAAAGGCTATAAATAGCATATTTTAACAACAGTAAACAACCAATTTCCACATGTGATCGCAAAAGGAAGTTATTACAAACACTCGATAGTGGTTTGAAGTTAGTTCTGATTAAAAGTGTACTATTAATCTCATAAATTGTCTTATGAAGCATGATGCTAATATTAGCTCAAATTCACCTGCAGAACAGGTCCAATTCTTCATAATGCATTTTGTCATAATACTTCACGCAAGGTCGCAAGAAAATGTTTTTTTGTATTTATTTAGAAATACTTTTGATAATATTTGGGTAAATGTATACTGGAATTGAAGCAATGTGGCTTGGGAAATGTTTTATTGCCAGTATAAAGGCTGATAATGGCTGAATAAAAACAAATGAATAATGATAAAAGAATAATAAGAATGTCTCATACCTGGCGGAGGTGTGAAAGGTTCTGTTTCCTTAAACTAGGTTTGTCATGCATTTCTTTATTACAACACATTTACAGATAAATCATATATTTTTTTAATTTGTGATTAATCATGATTAATCACAGTCCATGACTGTGATTAACGCGATTAAAAAAAATATATCGATTGACAGCTCTATATATATATATATAAGTGCTGTGTTCGAAATATCGATACGACGATGTATCGTCACAGAGATTTAACGATACGAGTATCGATACAGCTGGCCACTGCACATTTATGCACATCACACCATCTACAATGACACTGATCTGTTTTGCAAAGTCTTGGAAAATATACCATCACTTCAAACACGGCGTATCTGCTCTGGTTTACCCTGGCATGAGGTAAACTCCAGACTAGTTTAAATACACATTCTCCTTTATTCAAACAAACACTACTTGCTGAATCATTTTGAATAGTGTTTGTTTTGCCATATTATTTCGATCTCGACCTCATTACGAAAGATGAAGTCACAACTTTTGCAAATTCCATGCTGCAATTCATGGGATGTTCCCGCAGCCGAGGAATTCCGCCACAGTGAGGCAAAGGTCAACGATGCCGAGGAGCGGAAAATGTGAGCCGTTCTCTTGAACGACACACCTGTGGATTTTCCTTCAGCTCTTCTGACAGCATCACCAACTTTATTTTTACCCACAGCTCTTATGGATATCACTGCGAGAACTGCCTTTTACTCTGTTATTATTGGGGTTTTTGAGGACTCCTGACCTGTTTTGATGGATTAACCTGTCACGCATCTGCCATCACGCATCTTGACGGGCCAGTGCCACTTTGGCCTGTGAACCCGAGGAGCCCAGCAGAGAGCTTTCCTTTCCAAAGCGGGACCACCTGCCTTAGTCGTCCTTTTAATGATCAGATGCATTTAATCATTCACTGCTGGAGTGCTCAGAAACCTGCGTCTGCATGCTGACTGACACCAAACTCACTGCTGCTCTGCCTTCTTTAAGGAATAGCTCATGGAAATGTGCTGTTGCTTTAAACAAAGCAAGAAAAGCACCATAAAAGTAGCCCAAATGACTTATCTGCAATATTGTAAGTCTTCTGCTGGATTATTATAGTAAACCAAAACTGAAACCGTATTTATATTTATATCCAAAACGGAATCCATCCCTAATTAATATTTATAAATTATTTTATATTTATTGATTTATGCCCAAAACTGAATCCATCCTTAATTATACAGTATTTGTATTTATGAATTTATATTTATGTGTATAGACTATTGTATTAATAGTCAATTGTATATTTTATATTAATTAAGTGTATTGTGTATTTTATTAATCTATTTTAATTAGAATATTTTTTTAAATAAGACATTAATATTACTTTATTTATTATGAAGTACAATCCTTCATGTACTAAAATAAAAACTTGAAACAGAATTGTATCAAATATATGTAGAGATTGTTTAAAAAACATTAATACAAATTGTAAAAAAAAAAGTGTCTTTATAATTTGTGTATTTATATTTAAATAACTAATGTAAAAAATGTAAAAACTAAAATGAAAAGGAAAATGCAAACAAAAATTTGCACTGTTAAATTTTAACAGTGATAGTAAAATAATGCTTGTTTTCTGGAGTCATATGATAGTTAAAAAAAATATTGTATAAGATTTTATTCAGTTTTTGCTTTTATTCCAACCCTAAAGTCTCAGTCATTTCCATTTTTGCATGAACAACTGTGTTAATATGTGTTTGAGAAGGAAAGGATCATGCTGAACAGTTTGTACATTATTCTAGTTTGTATTTTATACATTAGTATAAAAGAGAAATGTCCAAACAGGTTAAATCACCAAAAGCACCAAAGCAATCAGTATGTGTTTATCTTGGGAATCCGCCTCATGATCTGTTGCCAGCATTGGGCTGGAGTAGCAGAGCTGTTTCATTAAGGCAAACTTCACTGTTCAGCTTTGCATTATTAGTTCACAAAACATTGGTGCTTTTCCGTTTTTTTAGTGAGCTCTGCTTCTCAGCGAGGTCCGTGGCTCTCTCAGTGTGGCCTAATTCTCCAGCTCTCCAGGGTCTCTCAGGCCCCTTTACGAGTGTCCCTCATGAAAATCTGGGGGCCTGTGAAACGTGTGAACGCTTGGGGCACCTTTGTAAGACGTGGGCCCGCTCTGTTTGATGTTGTCCTGTGAAGAATCCGTTTCATGGGTGAGGCATCCTAGCAGAGATGTCGATTTGTACAATTTTTTAACAAAAGACCCTCTTTTTTGTAGGCCATGTATGTGTATTGGAGTCATATACTACATAATCAGCATGTATGTATGTATGTGTATATATATATATATATATACACTGCTGTTCAGACGTTTGGGATCAGTAAGATTTGTAATGTTTTTTGTTTTTTTTTTTTATGCTCATCAAGGATCTATCTATTTGATAAAAAATACAGAAAAAAAATTAATTTTGTGAAATATTATTGTAATATAAAAATAACAGTAATGCATTTTAAAATATAATTTATTCCTGTGAAACAAAGCTGAATTTTCAGCATCATTACTCCAGTCTTCAGTGTCACATGATCCTTCAGAAATCATTCTAATGTGCTGATTTATAAATGTTGGAAACAGTTGTGCTGCTTAATGTTTTTTGGGACCTGTGATACTTTTTTTTTTTTTTTAGGATTCCTTGCTAAACAAAAAGCTAAAAAGAACAGTTTATTCAAACTAGACATTTTGTGTTACAATATACCAGTGGTTCTCAACCTTTTTTTCCACCGGGCCGCACTATGGTCCAAGTGCAAGTCTCACGGGCCGCACGCATGTCATTTACATATTACGTCATCAATACAAACCAACCAGATTTATAATATTATTTATAGCCTAAATATTATTAAATATAAACGATTACATTTATTGAAGTAAATAAATAATTCTACTCACCATTAATAAAACGCCTGATGCTGTCGGGAGCTGACAGATTTTGTGAAATTCTGCTGGAAAGGAGTAACAGCACAATGAAGGTGCGATTGTAAGTTGCAGTCTGTAAGACGCGCAGGAAGCGTGACTCGACACGCGACATTGCAGAAAGTGTGCATTCACAAATGTAGCCTATGTTGATCCAAATATGGAAAGCATTTTCGAATTTAATAATCTGAGGTTCTCTCCAGAGATATTTTGCCACATTTCTGTAATTAAGGATGATTGCTGCGTAGTAGCCTATGGGTGTTTCTTTTTTGCATGAACATCTTCAAGTGAGTGGCGGGGCAAACCGAAAGTCGATGCCGAAAGTCCAGCACTCTTAACTGCTGATGCTGTGACTATTCTTGTTTGAATGCGTTCCTTCGCTGGCATTTTCCACATTTAGTTTTCTCCCTTAACAAATTTGTCCATTCTGATGCTCAATTTTACAGAACTAATGGCTGCTGACACATTTTAGTGCCAGTGCGTGCATTCTGTAAATGCGTAACATTAATTACTACATAGGTCTGCTCATATCTGAAAATAATATATGAAAATGAGCTGCAAATTTGCTGTATAACTGAATATGTTCAGCAGCATTTGAATCGTGATGATAACCACTGCATACAGTACACTACTATTCAAAAGTTTGGTGTCAGTAATTGTTTTCGAAATGTGTCATCACGCGCGTATAAAATGTCGATACCGTTTATCATAATGAAAACGTACATTTAAAAACAAAATTCACAAACTGTGGTACAAATGCCTAAAGATAAATAAAGATATTATATTTTTTAAACTGGCAGATGTGGTGGAGTTCATATCAAACAAACGACAGAGGGCCGCGGCTGGCAAACTGACTCGGTGCGTCGATCCAGGCACTACAGAAATCCGGTTGTGAAAAAGTGGTATCGAGCCAGCCCTAATTTTAAGTCATTTTAAAAGCTATTGTTAACTTGCTTCTATTTTTATGACTCTTGCTTTTTGCAAGCTGCACTCAGTGATTTGATTCTGGAGCCGGGCCTGCCGTGACGTTTTCATTTTTTTAGTACCAACTTGGTACCGAAGTACTGGGTCTTTTGACAACACTAAAATAAATTATTACTTTTATTCAGCGAGGATTTGTTAAATGGATAAGAAGTCATACTAAAGACTTATATTGTTAGAAAAGATTTCTATTTTGAATAAATGCTGTTCTTTTTAACTTTTTATTCATCAAAGAAGCAAAGAAAAAAATTATCACAAATATTAAGCAGCACAACAGTTCCAACACTGATGATAAATCAGCATATTAGAATGATTTCTGAAGGATCGTGTGACACTGAATACTGGAGTAATGATGCTGAGAATTCAGCACTGCGTCACATAAATAAATTATATTTTAAAGTATATTAAAATAGGAAACCTATATTACAAATTGCAATAATATTTCACAATTAGTTTTTTATCATAGGCGTGTGTATATATATATATATATATATATATATATTAGTGGTGTAATGGTTCACAAAATTCACGGTTCTGATCAATACGACACAGTGGTGTCACGGTTCGGTACGTTTTCAATACGGGGGGCGGGCAATTGGTTGCGTCGCAATGTTGGAAATGTTTCTGTTTTAAACCATGAAGGCGAGGCAATGGATATTACACAAGCACGTGTTTGCACACATGCAAACTAAACGCAAGATTTATGCTGGTGAACATCTGAATCTCAGTCATTTCACTATAAGCAGAAAGTGAAATTAAAAACGTAATGACGGAGCTTTCGGCATCTGACGCCGCATATTCTCTCAGAGACAAAGAGAGACGAATCTACTTCAACATGCTGATAACGGTTTAGCCTATAGCTGTTTTCATTTATTTCCTTTATATTTCTCTTGTGGCCCCTACATACTGAAAAAATAATAAGAAACGTATTTAGTGTTAAATTTGCAATTTGTGCTACCAAGCAATTGAACAGGTGTACCTAATAAAGTGGACGGTGAGTGTATATGTATGTGTGTGTATATATATATATGTATGTATGTGTGTGTGTATATAAAAAATGATTTTATATAATCATTTTAATTAGTATACTATTAGAAATTGATTTTAAATCCCAATGGTGGCCTACAATTGCACTGTATACTCTAAAGTATGTACTTCCCATCAGCAGTGAAGTATGTACTTTCAGTGCGTAGGTGAAGTATGTGAATTGAGATTCAGCCAGAGCTTTTTTCAAAGCTGATAATTGTCACGAAAACCGTCCTCTAAAGCTCTGTGCATATATTTCTGTATTGACAGTCTGATTTCTCAGGTGGTTTGCAAAGAGGGAATTTTTTCCACTTGTCTCTGGGAATTTAATGATGTGGTGTGGAAATATCAGGCGTAGAGGTGCAGGCTGCCAGCAGCGAGGTTTCTGACCATCTTCCCTCGAAGCTTCTGTCAAAAACGCACACACGATCAGCAGTCAATCTCCCATCGCTCCCCTCTCCATCTCGCCGTCCCCACCACTGTCTGAACAGGAAGTTGATAAGAGCGTGCGGTAACGGGCAGATTAACTGCGTCCAGCATTCTGGACTGACTGACACTTAATAAAGGCAGCGTTCAGCAGCTCAATTGAAAACAGGTGAGCCGAGCGTGTGATGTTTTTGTGTCCAATTCTCTTGGACTGTCCCACTGAGAGAGCCCTGTTGGCCTTGCAAGCCCCCTTTCTTCTGATCTTACAATCTGTAGTATTCAGATACAACATTTTTATTGTGCATAATTTATAACACCGATTTGCATCAAAAAAGCACCCATTATTTCCGGCATTCCTATAACTGTTGCTCATTTGCATAAAGCTGAGCTCTTGAAGTTCAATGCAAATGACCAGTGATGTGATCCGATAGACAGCTGTCAGTGTGAACGAGGCTTAGAAAAAAAAAAATCATCATAACCAAGACAATCCAGGCAGGAACATTTTTGAATTAATTAGAACTAAAATTGTAAATAACTTGATCAATAATAATTATATCCCAGCCTAATATGTTGCAGTCAAATCAAGTCCCCACCTACATTTTATCCCATTTAATTTTTTTTCCCATTATGTTAATAAAATACCATTGTATTACTGTACATTATATTATATTTTTATTTTATATATTATATTAATTAAAAATTGCATTGTATTTTAATATAATAATTAGTATATTTTATTACTTGCTTAAGATTGTACACTATTTCTAGGTCCTTAAATTGCCCCTATTATGCATTTTCGAATATTACCTTTTACGCAGTGTGTCATGTAGCAGTATGTAAACATAAAGTTTCATCAAAGTTGTGAAGCCGGCAGTGCACGATAAATAAAGTTATTGTCTATAAAAAAAAGAGTCTGCTCGCAATCACCTAAACGAGTCATCAGGAATTCGAATCTTATTCTGTTACGGCTGTACGTCACGAAGTAACATATTTGCATAATGTCCGCCCATGTTCTACGTCACGGACAACTTGCTATCACATCTTATAATTACCACAAACTTGTTAACACTTGACACTTACCGCTGAGAAACATCCTGCTCCAGTCGTGCTTGCGAATCAGTCTCTTGTCGATCAGCCACTTCAACCGTTTCATCATCAAACTCCGGCTCGAATTGGTGTAAGGTACAATCTACACCATCTTTTCTATGTCAAGTCTCTTGTAATTCTGTTTTGGCAATGTGCGTTTCGTAGTACGCGCTGTACGCAGTAGACCAATCACAAAGGACTGCGCCATCTGACCAATCACAGCAGCGAGGGCTCACGGAAAGGAGGGGTTTAGAGAGATTGATTCTTCGAACTGCTTCGCACGAATTGTTTACGATTCATCTAGAAATGAGTTCAAATTAAATCTTTTTTTTTTGCAAAAACTAGTGTTTTTTGACCTTGCATACATGTAAACCTGTTTTAGGAGACTCATAAAACAATATTAGCAACCTTAAAATTGGCATAATAGTTGGAAGTTGGAAGTCATTTGGTGGTTCAGTACTTGGTTTCACCCTATTTAAATGCCCAAAATACCAGTTGTATCAATGCTTAGAAGCACTGTAAGGGTCCCTAATTTTTCCTTTCTAAAAACTGTGTGAAGGTCCAGTGGCAATCTGTGACGCCTACACACAGGAAGTATCAGATTAACAAGTCTTACTTTCCTTCTCTCATTCTTTCGCCGTCTTGGCACTGATTCCTTCAAGTTGGCAAGGATGCCAGTCACACCAGACAACACAAGCACTTCAGTCGGCCAGACATCAAGATCACTGTAAATATGTCTTGTAGACATTTAGATTACATTACAATCAGATGTCTGTGAGGTAGTCGGCTTTAGCTAATCAGATGCGAGTCTTTGAAGATGTGTGGGCGTGGCCTCCGCAGCTGCTGTCAGCTGTGTGTGAAAGCGTGACAGCGCTGCCCACTCGGACCTAATTGGATATGGTAGGGGTGTTTTTATTGAAATCACTCACAGGTGTAGGACTCGCTTTAAAGTGGCGCTCGCAACCTCTGAGAACTTTCAGCTGTCTGCCGTTACCAGTGTGTGTGTGTGTGTGAGTGAGAGCGTGTGTGCACGTCTTTCCCAGACAAAGAAATCTCTATTTTCAGACCAAAGCTCTGCTTGGTTTATTAGCAGTCTTAGCTGTGTAATGTTCTTGTGGCGTACTGTAAAGTGGGTGGGTTAGTGAGCTTGAATAAAGAGCGGACGGTTTTCTGCACCTGCAGAACTGAGGCCTTCCTGACGCACAGCTGTAACTCGACCGTGACTGCTAGTAAAGGAGGTCGAGGGAATGACAGAGCTGTTCAGTATGACCAGCAGAACTAGTCTACTAAGGCTGGGAATAAACTGACGGTGCAATGTTATATTGATATCTGGATCACAATATGGTCATTTTTGTGGTTATTCAAAACTTTTGTTTTTGTATCGTTTACTCACTCACTTCTGATTCATCAGTATTAGACTTAACTGCTTTACACAATGATTTACTGAGTGTTTGAATGATTTACTCAATGGAGAGTTTTAGTTTCTAATATTTCAGCTTTTTATATTGTTTTCAATAATATGTAATACTTTATATTTATGCTTCTGTACTATTTACTCGTCACTAATCATGTATTTATTTTTAAACTATTTTCCATTTTCTTTTAAATGTATCATATAAATATAAGTTTATATACAAATATTTATTAATATTTTATGTACAGAGTACTTGTATAAAATGTGTGTGTGTGTGTGTGTGTATGTGTATATATATATATATAACACTTATGTCTAAAATATTTAATAAATTAAATATAACAAATCAAATATATATTAATTAAAAACTTTCAGTGTGATCTTGTCAGATACTTTTAGTCTAGAAGTTAATGTGTTCCTATTTAGAGTAGACCGAAGCAGAAGGAAATTGCTGTATACGGGCATGTCCAAGATTGCTTTAATACTAACCAATTAAGGCCCGTTCACACCAAGCACGATAACTATAAAGATAATGATAAAGATATAGTTCTAAACATCGTTCTCATTATTAAAGAACAGCAGAGTCCACACCACAGTTATAATGATAAAGACTGAGAAACGATATTGTTGGAACCACTTGCAGAACTATTTTTTCCAGCTGATGAATGATACAAACACTGACGCCCAATCAAAATCCATCCTGCTATAACGAGCTGGAGATTTTAAAGCGGCAGTCGAGCGTGTGCTTCGAATAAACAGACGATATCATCTGCTGGTTTGGAAGCTAATATAGTTGCCTTTTATAGTTATCACCCTTGGTGTGAGCGGCCTTTACTCTGCAGTTACTAGAGAAATGCAAAATATTACAGTGGTGTGATGATCAGCTATATCTAAACTTGATGAGTTTCCCTATTGGTCTTTTATCACTTTCTCTGTCCGTTCACAGGACATCCGCAACACCGTCGGCAACATCCCTATGGAGTGGTACAAGGATTATCCCCACATCGGATATGATCTGGATGGCAAGAAGATCTTTAAACCAATCAGAAACAAAGATGAGCTGGATGAGTTTCTCGACAAGATGGAGAATCCCGATTACTGGTGAGGAGCATCTGGAACGTCCATTTAAACTCATTCAACCTCTGTAATTGTTTAACGCTCATTCTGTCTGTCATTACTAGGCGTACCGTCCAAGACAAGATGACGGGGGCTGATATCCGTCTGTCAGATGAGCAGGTGGACCTCGTGCACCGTCTGCAGCAGGGCAAATTCGGTGACGTCAACTTCAACGAATACGAGGTATTCCAATCTGGTTTTCCGCTCTGTTGGTGTTGGATTCGACACCGATCCGACAGTAACAGAATTTGTCACCTCAACATCTGCAGTCTGGTCTGTGAAAACCTCTTAAAACAGGCTTCTAGGTAATAACCCCAGCGCACGATGAGGAAAAAATGAAGCTCGTCGAATTACTCCTCTCGTTTACGAAGCCACACGAAGCCCAGCCCGAGTCTGCGTTCACCGCCGACAAATGAAGTAACAAAACATTAACACGGGCGCAATTAGCCGTCTTAAGAAAAACACAGCAGCCCTGTCTGACCTCCGCAGGAGGTAATGAGTCTGGATGGTGTCATGGCCACCGTTTAGCCGCTTCGACTTTACAAGCATCAGCGCTAATTGCGCATCGCTGTCTTTTCTGGCACAAACAGGAAGTGTGAGTCAGTCCACAGTTGGTCTGTCTGTGATCAGTTAGTCAACCTCAGACAGGCTTTAAAGAGCATGAGCGTGAAAAGCCACCTGTCATCTGACTGCGACTCACTGTGTCTGGTTGATTAGCCCAGATATTCTCATTTTCACAATGCTGAATTAAACGGAACACAAATAAACTGTTTGGTTTTGCTCACTTTATATATGCACTGGTACAGTATATATAATAAATAATAGTAGGTCTTCTAGTAATTATTTTTACTTTCATATTAATAAATTAAGATTGCACAGTAATTTTCTGTTATTTTAGACAAATGCATGTATAAAGCGTACAATTTAGTTTGTTTATTTACATTAAATCATTCAGCAGATTTTCTATCCAATGCAACTTACAACTGAGGACAATAGAAGCCATCAAACCAACAAAAAAGCAACAACATATGTGCTGTGAAAAGTTCTGGTTAGTCTAACATAGTACTCGTAGCAAGGTTGTTTTTTTGTTTTTTATAAATAAATAAAGCTAGTGTTAGAGGGTCAAGTTATTATAATTTTTTTAATAAAGAAAAATAAAAACAAGTAGATAGAATAGAAATATAATAGAGAGCTAGTGTTAGATTAATACATTAAATAATATTAATAATATGTGTAATTCATAAATTTAATCTAAACAAAAATAAACCATATCCCCCTGAAGCCCAAGACTGCAGCCCACTGAAGCTAAGCAGGGTTGAGCTGGTCAGTACCTGGATGGGAGACCTCCTGGGAAAACTAGGTTGCTGCTGGAAGAGGTGTTAGTGAGGCCAGCAGGGGGTGCTCACCCTGTGGTCTGTGTGGGTCCTAACGCCCCAGTATAGTGACGGGGACACTACACTGTAAAAAAGCACCGTCCTTCGGATGAGATGTTAAACCGAGGTCCTGACTCTCTGTGGTCATTAAAAATCCCAGGATGTCCTTCGAAAAAGAGTAGAGGTGTGACCTCGGCGTTCTGGCGCAATATGGCTGCCGTCGCATCATCCAGGTGGATGCTGCACATTGGTGGTGGTTGAGGAGACCCCCCCCCCATGTAAAGCGCATTGAGTACCCAGAAAAGTGCTATATAAATGTAACAAAATATTATTATTATAGATGTGTGTGTGTGTGTGTGTGTTTATATTAAATAATCAGTTAATTTGCAAAAACGGATAACTCTGTTTTTAACAATAAAAAAAAAAAAATCAATTGGCATTCAATTAATCTCAATCAAGCTGCTGTTGGGTTTATTTATATATATATATGTATGTATATATATATATATATATTAAAACCATATATAATAAACAAAAGGGTGCACAGGAATCATCTGTTAGCAAAGCAAATTTCATTAATAAAGGTATTTATTTCTTCATATATAATATAAAATTGCTCTGAGCACTTTTATTTTTAGACCAAATAAAATATGTAAATTATATATAAACGATCAATAAACAATTTAAAAATGTGTAATAAATAAACAGCCAAAAGGATTTACAACAAATTTTTCTATAGGTAGATAAATATTGAATTGTGTATTGTATATCAAAATAAAGGTTTATAGAAAGGTTTAAAGCTGATACATTATCTCATTCTCTGAGAAGGATTTGGCCTGCTGTGATTTAAGGTTTTAAGCTGTCGTTTGGACCGGTTGAGTTCTTACACTTCTGTCTGTGTTATTTCATTGTCAGTGTAAAGCTTTCTGACTCATCTAGTTTTAAACATTTATCAAAAGAGCTGTTCATTTCCCCAGGTCTTTAAACTGCACCTTTAATTGCATGTAAGGTAATAACGATATGATGTCATTGATTAAACTTGCTTTGCATTAATGCTTAATTGTGTCTCTCCATTTTGTTTAGCCTGCAATCGACTTCTTCTCCAATGAAGTGATGATTCACCCCGTCACCAACAGGCCTCAGGACAAACGGAGCTTTATTCCTTCGCTTATTGAGAAAGAAAAGGCAAGTTCGGCTGTCCTTGTCACACCTTACGTTTTACGTTTATGGTGAAAGCGTATATTTACTGTGAATCAGGAAACGGCATGAGAATAGTCATGTTTCGTCTCCTAACTGCTCCCAGCTGTGCTGCGTTACAAATAATGATTCCCACATAGTTTTTAAAGTGGAAAGAGGTCTAAAACGCCGGCATAATGGGTATCTGAAACAGAACGCTGAAAGGAATCAGACCTGCAAACGTTTCAGTAAAAAAAAATAAGATTCCGGTCACTATATACAATGTGTTTAATGCAGTAAACTGGCGACGTGTGCAGCGAGTGTTTTGAGTAATGATCGTACACATGTGCTCTCAATCACGACAATGATGTGTTACTGTGTGTGTTTTTCTCTCTACTGTACCGTCACTGCATCCATCTCTCTCTTTTAGGTTGGGAAGTTGGTCCATGCCATAAAAATGGGTTGGATCAAGCCACGCAGACCCAAGGAAACCACCCCGCAGTACTACGACCTGTGGGCCAAGGAGGACCCCAACAGCATCCTGGGACGCCACAAAATGCACGTCCCAGCACCCAAGATGAAGCTTCCTGGTCACGAGGAGTCTTATAACCCTCCTCCAGAATACCTGCTGTCGGAGGAAGAGGTGCGTTCACCTTTATGCTTTTTCCATGCTGCAACTTCAAACAAAACACCATCAAATTCATTCAATGACACTGAACCTGGACTAAAAACTGCTTTTTTAACATTTCTGTTTTTGTCATTAATAAATATGTTGATTTATCTTCAATTAAATGAATTAATAGCATAGTAACAAGAAGTCAAATTAATGATTTTAATATCCGGTAATATAAGAAATGAGTTATTTATATGATTTTCTAACTCTCAGAGTATAGTATAGTAATTTCAGTATACTGTGTGACGACCCGGAGTCTTCTCCGGATTCTATTCTCAGAGTGTGGCAGTTACTTTGATCTTGAAGAAGCTACGATATAGTAAAGTTCTACTTGCGTTAAATGTGGGATTTAATTTAAATTTGTCAATTTTGGAGCAAAATTTATTGCGCAATAACAAATGTTTAATTGAAATGTTCATAACAATTTTTTTTATCTTAAATTATAATAATAAATAATTATAACTAAAATAATTATAATTAATATTTATCAGATGTTTAATTAAAATGTAGTTCTAAGATAAGAATATTTAAAAACCCACTTCTCTGATGCACATTAAAAAGCACACACAGTAAATGACTTAAATGTTGGACTTCACACAAACTATAACATTAGTTGAGGAGATATGGAATAGTTATATGCACTGTTTTAGTTCTGGTCACTATGAACTTAAAAAGCAGCATGTATTCAGGCTTGGCGACATGAGTGTGAGTAAATAAAAGCAGATTCATTCTGAGTGAACTCTTCCTTTAAAATGTCACTGGCTAAACGCTCACATCATTTCACACCTGTGCCTCCAGCTCCATTAGGCCTGTGCGATTTGCCTAGAAGTCATTTGCGTATGTTTTACATGCTATAGTTAACTCTGTTTGAACACGTGCATCCCTTCTGCAAGTTAATCTTTAAATTCAACCAAATTTTGTCCCCAATTTTACCTGCACCTGTTCTTTAGACCGGCTTTGTCAGAGTTCTCATAACGTTTGCTCTTTGTGTGTGTGTGTGTGTGTGTGTTTGTTCAGAGACTGGCATGGGAGCAGCAGGACCCCGAGGACAGGAAGCTGAGTTTCCTGCCGCAGAAGTTTGCCTGCCTGAGGGCCGTTCCCGCATACTCACGATTCATTCACGAGCGGTTCGAGCGCTGCCTTGACCTGTACCTGTGTCCCCGGCAGCGCAAGATGAGGGTGAGAGGCCTCTGCATCTGGTTCTGTACAAATAAACTGTACAGGCAATTCTTAAAAATGAAGATGGCCTTTCTGCCACCAAACAGAATTATGAATTACAGAATCACCAAAAAAATAACTCAATTATATCCACCTCATTTTTCAATGCAAAAATAAGCCGTTTTCTGTCAATGTGTATGACTTCCTGTTCATTAGCCGCTGTAGGGAAATAACGAGAAGAATAACAAAGTGCAGTAAACGGTAAAACTGTTAGCGCTACAAATCAGTGTGTTCATAATGAATATAGTACATTCAAATAATATGGTAAGATACATCAGTTTGAAATATCAAGCAGCAAAAAAACAGCTGGAAGCGGATGACACCGGAAGCCAGATTCATCAAATGTACAAACCTCTTGCCGCTCTCACGGGAAAAATAAGATGATATCTTCAGTTATTTCCTGTCAGGTTCATTTGGTTCTTCAAATACACATTATAGATTTAGTTGTTGTAGTTGATTAGCAATTTACTGCCAATAAGACAGCAATGTGATGACAAATCACATTAAAGAAAAATTATAAATAACAGATATTATTTTTCATATTAATTTAAAAATGTCAGTTATTTCAATATATTGTATATGTAATATTAATGAGAGGTATTACATTATTCACAATTTAATTTATATTTAAGAAATAATATAATAAATTATTATACTAATATAATTATCATTATCTTAAAGATATTATTGAGCATAATTCATAAAATCATAAATGGCAGATATTATTTTTCATATACAATTTTCAATTTCAATATATTTTTATATGTAATATTAATGAGTTATTATTCTCAAATATTTCATATATATTAAATAAGAAATTGTATGAATTATTATATAATGTAATTATTGTAACTGTTTTACTAAAGATACTATTGAGCATAATTCATTACATAAAAATCCTATTCACATATATGAGCAAAAATAATAAAATATATAATTATTAAATCATCAGTACTGAGTTAAGTTAACAAGTAAAAATAAGGTGTGTGTGTGTATATGCATACTAATTACTTGCTAACAGTTTTATATAATTTTCTGATATTTTGTAATATTATATTGTAACTGGTTTTCAAAGCAGTAAAGTAGTCAAATAATCAAACCAAGTCTTCATCTAGTAGCATATGATATTACAGAAGTTAAATGCATTGCAAAAGCTTGTCTTCAAATGAACAAGAATGTTGTCCTGATTTCATCCAGGTGAATGTGAACCCAGAAGACCTGATTCCCAAACTTCCCAAACCCAAAGACCTGCAGCCCTTCCCAACCACCCAGTCTCTGGTACGTCATCTTCAACTGGTCTGGAATCATTTTCACTGGCTGACTGGGATGATGACAGTCAGTAGATCAGATACTCGTGATATTTCTGGCCTAGACTTTATAATGGCAGGACAGTGAGCTCTGGTTTTATTGAGACTTACTGTACCGCGTGGGTGAAAAAGATCAGAAGGCCAATATTTGTGTTGTTGAAATTGTAGACTGGGCTGTAAAACTGCAGACATGTAACAGGGTTTGTCTGTCGTTCTTTTGGACTGGGTTAAAGAAGAACAAAAGTATTAATAAATCAACTAAATAGGTTTGGTGGTAATGGACTAATGTGAAATAATAGAGTCCCGAACGTGTCCTTGAATGATCTCTCACTGTCTGCTGTTTCTGCATGATGTGTTGATGTTGCTGGTGTTTGTGTCTCAGGTGTACCGCGGTCACTCCAGTCTGGTCCGAAGCATCAGTGTTTCTCCCAGCGGACAGTGGCTTGTATCCGGTGAGTCCTGTCTTTCCCCGTTCATGATTCACTCTTATCTTAGACAGATATTCCTGCTGAAACGTCCAGCACAGGTAGTAGTGATTATCAAGAGAATGTATTATAGCCATGGCTTATTGGTTGCCACATGTCCTCCGATACATTAAGCCATGGTGCTCTCAACCGTTTTATTTGATACAGAAATATTTAATAAAATAGAATTGTATTTATGTAGTAATTATGTAAATTAATTATAGTAATTTAATAAGTAATCAATAAAAATTATGTATTGCATTTACTGTGGAAAAAAAATATATACACACAGATGTATGTAATACAGATGTGTTATTACAATAAATATAGAAATATAGAGAGAGGGAGAAAGTAATTTACAAATATACATAATAAATAATCAAATATTTAATACAAATATTTTTAATTACTATGAATTTCAAATATTTATGTATGTATATAGAGTAAAAGGACATATATTTCTGTATGTGTGTGTGTATATATATATATGTATGTGTGTATGTTCATAGGAAATATATATTAACATATTAGTAATAGGAAAAAATATAAATATATGGTTATGATAGCTGTTTTTTTAAATGTTTAGACACTTTATGTTAGTATAATAGTATGTTTGCACAATTTTTGTTTTTTTTCTGATGTACCAGTAAATCCAGATTGATTCTGGAATATTTAGTTCTTTTAAATGTGGCCCCTGCTCTGTATGTGAGGTGTTATTGGACCGTTTGAGGTGAAATCTGTCTCGCGCTCTTACCTCATCGGTAGCTAAACAAGCTGTTGAAATCATTCCTCACTCACCCGCCATGATGTCATAGCTCTTGGCGGAGGGAGACGGGACGAGCGACCCGTTCGGAGATGAGAGAGATTACGCATGGCCTGCGGGTTTCAGAGGATGAGCACAGACGGGCATGAAATGTCCATATTCACTGGCGCTCCACAAAGCGGATAAATCAATCACGGCCCGCTCATGATAGGTCTCCTTTTCCTCCCTTCTAGACGGATTTCGGTTTTATTTTTATAGGTTTTGGCAGCCCATCCTTATTGTTAGCCGCTCTGGGAAGTAACTTCATTTGTTGACGTGTCCGCTTTGAGTTATTTGTCATTTTGAATGCAGGACATTTCTTAATCTCAAGATTTTTTTCCTGTTTGTGTCAGTTATTATAGTATTTAGATGCACTTTTCAGGAAATTAATTTATCTTAAATCTTATTGTCCATTATTATTAATGTGTATTAATTTAAAGAATAAAAATGTTTTCATAACCTTTCAGCAAAAATGTAATAACTTTCTATGCCTGGAAAAATCTTGATGTATTTTTTTCCCTTTTTTAAATAAGGATTTAGAATTATTTGAATTTTAATTATTTTTTTATTCTAAAAAAAAATAATTCTGAAACTTAATTTTTGAATGCTTTACAATCACTTTGCAAATCTAGATTTTCCCTTTTATTTAAAAAAAATAATATAATCAAAAACTTGATTTATATAGAAAGTTGTTTTTAAAGAATAACTTTTCTTTTAACGTTTCATCAAAATGTAATAACTTTCTCTCCAAAATGATTTTTTTGATGACATCATTTTTGAATGCTGGACAAAAACTTTCTAAATCTCGATTTTTCTCAATATAATGAGAAAATACAAATGTGATTCCAGTTCTGCGGAGATTATATGTTTAGGTCTAAAAAGATTTCATACATAAAGGAGGAAAGGCCTCTCTTGAGTGCAGTCTGTTGATCATTATCCGTATGTTCGGTTCGTGGTCCTTTAGATACATAAATGCCCGCTATAATCCATCGCATTCCCTCAGTAGGGCTGGCATCTGATTGCTATTAACTCGAGGGGGATATAAATTACTCGAACGAAACGAGTAGAAAGCATCATTTTAATAACACATGTAGTCAATTTCACTCAGTGTTAGCGATGGGAGCGGCTCGGCCAAATCCACAGAAACCAAATGATATTCGTACAGTATGAAAATGTGGTCGAATTTGCCCGTCTGATTTGAATGAGGTGATCCAGGTAACAATACCCGCCTTTCATACGCAGAATGGAAATGGTTTTCCAGAGTACTTTGCAGTTGGGGTTCAAATAAGGCAGATAAGCAGGGGGAAAGAGCGGAAAATAGTGAAAGAAAGTGTGTAGATAGGGCGGTTGCACTTTAGAGGCAATATCTGCTCAGCCGTCCATAACAAAGAACTTCATAAAGCGCATATGCAAAACCACTACAGTGAGGGGTTGCTCTTTTGTCTAGCTATAAAATATATTAAAGCAGTAATAAAATTCCCTTTCCCATAGTCAAATTTGGCAGTTGACAACCTCCCAGGCATCACAACCCTTCTCGCCCTGGGCCTGCCCAACTTTCCTTGGGTTTGTTTGGTGTGTGTTTAATAGAGATAATTTCTTCCATATCAATGGGTTGAGTGCTCATGACAAAGCACTAGTGAGTCTTTTGTCCCAGGACTTTGTTCAGCCTCTCAGTTTAGCTTGTGCTGATTTGGGAATTGCAAGTCGGAAAGTCTTTTGTAGAGGTTGTGAAGCCAATGGTTGTAAAACTGGGCTTATTCATTTTAAATGCCTGCAAATATCAGGAAACTCCAGAGGTTTGCTCCTCAGTTTAGTTTTTATTCTTGTTAGTGGTGTTTACTTGGTCAAGCATCATTAAAACCAGGTATTCCATGGTCTGTCTGAATACTGGATTCTGATTGGCTGGCAGGTATGAAGTAAAACCGTTTAATGCACAGGTAGTTCCAAGTCAGTTTAATCACCCTTCCATATTAAAGCGCTGCTTTAATTGATGCACACAAACCCACACATATCACTCACACACACACACACACACACACACACACACAGAGAGAGAGTTGGAGATCGCAGATCGTAAATAAACTTATCGCTACTTTATATTCCTCAGCAATGAGGGTGGTAAAATCGCTGTTTTTGAAGTAGCCTAATTGTTTGTAGAGAGAGAGGCGCAGATGCAGCATGCAGGTAACGCACACAAAACTGTCATCTTCTCTTTCTCTTCATCGATAATTAATTGAAATAAATGCTATAATTCATTCAAATAAATGTGGTCTTACCACACGATTTCATCTCTGTGTCTGATTTGAAGTGGCTTAATGCTTTAACCTTCAACTACTGTTCATACCATTTGGGTGCTCAAAATACTGTTCAAAAGAAAAAATAATTTTAAATGTCTTATGCTCACCTCAGTCTGCATTTACCGTTGATTATCTTATTAAAACAAACAGTAATTTTGTTAAATATTATTTAAAATAAGTATTTTTCTATTAATATGTTTTAAAATGTGATGCAAGCTGAATTTCAGCATTATTACTCCAGTATTCAGTGTCATGTGATCCTGCAGAAATCATTGTAATTTGCTGATGTGCTGCTTGGGAAATAGTATTTCCAATGTATTACCAATGTTGAAAACAGCATATTTTTATATAATCAGTAATATTTTTGTGGAAACCGCAGTAAGCTTGAGTTCAGTATTCTTTGATGAATAGAAAGTTCAAAAGAACAGCATTTATTTGAAAAGGAAATCTTTCAAACATTCAAAAACAAATGTTTTTACTGTCACTTTTGAACAAACTTATGCATCCTTGCTGAATAAAAGTATTCATTTATTTCCAAAGAACTAGAAAATGTACCGACCCCAGACTGTAATTTAACTTTCATTATTAAACTTTCACATAACTCTAGTGTCTTATTAAATCATCAGACACTTATAGATAACAAAACAGTGGAGAAAGAAATCCCACATTGAAGAAAGCATTTTCAGATGTAAACACACTTTTTATTCTTTTTGACTTCAAAAATGCAGCAATGATGAGAATCTCGCAAGAATTTGGATTTACAGACTCACAAAACGAAAACACTGCAATTAAAACACGTGAAACCTACAGTTACAGTTTTTGCGCTGTAGTCAGATTGCAGTCTATGACATGAGAGAATGCTGTGAAGAAAGGCTGAGGTTACGCGGCTGTGTACATATTTACATTTACAGAGCTCAGATCATGGCCTGAGAGCGCCTCAAACGGCATTCTTCACTAATGATGTGGCCAAACAAAGACGAGTGGTGACGTTATAAACTGCAGCATGACACTGTCACTCAGGACACCATGAACTCACTGCAATCCACATGTTCTTGAATCAACGTAGACCTCAATCTGGAGACTCATTTATTTGAGATATGAACGTTTTGAACACATTTAAAGTGTGGGGTCGAGATTTATAGAGGTCAAGAGATTATATATATATTTGTCTAAATATACAGACAAACTGAATCCACCTGTTTCTAATCCTTCAATTTAAAGGGCATATTCCAGGTTAGAGACTCCATTGAGTCGAATAATAGAAAATTAATGTAGGAACTAGATTTTCTTTAAAATATACTTTTAAATACGCTATTAAGGCTTCTGGGGTCGTTTTTGTGCGAGAATTTTACTTCCATCTGAAAACCGCCAAAACCGGAATTGACATAATGAGAGGGAGAGCGGTCCATTTTAAACATAGGAAAACAATAGATCGCAATAACAGTACGATGCTGAGGAAATTTTAAATGTTTATTTACGCTTGTATGACGGACCACAGATAAAATGATGAGCCTGCTATGCAGCCAAGAGAGCAGGGACAGGATTAGACAGAACAACGGTCAGAGGAGACAAATTGAGTTGATGTGTGAGGAGAACAGGGCAGGTGTCTTGGTGAGAGACCATATACACACGTTGGCTAACAATATGTAATAAGGCAATAGCAAAGCTAGTATTGGTAATCTATGAGTATTGATACCAGTAACCGAAACTAATACGCATTGATGAGGCATGTCACACTCGTTAATATCCGACAATAACGTTGCGTGATATAGAGGTTTCTCATCACTGGAGGAGAGAGATAAACACGTATTTTTTTTCCATTAAGTGTTTGTGTGGTAAATGCAAGGCCATGGTCACAGCTGAGGAAAATCAATGCTGCAGGGAGTTGGATGCATACCTTAGTGAAGAATGTGACCCCCACACTTGATATCCGGTGTCTGACTCGGAACCCAGGCTTTGAGGATTGCTGTCTGAACCCTTGTGTGCCTGTATGCATGTGCATGGACCTCTCCAGGCCAGCAGACATGAGTGTGTTTAGGGAAGAGATTATTTATTACTGAGCTAAATACTTGTATGTATATAAATACATAGTATATTAAAGATTTTAAAACCTTCTGAATATATATATATATTTTTTTAATTACAAGTTGTCTATATTTAGGTAGGTCACAACTACCTGTAAGTCACATTTTTGATGCCATGGACATAAGACAAGTTGTCCGCTGGGCCTATGGTGTTCTGAGCAGCCCTTACCTGCATGTGTGTTGTGTCAGCCATTAGAAGACAGTTTACAGCGGAAGGAGGACTTTATAAAGGTTTTGAATGGTCCCGTTTTGTTGACGATCAATAAAAAATAATCACAATCACATTGTCTTACAGTATAAAAAACTTGTTTATGAAGTTTACATCAGATATATATCAAGCAGATCTGCAGTTATGGTTAATTCAATTGTTTTATTTGTACAGCACTAAATCATAACAAATATTATTTCATAGCACTGTTAATACCTAACTCAAAACACATTGCTGTTAATTAGCACACACATATATATATATATATATATACATATATATAATTGATTCACAGCGTGAAGACGTTGAGTGCATTTGTGAAGTTGGAGTTTAAAATAAAAAAGGAAGCTCTTGGGTGCCGTCCAAAAACACAACTACAAATTAACAGAGCGTCTAAAAGAGATCAGAGTGGTCGGCGGGGAGCCCTGCTCAGCCACAGGAAGTGCTTATGCCTCAGATCCATACACTCCCAAAAACACGCTACACAACACACACATGACCTTGTGTGAGAAACGTGGACATACTGGCCGTTTCAGGGTATGAGCAATGAGAAATAGATGTTTTTAAAGATGCTTTTCATCACATGACCCTGTAAATTCTTGGGTGTTTGATTGCCATTTATAGACAATGAGTAGTCCATCCAATTGTACAAAAATCAATGTAAATAAAATATGGAGGCTTTTAGTTTTAATTATAATAATACATGTCTTGGTCTTTTGCGATTCATTTTGAACAGTTGTGAACAACAACTGTATCACTTTCAACTGGCTCCATTTGTAAAAATGTCATGAGCAATTACTGATATATTAAAGTACTTTTCCATTAAAAAAAATATTTTATAATTTCACAATTTCACTGTTTCAGATGTAAAATGGGTTGCTAATGCGGTTTCTTGTTGAATTTACCATCTAATTTCTATCATCCTTTGGGACACATTACTGTATTTTTTTCCTTCTCAAAGTGCCATTACTGTCCTATAAAATGGACTTTTAATATTATTGCTGTTTTTCCCCTCAATAAAGAAAAATATTACTATCATTCCCATCTTATTTATGGTGGGTGTCCATGTTTGAACGTCTACAGGAAAGTTTTGGTGTCCCCTGCATCACACACACACACACACACACACACATCCGCAGCTGTGCAGGCCAGACAGGCCTCTGACCGCCAGCGGGTGTCCGCCACAGAGCCCGTCCCTCCTGCTATATCTGTCGCCATACAGCTCAATACTTAAAAAGTGATTATGGGTTTTGGAGTTATTACACTCCACCCTCCAGGCCCGGCCCATTTCCCCCGTTTTGTTTTCCCTGTGTTTATGAAGCATGCAGCTTAATGATGTTGTGTGGCTGATACGAGGAAGGGGTTTCCTGTCTAACACGTCTGGAGCTGTTGAATGAAACGGAGTCGTTACCTATTAGACAACTTGATTTTTGAGTGAATTTAAAGAGAAATTATGCATTATGCCATCACAAAAATAAATATATTTTAATGTTATAATTATATGGTCCTTAATGTGGATATGGATATACTTATGCTCTAAGCATGGTAACTGTGTACAGTTTTACAGTTTACTCTGACAAGCTTTGTAAAATGACAATGGGCTTCTTGGAAAAACAATTTAATATTGATTATTTTGCTGCAAATTTACAACTTTTCAATTATCAGTTGTTTAAAGTCATACTAAACCCTGTTAAAAAGTTAAAAGTTTGCAGTATTAAAATCAATATTAGATTATTTGTATTATTTGAATATATTATTATTTTTTTTTGTTCCTATACTTCCAAACATAAAACATAAGGTGACAAAAAATGATTGTGATGATAAAAAGTAATTTTAACTTTATAAAGTTGCTTTTAAAGAGGAGAAGATGTGTTTATTATAATTTACTAGTTTAACTTGACTTTATGCTTAAGGTTGGGGAAACTAGAGCATTTAAGGTTGACATTTCTACCTTTCATTTATAAGTTATTTACTGTACAAAATTATGCGAACAGTGTTGACCAGTGTTTATATTATTATTTATTAAGTCCACAGTATACTGTATTGCACATTTTATTTTATTGCACATTTTACTCTTTATTTTTTCTTATTTGTATTTTTATTAAAATTACCTATATTTATATATATTCTCTTGTGTTGTATTACATATTTTGCACTGTCCACTGAGCGGCCCTGACCTGATTTACATTTCACTACTGATTATATTCTGTATAATTGAGTATGTGACGAATAAAAAAACTCTTGAACCTTGACCGAGTAAACAAAATCTAGGATAAATGATAAAAAGGAGAGTTTAGCTTGTTCTTTACCTTTTAACTTGACTTCTTGGGGAAAAAACACATAATAAGCTTTGACATCAGCTATCCATTATTAGTCACTTTTATACTGCATGTTTACGAGGGACATAAATGACTCTCATTTTGAATAATGACCATCTAACAGCAGTAGTGCACACTTTAAACACCCGGCTTCTCTTTGTCTGTAACCTTCAGTAATCTTAGTATTATTATAGTGCACTCGTGCCAAATTGCTGCTGTGTGTGTCACAGTGGTTGTGTAGCGCGAGGATGAGTTATCCTCCATGTGTGCTGCTGAGAGAGGAAGTGCCGTCAAGCTGACAGTATGCTTTACTTGTGCCAGAGACCCGAGCGTCTGTGTCCTCTCAGCTGTTCAGACGCTGAGACACACAACCCTGCGCACATTTGCATGTTAACTGTGTAAATGTGTTTAACCATGTTAAACACATTTACCAATAACCCATTTCATTAAGTCATTCTGAAACACAGTAGTTTATGTCAATTCTCTAATGAATACACTTAAGTAAAAGTTTTTGTTTTGACCCTTTGACCTCAGGCTCTGATGACTGTACGGTGCGTTTCTGGGAGGTCAGTACAGCACGATGCCTTAAGACTGTGGAGGTGGGCGGAGCAGTGAAGAGCGTGGCCTGGAATCCCAATCCATCCATCTGTCTGGTCGCAGTCAGCTAGTAAGACTTGCCTCTTTTTTCTCTTATAATCTGCATCTAAATGTTAATTGAATGTTCATCTGTATGTTTTGTAACATTCAGTATGTGATGTACATTATTTGACAGCAGATGATTTACAGGATTTATTTTTAATGGGTGTAGAGCTTTCTGTTTGATTAGTAAGATTTATTTTAGTAAGCCTCAGAAAAGACCAATTATGAGAATGTCAAATATTCATTTTGAAATTTGAGTAAAAATCTTTCATAAAAGTTGTCCTGAAACCTAAAACCAAAATGTGTTCTTACGACTACTTTGATGAACTTTTTTTGATCCACTTCAAATGTTGACTATTGTAGTTAGCTAGGTAGGTACAAGGCACACTGGATGGTTGGTTGGTTGGTTAAATATGAGTAAATAGGTAGGTTAGATACATGGACTTACAGAAAGATGGATGGTTGGATAAATAGCTTGTTTTATCTGGAGAGATGGATGAGAAAAAACATGATGTTTGTGTGCAGTGACGATACTGTTGTCCTGTTGAACCCTGGTCTGGGCGACCGGCTGGTTTGCACCGCTACGGATCAGCTGATCTCTTCCTATGAGGAGCCAGAGGAAGTGAAGGATCAGTCTGTTCATTGGGCCGTTGCAGAGGGCGAAGGTCACGACCAGGGTCACCGCCTCATCCTCAAACACCCCAAGGTAATCAAAACACATACAAACACACCACAACTCTCTGATTATATATTCATAAGAATGCCCTCATCACAACAACCTTTAGCAGGTAACATTTCTCCTCTGTTCAATTTGATATTTTCCAGTTAGCAATAGAAATGAAAAGTCTTTCTTTCCTTCTCTCATCCCCTCTGAGAGTGTCCGTCCGTCTCTCACGTGAGCCGCAGCCAGAGGCTTTTAACTATTGGCAGAAGCCACAAGCCTGTGGTCGTTTTTTTCCTGAAATGGAAAGAAATTTAAGACGCCTCTAGTGTCCAATTAAAACTACTGGAAAAAGCAAAGCAGCGACATGCATTGGTAGACTGGCAGAGGCCAGGCCGGCGTTAATAACAGCAGTAAATTTAGTACCAGTTTGTCTTTGAGGTTATAATTGGATTAATCGTCTGTGGATTGACTGCAGAGTGACTTTGACCTCTGACCTCCAGCCACCCGCTTTCTCTCTCTTCTCTCTCTGAAGGCCGTGAAGCAGGTGACATGGCACGGGAAAGGCGACTACCTGGCATGTGTGATGCCCGACAATGGCAGCAGCCTCCAGGTGGCAATCCACCAGGTGAGCAAACGCAGGACGCAGAACCCCTTCCGCAAGAACAAGGGTCTGGTGCAGTGCGTGTCCTTCCACCCCATCAGGCCGTATTTCTTCGTGGCCACGCAGCGCTATGTGCGAGTGTATAACCTCATCAAACAGGAGCTCACCAAGAAACTGATGGCCAACTGCAAATGGATTTCAAGCATGGCCATCCATCCAGGAGGTACGTAACGGGACGTTTCTGAAAGGGTCACTATGATTTTATTCAAAACTTTATTTACTTTCTTTTGAGAAAGGAGATGTTTCGGAGAATCTCCTATAAATTTCCAATGCAATGAAAGCATATCATGGCTGTCAAATAAAAAATGCAGGGTAAAAGTGCCGTCACATTTACTGTTGCTCAAAATGTAGTGCGTAAAATCAAGTTGTTTCAATGGAAATTATGTCTGAATGTACTGTGGCAAAGAAATTTCCCTATGCAAATTCTTAAATTGTACATTAAATATTAAAGCTTAAATATTATGAAAATATAGTAGTCAACTATAAAATATTACAAAATATAGTAGTCAACATTTGAAGTGGATCAAAAAAGCTCATCAAAGTAGTCCTAAGAAGAGTGCATTTTAGTTTTAGGACAACTTTGATGAAAGGTTTTGATCCACTTCAAATGTTGACTACTATATTTTGATTGTCTTTCATGAAGTCATCTGAAGCCATGTTTAGGGCTGTGACGGTCGCCGTGACAACCGCGGTTGTCTATTGATAGTTTTCAGTCATGTGACCGGCTCGAAGACTTGGAGGGCAAAACATCCATAGAACTGCAGCACAAGCGTCTCAATTTTTCATCCCTTTTATCCAGACACAAGCATTTAGATCACCTCTAAAAAGAATAAAACACAGGTATTTCTGAAAAAAACATGCACGCTTTGGCCGTTTGCAATCCATATTAAGCACCCGCGTACATCTAGGAATTTATCCTGTTACTGTTACCATCTTAGTTTTGTACTTCTGCTTACATCAAGCTTGCATTTTGGACAATTTATTTGAAACTTTATGCTCAAAATGTAAAAAAAAAATAAGCTGATATAAACTTGACGTTAAATACCATTGGTGTGTCTCCTAACCAAATGATGCACAGAGTTTCTATTATTATGTCCAGATGAGATTTGAGAGCTACAGCAGAGAAAAATATTTTGAGTGAATGGTGATTTAAATGTTGGTCTGTTGTATGACTTTATATGACTCAAATCGCATGGATTACTTTAATGGTGCTCTTTTGTCCTTTTGGGAGCTTCAGATGTCCAGAATAGGCTTTGAATGAATGGAAAATATCAGCTTGGAGATTTTTAAACATACTTTGTGTGAAGAAAGTAAGTCATTGGTTAGGAATGAGATGAATAAATGAGAAGAAATTCATTTTTGGGTAAACGATTATGGACCTTAACCTCTTGCAGTAACCTTTGAAATGAAAACTGGCAGCATTCTTCAGCCTGTTACGGTATGTTATATAAAAGTGAGTGTTTGAAGGTGACCAGAGGAAAGTTATTCTGGCTTAATATTCGTCTAGGTTTCTCAAAAATGTCCCTGAAGTAACATGTGACATCAGTGACCACTCTCTGGATGTCAGATGTCATTTGTTTCCCCGATTTTCCCTTTTTCCACAGGAGACAATGTGATATGTGGTAGCTACGACTGTCGTCTGGCCTGGTTCGATCTGGACCTGTCCACCAAACCATACAAAGTTCTCCGGTGAGTCAGCACGAGCAGGTTTTTATAATTTGGGCTGTCTGGGGCAGCCTCGAGGGAAATTGTTGGTAATGCTGGGCCTGTCAAATAAATGAATGTCTCTTTCTGGGACTTGGAGTGGTTCTGTGTTACGTCCCTCTGCTGTCGGGACGCTGACGGGTCTGTCTTGTGTCTCTGTCCATACAGACATCATAAGAAGGCTCTGAGGAGCGTGGCCTACCACAGGCACTACCCGTTGTTCGCGTCCGGCTCTGATGACGGCAGCGTCATCGTCTGTCACGGGATGGTCTACAAGTGAGTCTGATCGTCTTCCTGTCCGGGTTGTGTTTTGCTTTTTCCTAGCATTTAGTCTGCTGGGTTCTCTCTTTGATTTTCTAATCCCTCTCTATTATTTGGCTGTGTTTTAAATAGCATACTAACAGGAAATAGTAAGCCTACTGTGGCTGATGTGTGCCGTAAGCTCATTTCTAATTAATTTTAGATGTAGTGGTGTCAAACGAATAATCGCATCCAAAATAAAAGTTTTTGTTTACATAATATATGTATGTGTACTGTACACACACATAATACATATATTTTGAAAAATGTTTACATGTATTTATATTCTTATAATTTATATAATAAATAAATATATTTAATATACGAACATAACATTTTCTGAAATGTATACATGCATGTGCGTGTTTTTATATATACATAATAAATATACACAGCACAAATACATATATTATATAAACAATTGTTTTTATTTTGGAATTGATTAATCGCTTGACAGCACTAATTAGATGTCATTTCTAACATTTTTCTTGACCCTGTTTCAGTGGACTGCCAGAACTCAGATTTGAGGTCATGTGACAGGAAAGCAGAATAAAAATAAAGAAATACAAAATTGTCAGTATGCAGTATATGCTGTGCTGTCTTTAGTATGATAGGATTTCATTCTGAACTTGATATCATTTTGAGCTGTTGAATACTAATGTAGTGCATACTGTACAGTTTGTGCACTGCCCACTACTTAAAAATAATATATGAAATATGAATAAATAAATGGTGCTTACTAGTTTAAATCTATAAATGTTAGTAGTACAATTTTTTTAATAAATTAATATAATAAAATGTTCCACTATGCAGAGATAATATTAAAAACATTGTTTGTGTAATGCTGGAGAGTTTAAATATATACATTTTAATAATTAAATATATTATAAATGAAGATATTGCCGTTTTTGCAGTATGCAGTGAAAAAAATAAAAAATGTCATATCTATGTGTAATGCTGGATAGTTTAAATATACAAATATTCATTATTAAATATAAATAAATATATTACAATTATATGCAATAATAAGTATTACAAATGTAATATGTGTGACTGCTGCAAACCACTTTAAATAAATACATCTGAATAATATAATAATAATATAAATATTTGAAAGTTTTATATATCTCATGTTTAATTAGGTGAGTTGCATCAGTCATAATCTTTGAATTAAAGGTTTGTTTTTTATTCTTAACTAAAGTGTCTGAAATCTCTTTACACAAAAATGTCAAATCTGTCAGCATTTGCTTGCCTTCAAGTTGTTCCAAACCTGTATACATTTCTTTGTTTTGTTGGACACAAAAGAAGATATTTTGAAGAATATTGATAACCAAACAGTTACTGGTAGCCATTGACTTGTTTTTCCATACTATGGAAGTCAGTTGCTACCGGCAACTCTTTTAATTCGCTACCAGTACATTGAAATAGTAAAGTCAAGTACATTGTGGGAAACTGTAGATTGTGTGCAGTGTAATCTGGTTGTATACTGCACATTTTAGTGCATATAGAATCCTTGCGTACTGCGCACAGTATACATACTGCATAAATAGCGTGCTATGCTGTCCTGAGCATCGGCCTGTCTCTCTAAACGTAGTGTACTTCTCTCATGTCTTGTCTTTTCTTCTCTGTCTGTCCGTCTGTTTCTCTCGGGCACGTGTCATTCCTGCAGTTTGGTCAGGGACGCTCTTTGAGCGGAGCTAATGATCCGTGTACGGTACAGGGCAAGCGAGATCTGGATGAAAAGCCTTTATAGATCTCTTTATACTCAAACTGAGGATGTCATGTTATTTTTCAGCTTCTTTCTTTCCCCAGTCAATCTGTTGATGCATATACAGCAAACCATATTTCCAGAATTCACTGTTTTATGGCCCTCAGACAGTTAGAAGAAATGGCCAACAGATTTTACCACAAAATTTGGGTAGAGAAAAATGAACTGTTTTTGTTGGGATGGGAAAAAGATAAATGACTAAGCTAAAAATAGTGTAGATATAGTAAGGTAGACTAGATTAGTTAGGTCTGTTAGCAGGTTATACATTGTATTCTGCTTTTTGTTTTTATTTGAGGTTTAATATTGAAGGCTTGTTGAATGGTTTTATTTAGTTTTGCCATCTTTCCAATTGAAATGCATCTTTGATAAGTAAGCATACTACCTTTTGATACATTTTGTTTAAATGGTTACATTTGTGGTCAAAATTAAAAAAATATATAAACCATTTTGGAAATGTTTTTTTATATTTATAAATTATTATAGTGTTCAAAATGTTATAATTTAATACATTTATAAAAAAATAAAAACAATACAACTTCTGCATAAAAGACATTTAAGATATTTTATGTAAAAATAATCATGATTTAATAATTAAATCTGTACATGAGACATTTATAAAATGTTCAATATTCAAATGTTATACATGTGGTGATAATTATAAAAAAAAAATATTGCACAATAATGTTAATTAAAATGTGATTTAAAAAATGTACAGATTTGGGTTTTATTAATTGTATTACATACTGAAAACATACAAACATGTATTCATAATTAAATAATTAGATAATTAAAATAAAAAACAATATGAACATAAGACATAAAAAAAATTATATTTCAAAATTTTAAAACATAAAATACATTTTAAAGGAAGCTAAACTAAATGAAGGCATGGTAAAATGTTTCAAAGATGATTTTAATAAGTTTGAATATGTTAGGTTTAATAAAAATCAACTTGTGTGTCATAAAAGTGCCTGTAGTTAATGAAACATCTATTGGCAGAAAAAGATTCAGGCATTTAGGAACTGTTATAGGAGCCAGACTTCATGAAAATCATTATTCAGAGCCAGTTGTGGATAACACTAACCTTTCTAATGTCTGTGTGTTAATCCTACAGTGACTTGCTGCAGAATCCTCTGATTGTTCCAGTGAAGGTTCTGAAGGGTCACACCATCACTCATGACCTCGGGGTCCTCGATGTGACCTTCCACCCAACCCAACCCTGGGTGTTTTCCTCAGGGGCCGACGGGACAGTCCGTCTTTTCACCTAGAGAACAAAACGAAAACAGTCCTCCATCGGGAGCCGCAACCTCGAGTTTTCTCAACCAGAAATTACACGCCAGTTACGACTCGATGAGGTTTTTTAGACTTGCAGCTCTCTGAGGACATTGACATGTTGCTGGCAGGAATCAAGCGCCTGATCTGATATTGAACATGTCATTATAATATGTTTTTTGCTATGTTTTGCCTTTTTTATGTTAGAAGAAAATACATCCAGCCGCTCGTAGATTCCCACAGGACTCAAGTGCAGCGTTAAAAGAGAGGACAGGTTTGGTTTCAAACCCAAAACTGTGTGTGCTCGGAAAGGCCCGTTTCCGTATTGGGCTGTCAGTGCCCCACAGCAAATCAAGCCCAACCGCTAATCCTTGGACAAGGAAGCTGAATTTGAAATGAAACAAATGTCCAATGTTGGGCCTTGCCAAAGGAAACAAGACATGAAACAAAGCTGCAGACGTCAGTCCTTCACTTACACCTCCTGATGTTTTCTTAAACCGCCTTCTGAAGCGTTTCATCTAAAAATGGCGCTACTATCGACTCCTACCAGCGTCAACGTGTCACTTTTTCTTTTTTACCTCTACCTGTTCAGTTGTGAAACCTTTACCAGTTGTAATTCAGAGACCAGTTACTTTTTAATTAAACACGGTGTTTCTTGAAGGGTGTTTGGAGTTTGTTTTCTCTTTCTCTTCTGGTTTCTCGCCACAGGTCAGCGAGGGTGATTTTCAGGACTCCTGAATTATATGCAGCGAGGGTCTGGGAATTGGTTTCGTTTCCTCTGCTGAGAGGCCCAGACGCCGCTGATCAGACGACATTGTGTGTTATAGATCATATTTCGTGGAGGCCGTCCACCTGCGTGCGGGTCCTTCTCTCAACTCCTGACGTCGGTCTCAAGGCTGTGAGCCTCTCCGTGTGGAGATTGCAGTCCTTTGTTAATTTGCCAGCATCTGCAGGGATTGAAGTGTTTGTAGGCCAGTGTAGATTAAATAATATTATATCAGATTACAACACAGAATTGCTTACCAAGCATGAAAAGTTCTGTAATATTTTATGTGGTATTTATATTGAAATACCTCCATTCTCCAGTAATAGTAGTGTTACTGTGCAATTTTGATATCACAGTAATGGTGTTTCATGGTATCAGAGTTTTTGCTGGAAGTTTAGTATAAAGTGGTTTATATAACCATATTTTTGGATAATTCATGATTTTCATTGTTTACAAAACAAAAACGACAAAAAAACATGACTGCTGAAAACTAAGATGTCTTGCTTGGCAGGTTTAAGTTGGTCTCCAAGTGTGATAAGATGCCCGATCCCCCTCTAAAACCCGTCAGCAGAGACCAATTTAGGCAATTTTGACATGTTTTTAGGGAATTCTTAACAAATCATCCGTGCAAGGGTGATTTGAAAAGAAAAGACCGAAAACTGGTTGTAATAAGAATAGTCGCGACTCAAAATACTGACTAAATGAGGCACATTTTAAGCAAAATGTTGCTAAATAGTTGAAGCCAATGAGATGAAACTAGTGAATTACCGTACACTGCGTGAATTTGATATTATTTCACGCAACGTTGATAAGCATCCTTGAATTCACCCTTTCCTCATTTGCTTTATCGCGTAACGTTCCACTCTCTTTTCTTAATACTCTTATGTCTGTTTGTCTCTCTCACGTGTAAATAATGTTTAACAGCATTTTGGAGACATCTACCACAGTATCGGTTCAGTACCGAATCGTCTCGTTCAGCGAATCGAATCTTGAACAACTCATGTCATTAAAGCTAAAATGTTCTATTTTCAATGGCAGTCCCTATTTACGTCCTCATACACAATCATTATAATGCAAGATACATAAGGAGAAACAAAGAATTAGTTCGGCTTCTGAGTCACTCGATCGTTAGTCACGTGACGGCCTCAATGAACGGCTGTGGTATTTTATCATATCACACATTTTTATCCAGGAAAGTGCTTATTCTTTTATTTTGCGCTGAATCAGCGTTAATTTTATGATCACTGACAGATTGCCGACCAGATGACCAGTCAGACTGAGACCAGTTCAGCCAGAGTTGACGTACGCCAAGCCAGTGGAGGGCAGCGCGCGTCTAGTCCTGGAAGGCTCTCTGGATATTATTCTGTTATTTATATGATTAGCGTCCAGTAAGCCAGGCACATTCTTTTGTGGGATGTCTGTTATCTAAAAATAGCTTAAGAAACGTTCATTGTCAGCGCTCCAGTGGTTTTCCCTCAACTCTACAAAAACATCAATGTGGCTGCAGTAATTCAGCGGAGCGTGACTTCTGTGCTCATGGAAAGAGACAGAAGCCTGATACAGGAAAAATATGCTTATCTTGGGGATTATATTTAATGTTGCTAAACAGGAAGCATGGCTGACTTTTTGCGAAGTACTGTGGTAAACTGGCTGAGGAATTTAGTAGAGAAGGAGGTCTTTCGTAAGAGTACCAGCTGTTTAACAACAGTCGTGAAGAAAGATGCTTTTTGCCCTAAGATGGTGACATCTACCAGCAGGGCATAACTGAACCAGGATAACCAGTCAAAACTTGACTAATCCACAGAATGGATAAGTAAGTTTACATGCAGTTCAATTTCTGCCGGAATAAGAAATAATAATTTGTCTTTTTAAAATGTCATGTAAAAGCGTTAAGGCCCATTCATACTGTAATAATAATTATATTACCACTCAAAAATGAAAATTCTGTCATCTTTTACTAGCTCTCAAGCTGTTTCACACCAGTATGGGTTTATTTCTTCTGTTGAGCATAAAAAGGGATATTTTGAAGAATGTAACAAAACAGTTGAAGGTAACCAGTGACTTGTATAGTATGGAGAAACTACTATGATAGTCAATGGCTTCCAGCAACTTTTTGGTTATCAGCATACTTCAAAATATCTTCTATTATGTTCAGCAGAAGAAGAAAAAACTCATACAGGTTTGGATCAAATGGAGGGTGAGTAAATATAACAGAATTTTCTTTTTTTGGGGGGGGGGGGCAACTATCCCTTTAAAATATACATGTTATGGCCATTCACACCAAGAACAATCACTATATTAGCATCCACACCAACACGCGATGAGATTATTATGAGTGTGTGCTGCAGTGCTTCAGCTCTTTAAAGCTAAATGAATTCTGATTGGCTGTTAACATTTTTATTGTTCTTCTGCTGGAAATAAAAAAATCTTTGTGAAAGTGATTCCACTTTCTCTGGAAAAAAGGTACAAATGCTGTAACTGGGGTAGTACCTTTTCAAAAGATTCACCTTTATACATTATTTACTCCAAAGGGTGCATGCAAGTATGTCAAAGGTACATATTAGTACTTAAATGGTACGTATACCTTTTAAAAAGGTACCGCCCCAGTGACCACATTTGTACCTTTATTTTTCCTGAGTGCAACAATATTGTTTCTTTGTTCTGTTATTGTTGGGACCTCTACTAAATGTACAATTTACATTTTATAATTTTTTTTTTTAAGTATTTTTGTCCATACAATGCAAGTCAATGGGATCCAACATTGTTTTGGGCTCTTTGAAGCTAATAAAGTAACGGTGGGGACACCACATAAGACACACTTCTCCATTATATCATGTTTCCACTCTTGAAATTTTCTCCTAAAAAACTCAAGGGCCCGTCTACTAAACCACATTTAGTTAATCAATTAACACTGTGAGTAGTCATGGAAACAGCATAATTGATTGCAGCTGTCCATGTCCGTGCTTTTTTCCTGCGGGTCATTTATATCGTTGTGCATGCGGAGGAAACATAAAATTAAGTTTAATCAACGCAAAGGGATTTTCTTAAAATGTACAGTTCAAGTACAACCAGAGAGGCCGTTAAGTGTCTTGATTGACAGGCCTGCATGAGGATCGAAAATTCTGGGGAGTAAAGAATGACGTGACGGCGCGTGGTGCCCCGTTAATGCTCGTCCAGACACACCACACTCGTTCCAAACCCCAAAATGGCACGAGACGCATTCCAAGGAAAAACCTCCATCCTGCGAGATGACATCATAAGTGCTCAGGAGGACCGGGGGTGACCTCATAATGACTTCCTCCAGTCGGGCACCTCTTATTGGGCTTGTCAGACGCTCAACGTTGACAAGACATCAGAGAGCGTCTGCCCCACCATTAAAGATTTGTATTTTACAAGCTCCACTAGACAGTGAATGGGGTTTTGTTAAATTCAGGTTATGGACAGAAGTTTCATGAAGTGTTACGTATATTTTGCATCCCGGTGCTCCATAATTGGAGTATGACTTCAGATGATGGCATTGAAACTGTCTGGTAAGAAACCCTTCGGAGGCTCTGGATGTCTATCATGGTGTGTCTCGCCCACAAGCCTATGTGTGTGTTTGGACCTGTGGTTTTCCTGTCGGTGAAACCCAATAACAGTCCCATTGCATCATTTTGAATAGTTTCAGGAGAAAATGGATGCAGTCCTGGCAGTCAGCGAGCGTTTCCATTGCTTTCTCTGAACCGTTTTCCTCCTCCCCACAGGGAAAACGTTCAAAACAAACAGCAAATAGTTGGTGTTGAGAGACTTGGGCACTTGGAAGGCCACATTCCAGCATAAGTGGAAAAAATTAGAGTCCCTGCCGGATTGCTGCAGCTCCCGGAGGCTTTGATTCACTAAGTTAATTTGGGATAGCCGCTGAGAGCTGTAGGATTTCGAGCTGGCGAGTAACAATGTTGTCAGCGGGTTTTCTTCGGAATGCCCCCACGTCAAGAAAGCTCTGACCTGAAACTCCAGCAGCCCACCTGAACAGCAGCTGTGCCAGTTTTCCAGATATACGGATGGGTTTTTAACCCAAGTAACCCACAAGGTAACCACTAAAGTGAAGCTTTTCACAAATGAGATGGCATCTTAAATTGTACCCCACTAACAGTCAGATTATTAATAAAAATGTTTATTAACAATGCTTTCATTGTGAGGAGCTACAACATTCTGCTAAACATCTCTTTGTGTTCCACAGAAGAAACAAGCGACATAAGTAAATGATGACAGAATTTAAATTTGAACATTAACGGTCCCTTTAAATATTGCATTTGGTAGTGTGCTGCTTCCTGACAAGGCCACCAGATAGCACCACCTGTTGCTCATAATGTATGCGATGTTTGATCAGGTTTCCATGAGTTTGGCTATATTTAGACTGGTGTTGTACATTATCAATTTGCATTTATGCATTTAGCAGACGCTTTTATCCAAGCGACTTACTTATTCAGGCTATAATTTTTTTTTTATCAGTATGTGTGTTCCCTGGGAATTGAACCCACAACCTTTTGCGCTGCTAACACAATGCTCTACCACTGAGCCACAGGAACAATTTAATTCAATTCACATTTATCTGTAACATTTTTTACAATACCATTTCATATTAGGGGTGGGCGATATGACCAAAATCGTATGGCACGATATAAGAGTAATTTTGTTTCATGGTAATGATAAATGTCACAATATAGATATTTTTGCTTTAAATAAGGTCTTTTTTCATATATTGTCACCAGTATCAATATCACAAAAAACTAATAATAGCCTAGATTAAGACTGAAGGCAAGTAAACAGTCAGCGAATAAATAAGGACAAGAAACTAACTACAAGCAGTAGGACAAAAAGATACAGCAGAACAGATAAGAAATGCATACATTGTAAAAATTAATCAAATGTATAAAAACACTGCATGTTCTTCACTGTCTAAATTAAAGCAGCAGTCCGTAAGTTTTGCCTCTTTGTTGCCATTTCTTTTTGAAAGCGTTTGATTGCAGTTGCTTGTGGAATTATCTTTCTTGCGTGGGATGTGCTCTGGCACTGCTGCAGCGCGGATGAATCTAATGTTTTGAGGAGTATGTGTTGCTGTCACAGATTCTAGCCTACGTCTTGGAATATATGACCCAAATAAGAGTTTTCATCATATATTTCCATCTGAACAAATAAGTAACAAGTCTGCCATGTTTGTTCTGACCAAACGAGGAAAAAAAACATTACAATAAATCGCACTACCAATGGTGATTTAAACTAAAAATCGGTTAGCTCATATCACATCAAACCATGCAAATTATTATTATTATACTTTTTTCTCAAATTATTAATGTTAACATCAGCATTGTGTGACTATGCGTATAGTGTGCGTTAGCATGTAGATTTCAATTTCTGTAGAGTCTAATCTAATTGTAATGCCATTCGAATTTCCTATTAATAAATTATTTTAAACAAAAAAGCAAACTATGCTCCTTCAAACTGGTTTTCTTTAAAATACAAATCTTGTGTAATCCCAGGCTATCTGTGATCAGAAGCACATTTAAAACTGGAATATAATTTAATTTCATTCACATGCGTTTCATAAACACACAATCCTTTCTGGATTACAATTCTCCATCTAAATGATACATTTAATTATTCTCGCTGCTGTGAGAAAAAGCTAAACGATCTGCAGGATCCTCACATGAGATAGTCTACTAGCCGGGAAAACTTCTTCATGTTTACAGACGTGACGTAATGACGCAGTGCCATGCTCGAATTTACCGCGAAAACCTACCCGAACCACTCAAATTAGAAAACATTATAAGAGAACCGCTGCGAATCGGGCTAAAGTAAGCAGATAGTTTTGAACACTGGCTGGTTATGTACTTGCTCAAATATTGATTTTGAATCATTTTTAACCAAAAAGTTATGGACTGCAGCTTTAAGTATATATTTCTTCTTATTAAAGTGACAAAAATGATCTAGTCAAGAGAAACGAGAGCTTTTCTCTCTTTTGTTGTTTGATTAACATGAATGACAGACAGCAGGAATATTAGGCTGCTGTCACTTTAAGAGCTGCCCGAATCCAATAATCTGTTACACATGTGTTTTCTTTCTCAGCTGTTTGCTTTCACTGAAGACTTGCTGTGTTTATGAGGATATTTGCAAAGATGGGCATTTTGACACATACAACTAAGTGTGTGTTTTCAACCGTTCAAGGCCTATAAATCGGCAAAAATAAATCCCTTCGATACCCGTGCACTCTGAGCACCATCTTCACGTGTGTGCAAAATGAGTTCTCTTTCACTGCTGATTGCTTAAAATCACTTGTTTATAAACTGCAATGCTTAAAAACACATGCAAGCGATACGTTTTCATGACCACGTAGCACAGCTGTTGAGCGTGTAACCGCGATAGAAACGATAGTCCAAAATCTCTACTTGTTGACAAATTTCTACCGATAAATTGCCCACCCCTATTTCATATCATATCAATGCAGCTTTACAGAAAATGTATGTTTCAAATATGAAAATCAATAAGCCAGTGGTGACTATATTAAGGACTAAAAATCTTACCAATTGGTGAGGGAGTTGAACTAACTGAATATTTAAATGAATCAGGTAAATGTACTCTTCCACAGAAATGGCTTCTGGTTCTCGGTATACCTCTAACGGAAATTTCCACTAGTTTCAGAGCCAAATCATGACATAACCTGTCCACAATAAACGTGCCACTTCACAGACTTTGTTTATGAGTGTTATGAGTTTTGAGGACATATTTTAACATTCAGCTGTCTAAGCTGCTTTTAATGCAACGGTCATGTTATTCAAATATATAATTAATGCAATTCACCACAATCAATTTGCACAAAATATTTGTAAACAAGATCATTTTATATTAGACAGAGAGTGAAAAGAAAGTCAAGCCACTGTAAAATGTGACAGGCATGGGAACGGTCCATCAACTGAACATTCTGCTTTACCGTACTGCGTGTTTCCATTCTAGACAATTTGATTTGATTGTAATGCAAACAATCTAGTTGTGTTTAGTCTTGGTAGACCGAGTTGTTGTTGCTGAAAACTTCACTTGGCTACCAGAAAACATCTGGTTTGTGAACAGATGACCACCTGCACTGACACCCTGTCAGTGGAAAAGAGGCCATTGAAAGAACCTGTTACCTTATTTGCTCAATGTGTTTACATGCTCAAATATTATTTCAGATTAAATGATTGTTTAATTTAGTAGATTCTTGTTTCAGTTGGGCTGGAAAATAAGAGTTTGAGATTAAATTTCAGCTTGAATATTTCAGGCTAAATCGTTATTTGGAGAAGTTTTGAGAAAGATCTCATTTATATCCTCCAAAGAACAACACAACATGTATTTAGACACAAGCTCTAATGGAGTGAATATGTTCAGCTCGAAGTGCAATGTGGACATTGAACCTTAATTCCCAGAGCCTGAGCTCTCCAAATAACCCACTCCAATTATATGTGAAGGGAATATCTCCCGTCAAGTAAGTGAGGTTTTTTTACATGGTGTTGTAGCCTGAACGTAGGCGGATTCTAGAGGGATTGAGTGTACAGCAGACTAGTCTGTCAGTTTTATTATACTGGCTGAACATTGTGACTCATATCAAACATCTGATCCTCTGGCTTCGAAACCTAATTATTCACGTTTGATGTTAGTGAAGTACTGCATGTAAATGATACCAATGCTGGATCCCAAAGCCTTAAAGTCAACATGAAACCAAATTGAGTTGGTTTGAACACTTACTGTGAACGATTCATCAGTGAATGTTGGTGTAATATTGTATGAAAATGTAATAATGACTTGAGTTTCAGCTAACATCATTAATTCCTCTTAATTTTCAACTTTCAATCATATTGAACCACTTTTCACCATTCAATATCCTGTTACGCACGGAAATATGACATATTATGAAGTAAATTAGATGGGAATGCATTTTGTTGATCAGATATTCCAAACTTAAGGTAATACTTATCTAAAAACTGCAAAATAACTCGCCAGCAGTTGAAAAATATCATTTTGTCTGGCTTTAATTGTAAGTAACAGTGATAAAATGCTTTACCAGGTGAGCTTCAGTCATGTCTGGGTCAAACGTTTACCCACGCGAGTGCATTTGGCCCGTCAGTAAGGCTTCGGTCGTGAATATGACGGGCTATTTTGTTGCAGGACTTTCAGAAGGAGAGATGAAGCTTTTACGTGACCGAATGAGAAATCCGAGCCTGAACATTCGGCATGCGAAGCCAAAGATGGATGGATGGTTCTTTTTGCGTTTCAGTCGTTGAGTCATTCCAAACAGTAGCAGCCAAACACATTATTGACATAGTGAGAGCACCTTAATATTTTCCTAGCATCTCATTTGAGAAACTGTTGTTCTTTTTTGGAGTTCCTCTGCCTCATCATGGCCACAGTTAAGAGATGAGGCTTTTTCATTGGAATCTGGAGGATTGCGACTCCAAGCCAAGTGGTTTTCAAAAGGGTTCTGGTCCTAACGCAGAAATGCAACCTGGTTTATTCGAGAAATCAATGCAGTCCCTAGCTCAGTGTTAATGTATAAATAAACCAGTGTAAATCTCCTCTTAACCACACGCCAGCTCTCAGAGAGAATTCTTTATGTTGTGGGCCTTTAACAGATGCTCGTTTCCATATATGGCTCGATTTATGCTGGAAACTAAACTCCTCTTTAATCAAAGATCCTTGAAGTTAAAATGGTATTCACACCCAGTTTGTACTTCTCTAATATGACCTTTTTGAATAAAACCGGTAATTCAGTATGAAACATGTAGGATGGGCTTTATTTGATTAATTGTAAGATTTTATTATTGTTTTATTAATTGACTTATCTTGGAGTAAAATACACTGATGAATCTTAATTCATGGTCCTGATCTTACTGTGAATGAAAGCAAATGGATGTCATGTTGACTTAAATGGCAGTGAAAGTTATTTGAAGATGAGGTGATTGTAGTTCCAGTCATTAAGTGCTTATATTATTGATTGTTCTTCAGTGTGTCTTCTTTAGGAAGGAGGAGGGGATGCTGGGATGCTCAGATCTCATCGATGTAGCAGCACAGTATCCAGCAGAGGCTGAACTCCAGAATCCGTCCCGGGCCAGACTGGTGTCTCACAGATCTTCAGTCTGTCTGTGTTGACAATGGAGCCCTTCTTCAGCTTTGAAGACTTTGGCAGATGCTCCAAAAAAAAGGAAACACATTCCTGTTCTTTTCTCCTCTTCTTATTTTGCAGCTTTCATTTATCCTCCTGAAATCCAGCAAAAGTTTGGAATGTAAGGTATATGTTTTTAAAAATTATAATTAATTAAATTAAATGATTTCCCTAAATTAATATATATATATATATATATATAAATTAAGACAAGACACTACAGGCAACACATTTGGATGTTGAAAAAACATGTTTTTTAAATTGTTATATTTTGTATTTTTGTATGGCTGTATACTATATAAATTAGTACCTGTATTTAATCAAAATACATTTTTCATCAGTTATTTTGGCACAGAAAGCTTCCACTAAGAATTTTTTTTTTTTTTTAGTTTGATGGCTACTTTCTGACATAATTTGTGTAAAAATTGGCTAAAATATAAATTCCCAACGTAATATGTATTTGTGTTTTATTTTTATAGTAACATTTGGGGAAAGTATTTTAATAATGAAAATAACACAAATGTGACCCTGGACCACAAAACCAATCTTAAGTGTCAAATTTTCAAAATTGAGATTTATAGATCATCTGAAAGCTGAATAATTAATCTTTCTGTTGATCTGTATGGTTTGTTATGATCGGACAATAATTGGCTGAGATACAACTATTTGAATATCTGATATCTGAGGGTGCAAAAAAATCTAAATATTGAAAAAATCACCTTTAAAGTTGTCCAAATGAAGTTCTTAGCAATGCATGTGACTTATCAAAAATGAAGTTTTGATATATTTACAGTAGGAAATGTACTAAATATCTTCATGGAACATGATCTTTACTTAATATCCTAATGATTTTTGGCATAAAAGAAAAATGGATAATTTTGACCCAATGCAATGTATTTTTGGCTATTGCTTCAAATATACCCTGCAGCGACTTAAGACTGCTTTTGTGGTCCAGGGTCACAAATATCCATTATAACCATTTGTCTTGAGATTTTTTGTATGTTTATCTTGTCCAGCTGTAGTATCTTGCCAGCCTTTGAATACATGTTCACTACGTCCTGATGTCCTAACAGAGGTGTCTTTCTTGTAAAATAATCAAAACTAAAATCAGGGTAAATATAAATAATTACTGGTATTATATTATGATAAATACAAAACACCTGCTGTTCCTCTAAAATTCTATGAATTAATTTATCAACTTTTTAAAAACAAGGAGACTTGGTCAAACCTCCAGACATTCGGTATCTCTGAAGAGCACAAGATGACTCTTAAACGGCCTTGAGGACCTGAAACTGGCATTTATAACCTTAGAAATGCACTAAAATCAAATGTCCACATAAATGAATTGCTGAGTCCCACGAGGTTTAAAGGCACAGTAGAGAGCACAGGAAATGATGGGAAAAAGGGATCAGGAAATGTCTCTATACAGACTTTTCCGCATAAGCACCAAGGCCCAATGTGCTCTAACAGCTTGGCCACGTCTCTGACGTTAAAGACCGCTAAAGAGTATCAAAAGCGGGCAGCCAGATCTGATCCTCCTTGACCCCAATTTGCCGCACCTGCAGAAAGCCAAACGCTGGGAGTTTACGGCTGTTTAATTGGAGGGAAAACAGCCCTGTGAACTGCTGGCAGCCGCCTTCATTCAGATCTGTTACAAATTACTGCTAAATAGAGGAACCTTTTTCATTTTCCCTCACATGTGCTTACAACCCCGCGATGACATCATGGCACTCTAGCCGTGCAGACAGTGGTGGAAGCGAAACCGCACCGAAATTGAGTTGCCTGAGCTAATTTAGAGAAAAGTAAAAGGCTGTTCTCTGGTTACTGTAAGCAGCACATTTGATATGAAAGGGGAAGCTTTGAAGGAGAGGCCCGTCGGTGGCAGTCTCTTATTATCTGGACACGCACTGACCCGTGTGTGTGTGTGTGTGTGTGTGTGTGTGTGTGTGTGTGTGTGTGTGTGTGTGTGTGTGTGTGTGTGTGTGTGTGTGTGTGTGTGTGTGTGTGTGTGTTTCAACAGAAGCACCAGGAGACTTTCTCACCTACTCTGGCATGAATCAGGCCGCTTTCCCATGTGTGTCTGAGTTTGTTTTTCTGTGATTTTAAAAGTGGTTTGTTGATGTTTTTCAGTATGTGGTTGATGATGCAATTTTGGCCATTTAAGAGCCTCGTCTAACCAAATAATTCCTGTAAAGTTACAAGCCGCAACTGATATTAGCTGTCAAACTAAACAAATTTTAGTGGTTTTAAAACCTGTGACATTTATTGACTAATTTTGTTGTAATACTAAGCATGTTTTTAAAAAGATCATTTACTCACCCGTATGTCATTCCTAACTTGTTTGACTTTTATTTATTTCAAAAAGTGAACATTTGATCCTCCCAAATTCAATGCCACTGGATAGTGACTCACTTTCAGGATCAAAAAGTCATAATTAAGTGAAAAACGTGTTGCCTGTCATAGACCTTCATTGAGCTTTTATAAGAATTCATAAAAGAGAAGCTTCGTATGAATATCTATTTCCAACACCGAATTAAAAAAAGTAATTCCATTTTTTTCTCACAATTCTGACTTTTTTATTTCTGAAAAGTCAGAATTGTGAGTTAAAGTCACAATTGCCTTACACAAGTCACAATTAACAGAATTTCGAGATGTAAACTCAGAATTATGAGAAAAAGAATTTTGAGATGTAAACTTAACAAAGGTGACCGGGCTTTTGCCATTGCCGGTCCTAAACTGTGGAACAGCCTTCCAGTCTCTATTAGAACAATTGCAACAGAATCACTTTTTAAAACAAGGCTTAAAGCCTACCTCTTTGAGAGGGCTTTCAATATATGAGCCAACAGGAGTTTATTAGTTTAGATTATTATTTGTTTGTTTTGTTTTTACAATTTTGATGTATTTTGATTCCTTTTAAACTATATTGTTCAGCACAATGGTCAACCATTGTTGTTTTATTGTGCTTTATAAATGAAATAAAAATAAATACTCATAATTGTGCGGAAAAAAAATCAGGATTCTGAGTTTATATCTCGTAATTCTGTGTTTGTATTGAAAAAGTCACTAGCTACATTTACGTGCAAATTAATAAACTGTTAGTAATTAGACTGATGATGCATTTAGAAAATACTTCATATAAACAGCTCAAATTATCCGAATCCGCTTGATCTGAATTAAATTTCAAATAATATTGAAAGGTGTGGTGTAGACCTGAAATAATCCAATAAACAGGAAAAAACGAAGCATAAATGCTTGAATCAGCCTATTTTCTCAATCAAATTCAAAATTATTTGGCATTGTGATCCATTTATTTACATTTCTCAAATGAGTGTACTGTAAAAAATGATATGATCGGTAAGTAATGACAACTTATGTTTTTACATTAACTCATCAAAATAAGTTGAGAAATGTAAACTTTTTTTATAAGTTTTATGAAATTCAGTGTTTTTGTAAATCAGTTTTGAATTGTCTTTCCACCAAGTTGATTACTTACATTTTTAAGTTGAAATAGGTGGACATTTTTCATTGTGTTTATTTCCGCCTTTGAAAGTTTATGACTTGATGTAATGCACATATAAATGAATTGGATTGCAATGTTTAGGGTTCATACTAAGTAAAACTTTCAGAATCTGAAATCCGCAGAAGAAAGAAGGATTTTCAGGTTTGGAATGACATGACGGTGAATAATTTATGGGAGAATTGTTCCTTTAAGCGAGTATAATATTATGCGCAGTCTGTTGTGTATATAACCTGTAAGTTCACTCGGGTAATTTTGGTTGTAATTTGAGGTTTGTGAATTTCTCCTCGCAGGGTTAGTAGATTATGATGGAGAGGCCATCCACGATAATTGAACATCATTAGCGTTTAGTCACATATTCAGCCCCGCGGTTCTGTTTCTGTGCCGTTTTAAATACAGAAAGGTCATACAGTAGTTTAACACAACTTACAATAGTAACACGTATCCCATGATTCCCTCTCATACAGCACTTGTGGGAGTTTTCGTGTGGAGGTTTAAGGATGTTGTACAGATTAATAACTCCTTTTTTAGGTCGTACCTTAAACACTCAGCTCTGCCGTGTGGGTTTGTCAGGGATATGTTGAAGTATAAGCCAGCGGGCGATAAAAATGCCTCAGTGCCCACGTCCTGGCTCTTGCTGCCTTTTTCAGCACCGATTCTTCTGTAAATTGACATCGGCATCTCTCTGAAAACAGGATGTGGGGAGCGAGTTAAGCAGCAGACGGATGGCCAGCGCTGGCCCGGCTCCTGTTACCCTGTTTTCTACTCTGTCAGCCTGCTGCTTCACTTATGACGGTCGGCCCGTCTGCAGGGACTGTTATGAAATCGAGCGTGTCTGTCTGTCACAGGCTGTGTGTGTGAGACTCCGTCTGTAGGCCTCAGTTCTAAACCAAGCTTGACTGTTTAAAAAGAGAATCTATACAAACAAAACAATAATCAGTTTAAATATAGAGAAGTAAAAAGGAAATATTTCACTATATTTGTTTTCATCTACCTTAACAAAGGTGAGCATCACTGCTAATTTACGATCACATATTGCTGCTCTGTGAAATTTCACAAGATCAGGAGTTTCGCATAAAGGCTAAATAGTTCCCAGTGCAGATTCGCTTGTTTTTGGACAGATCCGCCCCCTTCGTTACTGTTGCTATGTCTGACAATCATGTTCTCAACATCACGGAGCAAAGAGGAAACTGACAACAAGCCAACAGACAAAACAAAGCAAGTTACTTTAGGTATGAAACAAAGTCTCACAATATGTTCAAAAATGTAAACAATAAATACTTTTGATTGTCTGACAAAAATTCAGCATTATGATTGATCAGCTTGCCTGTCAATCACAAATGTGAGATGTTATATACAATTCTCAGAATATCAAGGAAAAACTTGCAGAAAGCTGCTTGGTTTGATAGTGTCTTCTGTGTGAGTTGTGCATCATACATCACTACACTCGTGATATTAGACAATGGATAGTTTTTGGTCATGGATTATGATATATATATTTCATCCTCAAGCCAAATTTCCATTTGCTTGGGGTACTATTGAAATGAATGGATTTTGTCTGTGAAAATGTGTTGAACAATGGTAAATGTGTTTAATAAAAAATACACTAATAATCAAATGGAATGTTTACCAATAAAAATGTTATACATTTATAATATTAGCCTATATATTTATTAGCTTATATATTTCTTCAACTAGACAATCATTTACATTTTATTTAGATTTATAGGCTATAGATTGTTTCATTTAGCTTAATAAAGTTTTTATACATACATACTAGGTCAGGTTTAATTTAATATCGCAGTACGTATATTTGGGATTTGAACAAACCTTAAATGAAGTATCGCCTTTTCATGCTAAACGTGAATCTTTGCACAAAAAATAAAAATATGACTTTTCAATTTTTCCTCACTTATCCTTTTCTCCATGATGATCAGCTTTCTGCTCTGGTCTTCTTCAGTTGTTGCGAGACCCCCTGATTTATTCCCCCAAAAACCTTCCTGCTCCGGCCCGGGGCTAATCCCCACCCCAGCTGTGGGGTCCCACCTGGGTCATAAATCTGAGCCACTAAATCCTTACCTGGACAGTGTTCAGAAAGTGCATTCCCTGCAGGAAGCTGGGGGTGTTTGTTGCCGAGATGCAACGTGAGCCTTAAGCTAGCCTAAGTAGTTTGCACCAGCGCAAATCCATGCATTTCTCTGTTGCACACTACATCACTCACATTCAGACGGGAAGCATTAGGAAAGTGTTCCTTAGATATTAGTTTTCATTTTCCAGGCTTGTTGATGAAGCAATGTATTTTCATATAACAATGCATTGTGGGGAACAGGCCTCGTCCCACAGGGTTAAGGTATTCCCTGGTCCTGCAATGTTGTGATTCTTAATGTTCTATGTGAAGTGTTTTTACAATGTCCCTGCTCTGTTTATTTGTTTTCCTACTGTACTCAACTGATGGATTGTGGTCCACATAAAAAAAAATGGAAACACTTTTCACTCAGAAAGCACTAAAATTTCATGATTACAAAGAAACAGCCAGTAACATAACAGCAGAAAAACTAAAGTGCTAAATGCAAATAATAAAATGCAACTAACTTTGTAATTGTGTAGACAATTTTATAAGAAAGGAGAAAACAACGCTTCCCATATCTTTTATTATTGGCGTCAAAAGTTGTGTGTCCAATGCTATACTTGTTCAAGCGATGCCAAGGTTATGGGTTCGATTCCCAGTCAATGCATAAATTGATGAAATCTGTACTTTGAATGAAAGGTATCTCTTTGAATAACATGGCTGCCAAGTGCATAAATGTAAAGTTAGAAACCATTAACAAAACTGCACAAAGTTCAAGAAAATATAACCCAGACTACATTAAACACAGCTTCACTTCCAATGAGGGTTAAAATGGTTTGTGTCGACCACATTGTGTTCTGTCTAGCGAATTATTGGCTGCTGAGAGCATGAAACTATTGTAATTCAAGAGACATTTAGAAACCAAAATGGTCTTTTCAGACTGTCATTTTAATATTTTTGCATATTGTTGGTGTTCATGCTAATATTAATACATCAGTGTCTGATTTGAGGGCATTTAGGTTCTTTCTTATGATTAACAGTTTAGTTACTGTGTTCTACTGTTTAGTATCTGCATCCTGAAGCTAAACTAGTTGGTCTCTTACAGGCGGAGAGATGGTTGTGTCAATCACAGATTACAGCCTGCGCGACCTGAGGCAGGCTGTTGAAAATGAACCGTGGTGTTTGTTGGACCGCAGCTGTCTGGCCGGTAAGAAAATAAGTTAATGGGTGCTTTGAGCTTCGAAGCAGGGTACGGTCAGACCCCCTGAAGGCAGCAGCTCTAGTCTGAGGAGAGAACGGTTGGCAAGACTGGCTGTCTGTTGTATATTAGCCGGATTTCATTTCATATGGCCTGTAATTATACGGCTGATGGGGGGAGGGGGGTTGTGGTTGCTTGTACCCTGTCATGATAAAAGAGAGTAAAGGGGTGGAACTTGAGCATCATAACGGCCATGTAGCCTACACATTGCAAAGGTCTTGTGTATTTTTGCGACTTTGAAGCCCCCTACAGTTAAGTAAGTGGAAGTCACTGTCGTAATTACAGCAGATAGCTGTACATGTGCAGTTGTTGCTGTCCTCTCATTTTGCGGAATTTCGTGCCCGCTCACCGGTACAGACGTTTGTGGGGAGTGTAGAAAATAAACAAAAGCCATTCGCCTTAGGAGTCTCTATAATCAGAATAATTTTGAAACTGATATTTTAAAGGGTTACTCCACCCCAAAATGAACAGTTTGTCATTAATCACTTACCCCCATGTCGTTCCAAACCCGTAAAAGCTTCGTTCATCTTCGGAACACAATTTAAGATATTTTGATTGAAAACCACGAGGCTTCTGACTTGTCCCATTGACTGCATAGTAAATTGCACTGTCAAGGCCCAGAAAAGTATAAAAGACATTGTCAGAAAACTCCATCTGCCATCAGTGGTTCAACCGTAACCTTATGAAGCTACGAGAATACTTTTTGTATGCAAAGAAAACTAAAATAATGACTTTACTCAACAGTAACACCATGGTCATTGAACCAGCTTTTGGTACCTTTGGCAGTGTGGGCAGGTGCCAAGTCCTGCTGGAAAATGAAATCAGCATCTCCATAAAGCTTGTCAGCAGAAGGAAGCATGAAGTGCTCTCAGCAGAAGGAAGCATGAAGTGCTCTAAAATGTCCTGGTAGATGGCTGCGTTGTAGTGATGGGTCGGTCTTGAACGATTCGTTCATTTTGAACGAATCTTTAATGTGACTCGAGAAGAGCGAGTCGAAAAAGGTGAACTAATCAATTCTCTTTCCGGCTCATACTGCATAGGTTTAGCTTACGGGGCTGTCACGTGATGAACGAACAACTCAAAACCGAAGACTCAAAAGGTGAACTAATCAATTCTCTTTCTGGCTCAGACTGCATAGGTTACGCTTATGGGGCTGTCACGTGATGAACGAACGAACGAAGCCCGAAGACATGTCAGAAAAAAGGTGAGGTGAGCTAATCATAGACTAAAGACCCAGGTAAACAATGAATTAATCTTTTCTGTTTCTTATAGCATTATAGTTTTGTATTGTTTGTAGTGTGATCAACGTTTGCATAAGTAGTAGATGTGTTAGGGTAGTAACACGTAACATTTGAATTATGCTTTGCTAAAAAGAACGAAATGACTCGAAAAAAGATTCGTTCATTTTGCTGAACAAGACTCAAAGGTCCGAGTCGGTAAAATAATCGGAACTTCCCATCACTACTGCGTTAACTGTGGACTTCAGAAAACACAGTGGACCAACACCAGCAGATGACATGGCAGCCCAAATCATTCTCCAGACTCTGGGACCTTGATTTCCAAATTAAATGCAAAATTTACTTTAATCTGAAAAGAGGACTTTGGACCACTGATCAACAGTCCAGTTATTTTTCTCCTTAGCCCAGGTAAGATGCTTCTGATGTTGTTTCTGCTTCAGAAGGGGCTTGGTAGCCCTTTTCCTGAAGACGTCTGAGCGTGGTGACTCTTGATGTGAAGCTCTCCCAAGTGTTTGAATCGGCTTTGCTTGACAGTATTCTCAAGCTTGCGGTCATCCCTGTTGCTTGTGCACATTTTCCTATCCAATTTCTTCCTTCCAGTCAACTTTGCACTTAATATGCTTTGATACAGCACTTCTTGAACAGCCACCCTTTCAGTAATGACCCTCTGTGACTTACCCTCTTTGTGGAAGGGTGTCAATGCTTGTCTTCTGAACCATTGCCAAGTCAGCAGTCTTCCCCATTATTGTGGTTTCAAAGAACAAGAGATACCCGGAATTTATACTGTAGGGATGTAGTCATTGTAGTCATTTATTGAAACTCAAATGTAAATATTCTAATATTTTGAGATACTGGATTTTTAACTTTCATGAGCTGTAAGCTCTAATCATCAAAATAAAAAAAAAAAGTTTTTAATGTTTTACTTTACATTTAAAGAATCTAAAATAAATGAAAGTTTCACTTTTTTCACTTATTTCACTTTTTGAAATTTTGAAAAAAAAAAAACTTTTTCACGATATTCAATTTTTTTTAGATGTACCTGTAATAACCCAATTAGATCATGACTTGGAGTTTCTTCGGTGGATAGAACATCTGCGAAGTCCTTGTGTGACCTCACAGGATCTTTAGATTATTAGTTTATCCCTTCAGCTGAGTGGATGTATCTGCATAATGACAGGCCCCCCTCACTGCTGATGAGGCAATTTTCCCAAAACTCACTCAAAATTAGTCACATCTCCACCATCTCAAGAATTCATCTACAGGCTTCTCCATTCATTCAGTTTATCCCTTCATTAGGCCATCGTCCAGCGTACGTTTACGCTGGAATGATGTGAGGTGATTCCAGAATTCCAGCATCCATTTCTCCTAAAACAAACAAATTGCATGTGTTCTTTATTATAGAGGCACTGGTGAAAAGTTCACTCATATCAGTGTTTATAATAATAAAATAAAATAGAATCTGTATGAAGCAACGATTTAAAAACAAAGTGTTAATGCTCTTGCAATGGAAATCCAAGATTAGTTTGTTTCTTCAGACTTGGAGAAATGTAGCATTACATCACTGCTCACCAATAGATCCTCTGCAGTGAATGGGTGCCGTCAGAATGAGAGTCCAAACGGCTGATAAAAACATCACAATTATCCACAAGTAATCCACACCACTCCAGCCCATCAGTTAACAGCTTGAGAAGTGTAAAGCTGGATGTTTGTGAGAAACAAACTCATTAAGACGTTTTTTTAAAATTTTAAGATGTTTTTGTAGAAGTAAACATGATTTTAGACATGAAGTAGAAAGACTGAATTGTTGTTTTCAAACCTTTAAAGAAACCAGAAACACATTTTGCCATTTAAAATGCACAATAAATAAAGCAAGTCACAATTAATAGCATGTTTCCCATCTTCTAGAGCAACTGAAGGAACAGCCAAACCTCACTCTCTCACACTCCTGCTCCCACAGCTCAAAAGCTGAGAACAATCAATTTGACACAAAAAAATGAGCAAGCAAAATCTTAACAATTATATAAATTTACTGCGGTCGTAAACTTTAGTGGAAATGTAAAACCTGATGTATGTCTGAACCAAATACAATTCATATTGAATGCAATCAATCTGGCCACCTTAAGAGAGCCATGAGGTTTTGCTGAAATGAGTCGTGGTCTCCGGAGAGCTCTTAAAATCGAGTATCACACACTTAAGGTGGTCCAGTTCAAGGCAGCGTGCTAAATGGGAGGCAGATGCTTGTGCGTAAGCACCGGCTCGTTCCCTTTGAGTGTGTTTGAATACAAATGTGAATCTAAATCTGTCCATACACATCACCTCTCGCTGAAGCAGATGATGTTGAGATGTTCACAGATTCACTTCCGTCAGTCTCCTGAGGGCTGCTCGTTACTGGAAGACCAGAGAGCATCAACAGGATCAATCCAAATGATGTTAAGGGTGATGAAATCCAAGCTCAGGCATAGAAGAACAAACGAATGTCCCAAAAAATTGCACTGATATTATTTTCATGACCATTAAGCTTATTTTACCTTTTACTTTAATGCATCCGTTTTTTGTAATGTAACCAGGTTTTTTTCCATTCTTTTGTACTGTACAAAATTGACTAATGCGATGATTTTGTATATAAAAAACTAATTAATATAGAACAAACTTTTATATTTAAACGTGTAATGTATTAAATACAATTTAATTATATTTTTTCATTATTATTGTTATTATTTAATATACACAATGTAGGATTGTGGGTATATAAGAAAAATCTGTCATTTATGAAATATTAAACAATATTATTATGTGTTATAAATATTAAATAATAAACAAATATTTAAATAATGTTTTTATTATAATTTATATTACATGTTGTTAATAGGCCTATTCATCTATCACTATAACTTCAATGTAACACGGTATATTATTAATATTATTTAATTTTATTTATTACATTTTTTATTATCATTTTGCATAATTTTTACGTAATGAGAAACTGAGTGTGAATAAAAAATGCAAAAGCAAAAAAATTAGGATCTTAATGTAGACAAAAAACAGTCTCTCGTTTCTTTTTATTTTAGGGTAAAATAGGATGTTTCTGACAAGTTTAGTTAAATTACTGTTTAAATATTTTCTATATCAAATATGTTATTTATTTGTTTTTTGTTAGTTTATTCTTAATATGAATGTATGCCTTGAATGTTGCCTACTCTGTGCAGAAGCCTTGAAAGTTCACTGAGGTCAGATGCAATGTGACCAGCTTTGGGTCCTGCTCCGTCCTCAGACAGGCTCAGACGACCTTGGCCGGCCCCGCATTTGACTGACTGCATTAGTTTTGTTCCGAGACTGAAAGGGATACCGGCTGACGGCCGCCTCTCGATCCCGCTGAAGGATCAGGTAGCGTTTAACAGCGGAAGCGCGAAAGCCGCAGATTCCACAGCGCCACTCAACGTGTCACGGACGGCACTACTGGGCTCAGTCACTTGAATTTCTCTCGTGTTTGCCCCCATGCTGACACTCCCAGTGCTGTTGACGCCCCTCGATCCATCTTCATCGGCCAGCGGAGCTCCGTGACCCTCCGGATGGGGCGGCCCAGGTAACGCAACATCACAGGTCTTTAAAAAGGCAATTCGTGGGAAAAATGGGCAGAAACTTTTACTTTGACAGCGCTGAACTGTGGCGTTCACTAATGCACATGTGCTTTTGATTCCTTGTCCCACGTTAATGGCAAATGTCAACCTGAAGTAATAACTTTGGTCTATGAGACCGAATGAAAACGGTCAAATTTATGGCATTTGTTATCGAATAGTGAAATTAATCTCCACTTTAAATATATTTATATTAAAATATGTAGGCTATTATCATGAAATAATTAACCTTTAATATAGGCCTTGGTATTTGTACTGTAATCGGTTTTACAGTAATATATAGCCTAAGTCACAATATTAGCCTACTTTTATTAAATATACAGTAGCCTACTGTGCAAAAGTTTGGTGTCAGTACAATTTTCTTAATGTTTTTGTCTCTTTTGCTCACCAAGGCTGTATTTATTTGATGAAAATACAGTATAAAAACAGTAAAAATTTGAGATATTATTACGATTTACAATAAGTGTTTTCAATATGAATATATTTGAAGATTGAATTTATTCCTGTGACGCAAAGCTGAATTTTCAGCATCATTATTCCAGTCTTCAGTGTCACATGCTCCTTCAGAAATAATTAATATGCTGATTTGCTGCTCAAGAATGCCACTTTTGACCATTTCAATGAGTCCTTGGTAAATAAAAGTATTAATTTCTTTCAAAACCAAAAAAATCTCACTGACTGAACTTTTGAATTGGTAGTGTTTATAGCAATCAACATCATGCCGCAAAAGTTCTACTTAAGTCGACATGCTCCTTAAAGAGACGGGCAGAAATAAATGACGTTTTGGACTTTTAACTGCGGTAGGCTATTCAAGGTTGCAATGAAAATATTTTTGTTCTGTCATTGACAGAAATATGAAGGCCAAACAAAAGGAGAACTTGACCGTTCAGGGAAGAGTGTGGTTTATACCACTGCACTAAACATTTCATGATCAAATTTGGTGATTTACAAACTGGCCCATTTTGATGAGATGATTGGGGACAGAGGAAGTGTGCATACACCTCTTTTTTTCCCTCAAAGTGTTCACTGCGCTCCTGAGATGCTCAATTGTGGTTTACAGCTGTTTAAACACAAAGATATTCTCACTGTGGTCAGTATAAGGAACCCAATTAGGCAGTAAAGTTGAGCTGTAGAGGGGAATAAAAACTAGAGGAGGATCCAAGTCAGTGAACTGAGGTGCTTGCTGCAGTTGCCAGAGGTCGCCATGAAGTGGAGCCATTTGGCATCGAATGTTATTCTGGAGGGATACTGGAGCTTTATTTCCCGCTCCAAACACTGGTGTTACCCTGATTTATGGGCAAAGGGGTTTATGATATGAAACGTGTCAGTTTTAGGTTAAAACTCATGAGAAGGTGAGAAAGAATTTGCAAATATATCACCCGTCACCATGTGAGGAACATGCAGTGAGTTTGGAAATCCCTTTTTTCCGATAACAAATTCTGCTTCTCAGGTGAACCAGCTTCACACAGCTGTTCTGGAAGACTAGAGAATATTGTTTCCATTGACTTTAAGTACATACTGGCTTTAATAAAACAGTATGTAGAGTGTTGGAAAGTCTAATTCATTTTAGTGAAAGAGCTCATTTGGACAGTTCAAAGCATTAGGCCTATATGTTGTCTTTTGTGCTGAAAATTATATGCATTTAAATGGTTTTTAATTTCAATTTTTAGTTAAAACATCTGTTTTGCACTAGAACAAAAATATGGTTCTGGTTTAGTTGTACAGCCCGAATTCCGGAAATGTTGGGACGTTTTTGAAATTTGAATAAAATGAAAACTAAAAGACTTTCAAATCACATAAACCTATATTTTATTCACAATAGAACATAGAGAACATAAATGTTTAAATTGAGAAATTTTACACTTTTATCCACTAAATGAGCTGATTTCAAATTTGCCTGCTATAGGTCTCAAAAAAGTTGGCACGGGGGCAACAAAGGGCTGAAAAAGCAAGACATTTTCAAAAGATTCAGCTGGGAGAACATCTAGCAACTAATTAAATTAACTGACATCAGGTCTGTAACATGATTAGCTATAAAAGGGATGTCTTAGAGAGGCAGAGTCTCTCAGAAGTAAAGATGGGCAGAGGCTCTCCAATCTGTGAAAGAGTGGAATACTTCAACGTCAAATTGCAAAGGCTTTGCAAATCTCATCATCTACAGTGCATAACATCATCAAAAGATTTAGAGAAACTGGAAAAATCTCTGTGCGTAAGGGACAAGGCCGAAGACCTTTGTTGGATGCCCGTGGTCTTCGGGCTCTCAGACGACACTTCATCACTCATCGGCATGATTCTGTCATTGACATTACTAAATGGGCCCAGGAATACGTCCAGAAACCACTCTCGGTAAACACAATCCACCGTGCCATCTGCAGGTGCCAACTAAAGCTCTATCTTGCAAAAAGGAAGCCATATGAGAACATGGTCCAGAAGTGCCGTCGTGTACTGTGGGCCAAGGCTAATTTAAAATGGCCCTGTTTCAAAATGGAAAAGTGTTCTATGGTCAAACGAGTCCAAATTTGACATTCTTGTTGGAAATCACGGACGCCGTGTCCTCCGGGCTAAAGAACAGGGAGACCTTCCAGCATGTCATCAGCGTTCAGTTCAAAAGCCAGCATCTCTGATGTTATGGGGATGCATAAATGCATATGACATGGGCAGCTTGCATGTTTTGGAAGGCACTATGAATGCTGAAAGGTATATACAAGTTTTAGAGCAACATATGCTCCCCTCCAGATGACGTGTATTTCAGCAGAACAATGCAAAACCACATACTGTAGCTATTATAACAGCATGGCTTCATAGTAGAAGAGTCCGGGTTCTGAATTGGCCTGCCTGCAGTGGAGATCTTTCACCTATAGAGAACATTTGGCCCATCATTAAATGAAAAATAGGTCAAAGACAACCACAAACTCTTCAGCAGCTGGAACATATCAGGCCAAATGGGACCAAATTACAACACCAAAACTACTCATAACCTCGATGCCCAGACGTCTTCAAACTATTTTGAAAATAAGAGGAGATGCTACACCATGGTAAATATGGCCCCGTCCCAACTATTTTGAGACCTGTAGCAGGCATCAAATTTAAAATGAGCTAATTTTGTGCATAAAATTTTAAAATTTCTCAGTTTAAACATTTGTTATGCTTTTTATGTTCTGTTGTGAATAAAATATTGGCTCATGTGATTTGAAATTATTTTAGTTTTCATTTGATTCAAATGTTAAAAAACGTCCCAACATTTCCGGAATTTGGGTTGTACTAAATATCATTAATAAATAATAAATATTGTATAAGATATTGCCCCAGATATATTAACTAATTTCAGTGTAGTTCATTATGTTTTATTATTATTTGTTATTTTAGTGTGTTTCTAACTGTTTAAAAAGAGCTTAAATTTAGTTTACATTACTAGAACTTGAATGTGTTACTAGTACTTTGTGAATAGTTTAAAAGTTATACATACTTTATATTACTACTAACTTGGTGAACTAGTTAAAAAAGAGCTTTAATGTAGTTTTACATACTTAAAATTACTAGTAGCTTAGTTTAAATACTCTACTATTAGATTGGTTGAACTAGTTTAAAAGAGCTAGAATGTAGTTACTAGTAGCTTTGTGAAGTAGTTTAAAAAGAGCTTAAATGGTGTTATACATACTTTATATTACTACTAACTTGGTGCTTTTCTCTTTCTAGTTAAAAAATTTCTGTGGTTTGACAATGCTTTATTTGATGTAGTTTTACATACTTAAAATTACTAGTAGCTTAGTTTAAATGTAGCTTCTCCAACACGGCCTATTGTAATGTGACATTGGAGCAAAGTAGGTCTCATTTTCTCAGCTGCTGCTATTCACACCATGTATGGACCATGATAACAACTTTAAGGCTTTTAGCTGTTTTATTCTGGTCTAAAACATGGTTTGACCTCAAATTGCTTTTCTCTTTCATATTTCTGTGGTTTGACAATGTAAAATTTGACCTCTTCTGTGGAAGTTGGAAAGAGACATCTCAAAATGTGGACCGCAGCGATGTGATGATCTCCACTTTAAAACTCACCAGCCTGTCAGAAGGATCAATATTGCCTTGAGCACCTGTGAGATTACAGATAAATTACTTTCAATAACATTCTGCCTTCCAAAATTAAACTATTTTCCGTCATACTATGATACTATTTATCATCTTTAAAATAAAATTAAAATATTAGTTTTCTTGCAATTCCAAACCGATTTTCATTCAGAAATATAATTAAAAACGTTATATTATTAAGTACATGCATCAACTCCCTCGCTTCCTTTGTAAGATCTATCATTGTGCATCAAAAATAGTGACCCAATTCGTGTCTCACAGCAATATGAATTTTTTTCCGCGTCATACCGCAGTTTAACACGGCTGCTTTATTGATCCACTAGAACCGATTTTCATTCAGAAATATAATTAAAAACGTTATATTATTAAGTACATGCATCAACTCCCTCGCTTCCTTTGGAATATCTATCATTGTGCATCAAAAATAGTGACCCAATTCCTGTCTCACAGCAATATGATTTTTTTCCGCGTCATACCGCAGTTTAACACGGCTGCTTTATTGATCCACTAGAACCGCAACTATGAATTGTATTAACTATAAGCTTGTTGTACATAGGCCTACATATAAATATCATTTTATTAAATAAATGTATTACCATCCTCCATCGTCTAACCTTTCGTAACAGAACTTGTATCAAAGCAGCTCTACACAATATATGGCCTTGACTATGACTGGAGACTAGTAAATACAACGTACGACGGACGATTTTTCTCTACATAGAAGTCAGGTGAGGTTTATAAAAACTATTATATCCACATGGGGGCAGCAAACTACAGTTTTGAACAAACATGTCCAAAACTGCCTCATCAGTTATTACAACCTTTTGCATGAACTTGACAGATTACCAGTTTCAAAATACTTTAACAGTGTTGGGGGCAGCAAAAGTTTTGAACAAACATGTCCAAAACTTATCAGTTATACAACCTTTTCTGAACTTGACAGATACCAGCATATAGTATAGCATATAGGTTTTTAGTTGAATATAATATGATTACTAATCACCTCACAATCATTTCAAAGACTGTCTAATAATGGGGTATGAAATTCCCTTTATTTAAGTCTTACAGATTGCGATGGTACAAAGTATCTTATGAGCTCCAGGATACAACTAATGAGCATTCAAATCTTTAACCTTGCTGGAAAATATAGCTAAAGCAAGTTTAAGGTGTTTTTTGTTGTAGTTTTGGAGCTGGTTTGTAGCTAGTTCGTGCTGATTAGGTGGATGACCACCAAAACTAGACCAGTTTGGACCAGCAACAAACCAATTTGTTTGTATGACCTGGTCATACCACATGGTCTCATACCCAATATGGTCTACCAGGTGTCCACCTGCTAGTCAAATACATAAACCAGCCTGAACCAGATAGAAACGTGTTCTTCCATAACCAGGTGCATTTAGAATAAAATATTTTCTATCCATGATAATTCTCAGGTATTCATTTTCATGCATATCTTTTTATTCAATGATGCTGGACATTCAAGTCTCTATTTGTGGAAGTAAAGTTTTGTTTATTGGCTTTGATGTCCGTTTATCTCTCCAGGCCATCTGGAGATTCATTTTGCTGCTTCTCAGATTCCTGTTTGTCCTTTTCTATTTGTTCCTGCTCTTTGGTGTCCAGTTCCTTCAGTTTTTCCTCCACTTCTTTGGGAATCTCCACCTCCATCAGATTCTCCATTCCCGCCTCCGGCTCATCTCCAATCAAAACCTTAATCAAAGACACACAAAATTGCACTTGAAACCCTAATGGACCTCAATATGTTCCGTCAGAGTCGCATATCGAGAGAAAAGTGGTAATGACACAGGACGGGAGCTAATGAGATGCCAGACAGCACTTCACTTTTACTGTCATTCCCAAGTAGCAATTTCGGGAACCCGACAACATGGAAAAACTTCAGTAACTTGATAGCTGTTAAAGTAGAGTTAGTTAAAAACTGCTGCATTGTGAAAAAGCGCCCATTAATCCTGGATAAATATTAGCCTCGTTCTGTGCTTGGCATATTTGCTGTTTTATTGATGCTAATTAAAATGGTTGGGTTGAGGCAAATGGCCGAACCACTGCTTCTGGCCTGGAGTTCAAAAGGGATCTCCCAGACGTTATGGAGAAAATCATGCTTTAATAGGAGACCCTGTGACATCTTTTCCACGGGGCCGTACCCAAATATACGCCTGCCACGGTGCAAGGAACAGGCTTTTTCCAACAAATTAGTGTCTCTTGCTTTTTTCGACCAATCTCATAAATCCTGGTTTGGGAGAACTAGAACTGATCTGCCTACTGTCTGGGGTCTTCCAAAGCACAACAATCCACATCTACAGAAAATGCTGCATGTGACGATCTTGCAAAAGTGATGCAACAGAGATGCAATCGTGTAATTGGACAGAATTGCACTGATTTGAACCTAATGAGCTAATAATGTGTTACACTAAGCATAAACAACACACCGTGCCCACAAATATTGGATAAAATAGTCTCAGAAAATCAACTTGTTTGCCATCTAGAAGTAGATTTCACAAAAAGCTCATTACAGTGTATTATGTGATTTCTTTATCCACGAATGATACATGCATTGCTGCCTTAAATGTTTTCATACCTGGATGAGTTTCTCACAGGCTGAAACTCACATGTGAATCCTTCTCCCATTTGTGAAACTCTCTCATGATGGGATACACGTTCTTGTTATTCATAATCTGTCGGCCCACTTTAGTAGCTGTAAGCTGAATATGAACAAATCATTAAGAAACTGAATAGCCATACATACATAAAGGAAGAAAAATACAGTGATAAAACCCTACATTCCAAAATTGTTTTGTAAGAAAGTAATGCTTTTATACAGCAAGGACCTATTAAATTGATTGAAAGTGGCAGTAATGACATTTATAATGTTACAAAATATTTCTATTTCAAATACATGCTGTTCTTTTGAACTTTCTATTCATTAAAGAATCCTTAAAAATGTAGCATAGTTTCCACAGAAATTGAGTAGCACAACTGTTTTCAACATTAAAAATAATAAGAAATGTTTCTTGAGCAGCAAATCAGCGAATCTGATTTCTGAAGGATCATGTGACACTGAAAACTGGATGCTAAAATTCAGCTTTGCATCACAGGAATAAATTACATTTTAAAATATTCAGTAAGAAAATTTGAAATTATTAATATCTCACAATGATACTGTTTAACTGTATTTTTATGTATTCATATAAATGCAGCCTTGATGAGCATAAGAGACTTTCAAAATGTAAAAACAAATCTTATCGAGCCCAAACATTAGAATGGTTGTGCAAGTCATTTACTTCAATACAGGCAAATGATAGATCAAATAAATGAAAGATTTGAGATGCTGTTCTTACAAGCATCAGGGTTTCTACGAGCATCTTGCGGATATCAGGATCATCTTCTCTCTTTTTATCCTCTGGCAAGTACTGCAAGTCCACAGGCAAACCTGTAAATGCAAATAACAATCAATTAAATGTAAATTATGTACTTGTTGTATTGTTAAAATAGTGGCACGATAATCAAAAACTTCACCCTTTTTAAGAAGGAAAAGTGGTGCTTGCTGTCATAATCCTATCACTTAGAATAGAAACAGCATGTCTCTTAATATGTTGGGTTCAGAGTTTCTTCAAATCTCAAACCTTTAGTATAAGCATTCAAAAAATAAAACTTGTCAATCATACAATTCAAACATACTCTTTTTAAATTAGATTTTAGATTAATCGAATTATGTTTGGGCTATAGTTATACAGACTTTGAAAGGATTTCAGAAAGGTCTTATAAGGTCACTTATCAACTAAAACAGTTCCTCTCCTATTTTGGTCAGAAAGGCCTTATGCATAAGTGGAAAATATGGTCACAACTTCCTGCTGTAATGGTGGTATTTCCACTTTGCTCATTCCATTTTCCTTGCACATGCGGTAAGAAATAAAATTAACATTCAACCTGTGTATTATCAAAATGATTAAACAGCACCACCTACTGGTCAAACGAAAGTAACGTAATGCTTTTTTGCTTCTTCACTACAAACAAAAATCAAACAAAACTCGTTCTTGAATCTGGAGCCTGTTTCATAAAACAAGTTTACCAAATTAGCCAGGTTTATTTCCATTAGTCTGACTCATTGTCAGTTGATTTGGTTGAAAATAACTCAGACTTCTTGAAATAAGCCTGGCTTATTTGGTAAACTAGTTTTATGAAACAGGCCCCTGGAGGCATCACCTTCATTCTCTTCCTCTGAGAGCTCCTCTGGTCCAGCCAATGGTAATAAAAGGTATGGTAAAATATCCACCGCATCACTGAGCAACCACTCGTGATGAGCTGTTTGGACAAAAGGCATATTTAATGAGATTTAAATGCATTTTTATTAATTAGTCTCTGACTTATTTTTGCATTGGTTTTCCTTTCAATTATGAAATTTGCAGCAATTAAATCACATGCTCTTTACATTTACTATTATTCATTTAGCAGACGATATAACCATAGATTACTAAGCCAAACACAAGTGTTAAGATGAATAACTTACTAGAGTCAAAGCAGCAATTTCTGAGTGTCCCCACTACCCCTCCTCGTCTGGTGGCCGATTCCTCGTACTGTGTGTACGGCAGGAGCCTCTGAATCACACACCTGTAGAAACACATGAAACAATCAATGTCATACTGTCTAGTACCACTGTATTACTGTGCTTTTGGAGATGTACCATGGTAATATGTTTTTTGACAAATCCATAATAATACCATATTTTTGAACATGTACTATGGTAATATTGTGGGGGTTTTTTTTACACGTACCTTGATGATACCAATGTTTTGTTATTGTTAGTTTTATATCCACACCATGATAATACCATGTTTTTGGACATGTACCATGGTAATATCATATTTTTTACCATACCATATATTTTTTACTTTTTAGACATACTAGTGTAATATTATGGGGGGGGGGGTGTTATCTGTACTAATGATAATATCATGTTTTTGGAGATGTACAGTAGGATTTCTTTACTCATATCATGATAATATCATGTTTTTGGACATGCACCATGGTAATGTTTTTTAACCCATACAATAATAATACCGAGGTGGTTTTTGTATGTGAACTATGGTAATATCATGTTGTTGTTGTTTTTATCTGTACTATGATAATACCATATTTTCATAGATGTATGTAAGTAAACATTTACATTTCGTCATTTAGCAGATGCTTTTATCCAAAGCGACTTACAAATGAGGACAATAGAAGAAATCAAAACCAACAAAAGAGCAATGATATGCAAGTGCTATTACAAGTCTCTGCTAACCCAACGCAGTACACATTGCAAAGTTTTTAGAATAGAACAAACAAGTAAAAAGAATAGAAATAAAAAAGCTACTGTTTTTCAAGAAAAGCTAGCAGTTAGGGAATACATATGCAATTGATAGAGGGTCAAGTCGAGTCGAGTGTGTGTGGTTTTTCTAATAAAAAGAAGACAGATAGATAACATAGAATTAGAATAGAGAGTGCTAGAGTTAGAGGGTCAAATAAAGATGGAAGAGATGTGTTTTTAGCCGTTTCTTGAAGATGGGTAAGGATTCAGCTGCTCGGATTGAGTTGGGCAGGTCATTCCACCAGATGGGAACAGTTAATGAAAAAGTCTGTGAAAGTGATTTTGTGCCTCTTTGGGATGGTACAGTAATGCGTCGTTCACTTGCAGAACGCAAGCTTCTAGAGGGCACATAGGTCACTCTGAACTACTGAATTTAGGTAAAGGGGTGCAGAGCCAGAGATGGTTTTGTAGGCAAACATTAACGCCTTGAATTTTAATGGGAATTTATTTATATAGCATTTATAGCACCTTTCAAAACAAAGTTACAAAGTGCTTTACAATAAAAAGATTAGTATAGTAACAAAATACAAAAAATAGCAGTAGGTCATTAGCAACCTTAACCAGGGCAGTCTCAGTGCTATGTTGGAGCGGAAACCAGACTGAAATTTTTCAAAGATTAAATAATTATTCATATACGAAATCAGTTGCATAACTTTTTCTAAGATCTATGATGTAAATGGAAGCTTAGAAATAGGTTAAATTGGAGGGATCTAGAGAAGCCTTCTTTAATAATGGAAAAATAGTGGCATGTTTAAAACGTGTGGGAAAAAATGCCAGAAGACAAAGAACAATAAATAATTACTCAAATATCTGGACCAACCATGTGAAATACAGCTTTTAAAAACCAAGCAGGAAGGCAGTCAGAAAGACAGGAGGATTTTGAACGTACAAAAATGCACTCCAAGGTAGACAAAGAGATTTCATTAAAATTAGTAAAGGTTGCAGGTGGACACGAATCAACATCATGATCTCTGAAATCAGTATTAAACGGCTGTCTAATCTCCACTATTTTATTATAAAAATAATTCAAAAAGGCATTGCAATTCTCTGGAGTAGATTCAACTGGCTAGGCAAAGGACCTATAACAATGTACAGAGTTAATATGTTTTGGGGCAATTTTTTTACATGTACTATGATAATACTGTTATTGTACATGTACTATGGTAATATTTTGTTTATACCATACCATATACTATGTTTCTGTACATGTACCATGGTAATATCGTGAAAATATAATGTTTTTACGCATACCATCTGGAAATAGTACTATGATTAGCACAGTGTTATTTTGTTTGTAATCATTCAGTACTGTAGTATTATTAGTACAGCTTACCTGTCCTTGTCCAGAATGAAGTGTCGTGCCTCAGGCAGCTGTGTGAGGTTGGACAGCAGGGGTCCCAGATAATGAAGTGAAGCTTTCTTATTGAACCCCTCCGTGCAGAAGCTCTCCACCACTTTGTCCAGTCCGAACTTTTGCTCCTGCAGAGCACTGAACACATCTCTACACGTCCGCTCGTGTCGGCTCAGGTTACTGAGGATAGTACAGATCCGATCTGCAAACATATACTCCGGGTCCAGGAGGTTCTGGAACAGTATGGCCAGTAAGTCCGTCTCTTTGACCAAAGGCTTGTGAAGAGTCTCATCTGCTGAGAGGTTAATCAGGGCATGATAACAGTCCTTGACAATGGCGGTGGAAGGGTCGTGGGTTAGAGTCACCAAGGCTTTGAGAAAGTCCAGCTTGGACCGCAGGTACCGGCACCCATCCCTGTTTCCTGTGAGGCTCAGGATGTATCCCGTGGCCTGACCTTTGACATCAGCTCTCATCTCCAGAGTGAGAAATGACAGTAGTTCTTTAGCTTCACTATCACTAAGCATTGTGGCTAGGTCAGTTGACAGACTCATATTCTTGTTTTTTTTATTCAAACTGCAAAAGAAAACACAGACAGTCTAAACACTAGCTTAACAATAACATTTAGACAGCTAGAATCACAAAATAAAATACAAATACAATTTTTTTTTATTATTAAAATAAACGCATAACAGTAAAGCAATATAATGAGTAGAAAGATTTAAGCTAAAAATCTAGATTCAAATAAATAAACAGATAAATAAAAATTTGATTAAAATAAGAAAACCAATAACACATTTTACAGTACAGGGCTATAATGCATCTCATAATCTTGTACTGCAGGTATATCTGATCAAATGCACATTATTATGCTTTAGCTTGGGTTGAACAAATAATTTTTGCTTGGATGGAACAACAGCTACGCTAATTATGTCTCTATTTGTTTCTCTGTTTCTGGATTAACATCTCGTGGTAACTAGGAATTACACAAGCTTCAGTCTGGATCCAACCCTTAAATGATCTGAGATGACCGAACACCTGAGAAGAGATGATGACAACCCCTCGGAGAATATACAGAATTAACCAAATTTTGCCATAAGTTAAATATATTAAGTTTCTGCAATATATAAATCTATTGTAGAAACTTAATTTCCTGTAAAGCTGCTTTGCAACGATTGTTTTGTGAAAAGCGCTATACAAATAATCTTGAATTGAATTGAATAATGAAATTAAAAAACATAATAATTTACTTAATTGAAACTCAATATTTTCCGAGTAATATTTAGACAAATATATAATCTTTTAAGAAACTATCAGGGCTCTAGAGTGCGACCAACCCGTGCGACCAGCCGTTCGAGAAGAAAAAAAAGTCTCTGCGACTCTGAAAGTCTCCCTGTGGTTCAACAACAGACACACATTAGGCCCATATCGTGGTCTAAACCAATCAGAGATGGTGAAGGACGGACCCCCCCTCTGATTGGCCGTGGTCCAGATATTCCTGTGCGTGTGTGTAAGTTTGATGCGTGTGCTGCTGCAGTCAGGCAGAGAGAGAGGCGAGTAATAGAGATGCGCGCAGTGTTGCCAACTTAGCTACTTTTCAGACCCCCCTAGCAACTTCCCCCCCCCCCAAAAAAAGCGACTAGTGACAAATCTAGCGACTTCTTGGACAAACTTTAACGAATCTCTGTGATCGTTGGTACTGCTGCAACAGCGCGAGATCAGCGCTTATGCAGCTCTTTCTCTGCATCTGCTCTGTTCAGTGAGCGTCTGAGAGGAGCAGCCCCCGTTCAGTTAAAACAGATATTATTGCTTCTCTAATTTTACATGCAAATATAGCAGAAATCACAGCACAGGAATAGTCTTTGTCTTGTTTTATATTGTGTATTATTTGATTTCATCAGACAACGGCTCAGTAAAATTATAAATTAGGATTTTTGTGCAGACTAGCTTCTTGGAAGGGAGAGCTGGTTATGTATTCTTAAAGGGCTGTGTTTCAGTCACTATTTCATATTTATCCCGTTGACTGACAAAAGAAACAGTAAAATATATAATGTAAAACAGTTTTATTGAGAATTTGGCTGCATTAAAATACAGTATGAGCACAGAGAGACAATTAGAACAGAACAGTTTTTTTCTGTAAATACACTTTTTTTTCAGAATGTTTAGTGAAATGATTTGGTAGTCTGAGGTGGGATGGGGGCACTGGATTTTTTTATAGGTTTAAGGGGGGGTTGAGAAGCACTGCACTAGAGCATCCCTTCATTCAGACACAGTGGAAGATCTGATAAGAATCAGTGTAGAGGGCCAAGTCTGGAAGATTTTGATGCTAGAGAGAGTGTGGCCAGCTGGTTTAGCCAAGGCCAAAGATCAAGAAGGCTAAACTACAGGAGTTGGCCATCCGAGGGGCATGTGACTGCAATGGAGGATAGTCCATAAAACACTGAGCCATGAGATGTTCAGTTTGAAGCCCTTAAAACACTTAATTTAGATTTTATTTTTATTTCATTTATCTTGAGATGTTTTAAGTTTAAATTTCAGGTCACTTTTTCAGTAAGTTACCTTTCTTGTAGAATTGTGCTTCAAATAAAGAACTTTATGTTGAGCAGATTGTTAGTTAATCGTTTACTAGTCAATATTGCCTATATGAAAATTTGGGTGCACCTAACGTTTGTGCTGTTGCACCTAAGAAAAGGCGCACCAGTGCAAAAAGTTAGTCTAGAGCCCTGACTATATAAATGCCTTAAAATAAAATTTACGGATTTTACGAGCATCATTTTTGCCGCTATTTGGCATCTAAAATATTGGAAACCCCTGCCTTAGTGTATCTCAAAGTGCCATTGTATTACCACTGTATCATGGAAACGCAGTTTTTTATATAAAGACTCCAAATTTATTACGATAGTACAGTTTGTGCACTAACTTACATTACGTCAATATTATAAACAACTGATCATTACGTTTACAATATTCAACTGAATATGCAAAACCAAAAATCTGACCTGATCAGCGATCTACTGTAAAAAGCATGTTTAAATATGTGGTATAAAACTAAATCATTTAGTTTTCATTAACAAGTTGCATTTGTTGAAATAGTATATACTTACCACATTCACGATATACAGAACACATGTGCGTTGAATGTATTTCCTGCCGTATGAATTGACATGTCGCTTATCCAATCAGATTACAGTTTACTCAAATCTTCCCGCCCTCTTTTTTACTCACTAGCATATGATTTGGCGATTAACTCTAGGCTCCGCCTTCGCAGTCTTTTTCTCGCGCTTTGTGATGACGCACAGTGTACTGTCTGCGTGTGTTTGAAACATGGCAGCAGTTCAAGTAAGCGAAGCGGAGAAGGTTTATATTATGCATGGAGTTCGAGTAAGTAAAATCGCACGTTTGATCATTTAGTGTTATTTAACCTGTTATGAAATAAATAACTGTAACATCCGTTAATGCCCCCATATCCTGTAGCCTATCTGATGACCTCGTGCGGTCGGTGTTGTTGTATTCTTGCTGTGTGTATTACTTAACCTTTTATTCTTATTTCAAATTCGCTTGATATGTTCCACTGTAGTTAAAAGGCATTTTGGCAGCTGTTGTAACAAAGGAGGCAGATACTTCAGAAAGGTGTCTGTCATTCAGGATAGAAACATTCTTCTGCTTGGTGTCAATTTTACTTAAGCAGAAATCCACAGTAGAAAATAAACAACTGATATGTTATCACATTAACCATCATAACCTGAGGGTTTAATAATGAACACAGGATGACCTGAGACTGGACGGACGAGGATGTGAAGACTACAGACACATGGAGATCGAGACGGATGTGGTGTCAAACACTGATGGGTCTGCTAAAATCAGTCTTGTAAGCTAAATTAAACAGATTTATTTGTAATAACAGCATGTAATATCTGTTACTATAGATTTTGTTAATCATTTTGTTGTGTGGTGTGTTTGACAGGGTCACACAGATGTTCTCGTAGGAATTAAAGCAGAGATTGGTAAACCCAAACCCATGGTCCCAGATGAAGGCTTTCTGGAGTTCTTTGTGGACTGGTGAGTGTTTAAAGATCATCAAATTTACAAGTACAAAACAGACACTATACCAGCATGACTGTGTAATAACTTTAAAAATCATAATAATAAAACATGAAGTACTGTAGATGGAATTTAGACCTATGCATATTAAGCTATGTTTTTATTTACATACTATTGTAGTATTTATTAATATTTCGAATTAGCTTGTAGTGTTATGTTTTAGGATTTCTTTTTAATTTAAAAGATTTTTAATTTTTTTGTGGCTTAATCATTTTACATTTTTTTATATTTCTATTTATCTATTTTTTTTTACTTAATTTTAAGCTTATTTCAGTTAGTTGCCAAGGCAATATTTCAACATTTTACAAATATAAGTCTTTCATCCAATATTTATATTTATTTGATTTTAATTTAAATTAATGAAAACAATTAACAATATTTATATATAACAAACAATAATTAACAATAACAACACTGCTCTGGAAAAGTCATTGACATTTCTGTAGTGAATACACTTATAGTTTAGTATAGAATATTTAATAACTAAGTTAGTTCTGTTTAAGCAGTTGCTACATTGGCTATATTTAGTACATCTTAGGATATTTTGTTATTTTGAACATGTTTAATTATACTAAAAAGTTTAACCATTAAATCATGTAAATTCCAAGGATTTCTGCATAAGATTCTGAGATACTAAATTAATAAGACTATGTAATTTATTTGACAGTTTAGTCCATATATGTGCATAGTTTAGCAATGAATATCCATACATAGATGATGCATGTTTATATGTTCATGATATGCACGCTGATGTCACATCAGTTTACTCCCCATTCTGATAGAAAATGAGTATGATTGTTGCTTTTGTAGCTCAGCTAACGCCACTCCAGAGTTTGAGGGGCGGGGCGGGGAGGAGCTGGGGGTGGAGCTTAGTAACACGCTCTATAAAGTGTTCAACAACAGACACAGCGTGGACCTGCGTTCCCTCTGCATCTGTCCGGGAGAGAACTGCTGGGTGCTGTACGTGGACGTGTTGGTTAGTGACCCACATATCCGTCCTGAAGAGAGTGAATGATTGAAGAATTAAACATTTTCATTAAATATTAGGAAATATTGTGATATCTATATGCTGTTGATTTATCATTCATTTAAATGTGTAATTATGTGCGCAGCTGCTGCAGTGTGATGGAAACCTGTTTGATGCCATATCCATTGCGATAAAAGCTGCTCTGTTCAATACACGGTAAGTAACCGCATGTCTTTTCCCATTCAAATCCTGACAAAGCTGTGAGGTTTCTGTTGGGGAGTATTTCAACGGTGACAGGCAGTGTTATTTTAGTATTGCTTATATACTGTTATAGTATTTATTCATATTTTATTTGTTTACTTGGTATTCATTTTAGTTTTCATCATTTAGAATTTTTTATTGTTTTTAATTTTTTATTTGATTTGTTTTAGTCATTTTAGTACTTTAACTTTCAATTTTTAATTATTTTCAAATTTAAGTTTTAAACTTAAAGAATATTGTCAAATTATTGTATACAATTCATTGATGTATTGTTATTAAGACGGTTTAAATCTTACTATTTTTAAGTTTGCCATAAATATAGTCTTGATGCTGTAAAATAAATTAAGTTACATTTTTATTCAATATTGTCTTCTTTCAGCTTTAATTTAACAAAAGTGATTAGTTTTAGTTTTAGATAACAATAGCAACATTTATTCCAGGCCTGAAAAAAGTCATAGAAATGTATATAATTATAATTTTTTTGTTATACTCTACTATAATTTATAACTATGTTAGTTTAGTTTAAGCGGTTTTCCCGTTTAACGTAAATAGTAAACTCAGGACATTTGTGTATTAAACATATTACTTATTTCTACTTAAACATACATTCCAAGGATTAATATGCCAGATACATATTCAATTTCCCCCGGGAGTCTCTATACAATTATTTTAAAAGCCTTTATGCAGTAATACTAATTAGAAAAGTCATTGAAATTCACTGCTTAAACATTCAAACCCCAAATAAACAATGAGGAACTTATCTGCGTCCCCTTTCCCTTTTTCCCAAACAGAATTCCCAAAGTGCACATATCTGAGGATGAGGAAGGAGGGAAGGACATCGAGCTGTCAGATGACCCTTACGACTGCATGCGGCTCAATGTGGAAAATGTGCCGTGTATCGTAACCCTCTGCAAGGTACAGCACAGCCTGGAGCTATTACCCACAATGCACTCATCTCATGTTCAGTTCTGTGTATATGTAGCTTTTTATGTATCGGATGTGTGTCTGTGTATCAGATCGGTCACAGACACGTGGTGGATGCCACGCTACAGGAAAAGGCCTGCTCTGTGGCCAGTCTTCTGATTTCAGTCACACACAGAGGGACGGTCACATGCGTCAGGAAAATGGGAAGAGGAAGTCTGGACCCAGAAAGTATCTTTGAGATGACAGAGGTTGGATTTTTTTTTTTTTAAATGTTCTTGTTCTAATTATTATTAGTGTTTTCTAAGGCATCACTTTTGTTCAGATCCATAACTACAAATAGTATCTCTGTAAAGCCTGATATATGAAATAATAGTCAGAAAAATATATTTTTATTTTTTAAATGTTATTTTTTATATGGAGCAGTTTATTCAACCTTTAGACAAAATATAAAGGAAGAATCTTTACAGAAACTTTTTTTGTCTAGTATCTTATTTGATACATCAGGCTTTTATTGCTCATATAGTGAGAATACGTCAACCAGGAAAAAACATACAGAGGCCCATGGAAAATATGATGTGGTTTATATGGACAAAAAGTAAGCTTAAATTCTGGTAGTTTTATAAAGGTATAAAGAACTACTTGCAAAAAATGCATATAAATATTAATTGAACATTAATTGTCATTCTATATTCCCAATAATATGTCTTAGTAAGATGGAACAACTTGATTATCCATGATTTTATTATGGTGTGTGTGTATGTGTGTGTGTGTGTGTGTGTATATATATATAATACATACATATACACACTCTCTATATATCTATCCTTAACTGTTCCCATCTGGTGGAATGACCTGCCTAACTCAATCCGAGCAGCTGAATCCTTACCCATCTTCAAGAAACGGCTAAAAACACATCTCTTCCATCTTTATTTGACCCTCTAACTCTAGCACTCTCTATTCTAAATTTATTTTATCTAATCCGTCTTCTTTTTATTTAAAAAAACACACACACACATTTGACCCTCAATCAATTGCATATTTATTCTCTAACTGCTAGCTTTTCTTGTAAAACTAACACTAGGTTTCTTTTTTCTATATACTCGTTTTCTTAAAAAAAAAACCTTCCTACGTGTCATCATTTGGCTAACCAGGACTTGTAATAGCACTTGCATGTTGTTGCTCTTTTGTTGGTTTTGATTGTTTCTATATTGTCCTCATTTGTAAAGTCGCTTTGGATAAATGTGTCTGCTAAATGACTATAATATATATATATTCACAATCACTGGCCACATTATTAGGTACACATTGCTAGTGCCGGTTTGGACCCTCTTTTGCCTTCAGAACTGCCTTAATTCTTCGTGGCATAGATTCAACAAGGTGTTGGAAACATTCCTCAGAGATTTTGGTTCATATTGACATGATAGCATCACGCAGCTGCTGCAGATTTGTCGGCTGCAATCCATGATGTGAATCTCCCGTTCCACCACATCCAAAGGTGCTCTATTGGATTGAGATCTGGTGACTGTGGAGGCCATTTGAGTAAAGTGAACTCATTGTCATGTTCAAGAAACCAGTCTGAGATGATTTGAGCTTTGTGACATGGTGCATTATCCTGCTGGAAGTAGCATCAGAAGATGGGTACACTGTAGTCATAAAGGGATGGACATGGTCAGCAACAATACTCAGGTAGATGTGGCATTTAAACGATGCTCAATTGGTACTAAGGGGCAAAGTGTGCCAAGAAAATATCCCCACACCATTACACCACCACCACCAGCCTGAACCGTTGAGACAAGGCAGGATGGATCCATGCTTTCATGTTCTTTACGCCAAATTCTGACCCTACCATCTGAATGTGCGCAGCAGAAATCGAGACTCATCAGACCAGGCAACGTTTTTCCAATCTTCTATTGTCCAATGTTGGTAAGCCTCTGGTCTCCTGCTGCTGTAGTCCATCTGCTTCAGGGTTCGACGTGTTGTGTGTTCAGAGATGGTATTCTGTATACCTTGGTTGTAACGAGTGGTTATTTGAGTTACTGTTGCCTTTCTATCATCTCTAACCAGTCTGTCCATTCTCCTCTGACCTGTGACATCAACAAGGCATTTTCGTCCACACAACTACCGCTCACTGGATATTTTCTCTTTTTCTGACCATTCTCTGTAAACCCTAGAGATAGCTGTGCGTGAAAATCCCAGTAGATCAGCAGTTTTTGAAATATTCAGACCAGCCCGTCTGTCACCAACAACTATTCCACATTCAAAGATACTTAAATCCCCTTTCTTCCCCATTCTGATGCTCCATTCATCACTCAAGTCATCTTCACCACATCTAGATGCCTAAATGCATTGAGTTGCTGCCATGTGATTGGCTGATTAGCAATTTGTGTTACCAAGCAATTGAACAGGTGAACCTAATAAAGTGGCCGGTGAGAGTGTGTGTGTGTATGTATTATATATATATATATATATATATAAAATCATGGATAATCAAGTTGTTTCAGTTCAGTAAGTGTTCATCTTGAAACATTTCTAGAAATATAAAATTTAGAAGCCTTAGAAATGTTCGTGAAATAAATGATACAGTAGGCTTTATAGGGTTAAACGTTGGGGCTGTGTTAGAGAATTGAATGCAGCTTGTGCTGTTTATATGTCTGCTTGTATCAGAACAGAGAGTGAGTCTGACTGGAGCTTCACACTTTCATTTGAAACCAGGTGTTTTTCATTTGCTTGATAAACGCTTGCGTCCTGCTTAGGAGTTTCTATTCACTGTTATCGTGTGTTCGTGTTATAGGCTGGGAAGCGTGTGGGCAAGGCTCTTCATGCGCCTCTCATGGAGCTGCTGCAGAAAGAAGAAAGTCTTGGCAAGAAACGGCAGAAAGTGGGATTCCTCGGATAGCTTCCTGTTTTGTACCTTTTTTGTTTGTTTTTCCAATAAATGTCCTAAATTTTCTATGATGTTTGTTATGTCCTGCTTAAAAACTTCAACTAACATAGAATCCCGTCTGATGTGAGGTTATATGACATTGCTGTTTTTGTTTTCATTTTTCCAGCTGTCGTTTTAATATCTGGACTCAGACTGCTGAATGTTAAAATCTGATTTGAGAAAAGAATCATTTTTCTTATATACATTTTGAGCTGTTTGAGATAAATTTGAGCACTTGATTGTTTTTTTTAATACCTGGATTTAATAGATGAGTAGAACAGAATACCCAGAATCCTTAAAGTAATAGTTCACCCAAAAAATGAACATTTGCTGAATATTTACTCCCCCTCAGGTCATCCAAGATGCAGATTAGTTTGTTTTTTTCATCTGAACTTTATCATTACATCACTTGCTCACCAATGGATCCTCTGCAGTGAATGGGTGCCGTCAAAATGAGTCCGAACAGCTGATAAAAACATCACAAGTCCATAATCCACCATAATCCTTTCTCCAGAGGAAAAAGACCATTCTCTGTTGTCTCGCATCTAAATCCACCAACATGGACTGTTTTGCTTATAAACTAAATCTGTTCCTATTTCTATCCTAGAGTCAGACGAGGTGCCTTTCAATGAAGAAAGCAATATTATGAATAGAAGACTCATTTCAGCAACAGTTTGGAGTTAAAAATATCTTTATGGATTTATTTCTAACAAAAACACAGCTTTACGCTTCACAAGATGTTAAATGATGGATTCACATATACACAACTTGCACTTCATAAGACTGGAGTGGTGTGGATTATTGTGATGTTTTTATCAGCTGTTTGGACTCATTCTGACGGCACCCATTCACTGCAGAGGACCATTTGTGAGCAAGTGATTGTAAATTTCTCTAAATCTGTTCTGATGAACAAACATCTATATCTTGGATGCCTTGAGGGTGAGTTTTTGGGAGAATACTCCTTTAAGATTATTGAATTCTGATGTTTTACAAAGAAGTCCAGCCACCTGATAAAATAAAGATGAACGATGATTATTTCAGATAGCTTTGTTACTTGTTTATTTTATAATAAACTAAATGTCTAGCCTGATATAACCTGAACATATATTTTTATCATAATAAAGTGTATCAAAATATGCCTGTATTCTGCAGATCGCCACAGAATTGAAATGCTCATTACATATTCATTAAATATTTTGACTAATTTGGCTTTCACTTGCCATTGAGTTTTGATTTGCCAACGCTTTTACCTAAGAATATGAAATATCGGTTATTGGTTGATAAAGTTTTAAACGTTTCCATATTATTGCTATCATCTAAAATCACTTAAAGTTGATAAAGTTTTATCGTATTTATATAATTCTCATTTGTACATAAATTATTTTTTTTTTTTGTTTCTGCTATCATCTATAAATCATGAAAATGTTTAATTACTTAAAGGTATAAATGCAGATTTTTCTTCAAATCCATGGCAGGAAATGTGAAAACTCTGCGTCTGATTTTGGTCCATGTGTGATTATCTTCATTCCTAATACATTCTGAACAGAGTGGAAAATATCAATTTTTCATACAGTATTTATATAATTCTGTGATGCAAACACACGAGGAATTTGTTGTGGTTTTTAAGCTTTGGTTTTTTAGCCCATTTAAATAAGCAATAATAATAATAATAATAATAAGTAAATGTATTTGTGCCTTATTTACTTTTTTTTTGAAAATTTGCATACATATTTCATAGTATAGAGAGAGTAAATAATTAGAGATGGGGGATTTCATTTAGACAATTCCTGTGTTAATACTAGGGGAAAAAACTGTTTTTACTAGATGTTTTGCACAGAGAAGCGTCTGCCTGAAGGGAGAATCAGCAGGGTGAGAGGGGTCTGTGATGATGATACCTGCCCGTTTTTATTGGTTATTGAGCATGACATGATCCTTTCTGCTGTCCTAAATTAGTCTTCTTTATTATTTGCTGGCTGACCCAAACCATGTAGAAAGAGCACAGCATCCCTAATGTGCGCCTTTTACCGTGACGAAGAAAGTAAATTCTCTGCTGATGTTAAATGCATTTTCCCAGGAACGTCTATTCAGAGTTGTTCATGATAGTGAGAGAGCTGATCATCTCCACATTTTTCAGGTTGTTTTCAAATCCACCTCCTGTCTGTGGCACCGTCCTGGGAAATGTGATCGTCTGCAAACTCTGCGTCTTTAGAGGTGATTAGAGGAGAAGAGCAGTGGGGAGAGAACACAACCCTGGTCTGATGGTGCATGTGTGATCCCAGCCCACTAGCTGCTTGCCTGTCTTCATTCCTAATGGGAACGGAGACATTCTGAAGGGTGTCCGGGATGATGGTGTTGAAAGAGTGGTCCACAAACAACAGTCCCTGTTTGTCTAGATGGTGGAGGATGTATTAAAATACCTGTTTGCCTGAGAATCCAGGAAGGGTTATTTTGAGCCAACAGGCCTCTCAAATGACTTCATCACCACAATGAAGTAAACATTTTTGGTTTCTTGGGTACAGAATTGAAGCAGGAGGGGATAACAAACTATTGAAGACATATGAAACCTGAACAGCACAGGTAGCCTGGACCGTCTGGGCCTTTGGCTTTCCTTACAATCATTGTTAAAGCAAAAGAATATCCAATAGAGAAAGTCACGGCACCTCCACCAGAGGTTCGGCTCTCAAACGGCTCCGACAAGAGCGTTAATTCTGTACATTCAGGCTACAAGCCCAATAAAAACCTTTAAAACTGAATTTTTTATAAAATATACATGCAACACACACACGACCACTAGGGCGGCGAGAGAGAGCGTGGCCTTTTTCCATCAGTTCAAAGCTGTACATAAAAACATTGTCTTTGTATGCACACATGCACAGGCTTGCAGCCAATGGCTTTTCTGCTCTCCCAATAAAATGTAACAGTTTTTGGTGAGCAGGCACATAATCATATCCTCATCCTCACATGGTCTCCTCGTATTCTGGCTCAGGATCAAAATCCGAGTCTGAATCCATTTGTGGTTGTAGTCTGGACTCATCAGCAGACAGACGAATGGGATTTATATCCCCGACACTCTTGAAAGTGTTCAGCACGTTATCCATCATCCTGCGATCTTCGAATCCTAAGCTTCCCTGCGATATGAGCGTTGAGTGAGGCCTCGGCAGGTTAAAGGTGTTGGGTGGGCTTAGGAAAGGCTGAAATGAATCTCCTTCTCTTCTGTCCAGCGAATATTCAGCAGATGAAACCGTAGCTGCTGGGACGGAATCCGTGGGGCCCGTGAACGAACGGTACGCGTCCACCTGTTGTCCGTTACTCCAGGCTCCGTTGTCAACCTCTGCAGGTTGGTTCTTGTCCAGGTGTCCGTACATGGTGGGGTCATCGATAGAGGCGTAGACGTGGGACTCGTTATCTGCTCTGGATTTTGGGAAGCTGGCGTTACCCGGGAGGAAAGGTTTCCCTCTGGGCATATAGATGGAGGACCTGTTGGTCTTGGGTTTGTTTTTCCTTCTAAAAGAGAAGAAAATAGTTTGAAAATGTAAAATATTACTAAAAGTACACAATCAGGACTAAATGTTGAGTTCTAGGCTACATATTTTAATTCTAGGTTTATATTTGCCAGTTGAAAACATCTGAATATCTGCAAAATTATTTGTAATATATCAAGAAGCAATGGCAAAATACAATTTTAATTCAGCTTTGTTCAGAGTAGCATACTAATACTATTATTACAGCATGTAGTATATATTCATATTAACATTTTTAGAATGAGAATGAGCTTTATTGGCCAGGTATGTTTACACATACGAGGAATTTGTTATAGTGACAGAAGCTCAACAGTGCAACAGAATGACAGCAACAGGACAGGACACAGATGATAAAAGAACAATATACAAATGGGCAATGTGAATTTAATATGCATTTAATACTCAGATATGTAGTATATGTGCCAAAAAGTCTTTCATCTTTAATTTCTTCTGATTGCCAACAGATATTTCTATTTGCACAAAATCGGGATGAAAAAAGCAAAAGAACAGTATAATTATCGCAAGGAATGCACTGAATTAAACATGGCATGCAGTGATGTCATGTGATGTTTAAAACTGTTATTTTAGAATTATCAATAGACTATTATACTTTTTTCTCAAATATTTTCCCCTTTGATTTAACTTGCTTATAGTTTTAGTAATTTTGTTGTGTTTTTGTCTTTATTTTTTCCAGTTTTAGTTATTAACTAAATTATACTTAATCTTGACAACTAGATGAAATAATTTTTTATATAAATTTATTTCAAATAATGACATTTTCATAATGGTTTAGTTACCAATAATAACACCGGTTTGAAATGTTGCATATATGCAACATAAAATATGCCAATTAATTTCATATGGAAAAACTGTTTTGTAATCTGTAACATTTCTATATTCCATTTCCAAACGTTGTCATAACTATAGTTTGATTTTTTTATTTATTTTGTAATCTAACTATGCTATATGCTACTATGCATGATGCAGTTTACATTTTTATTTAAATATATATTTTATTTTATTGTTATTTTATTGCCTGATTTAGGGCGGCTGCGACTTGGAACAATAGCCACAATTTTCCATTTGACTATCCATTTGTTGCGGAAAAAAGAAAAGAAAATGTTTGCAACATATACCAAAGAAAATTCAGACTCACTTTCGAATGACGCACACGACTAGAAGTGTGATGATTACCAAAAACAGCAGCACTCCGACTATAGCCAAGATAATGCCCAGGATATTCTCTGTGCAGAAAGGAAAAACAGCAGGAATTATTATATTATTTTACTGTAATACTAGTAATAATAACAAAACAATGTAGACTGTGATGAATGAACAAACAAAAAAATTGAAGACAAAATTTGAAGTGAAAGCCTTTGTCTTACTGGTTTCCTTCTGCAGACTGATCTTTGAGAGCACAGCGAAGCGGTCGCTCTTGGGCTCACAGTTGGACATGTTCAGGTAGAAGCTCTGCTGTTGGACGACGGGACTGGGGAAACTCTGATCTTCTCTCCAGGACTGCGTTTGGCCTCGAGAGTCCAGCGGTCCGATCGAGACCTCGGTGTGGCCGGAGCCACATTTGGGCTTGCTGACGTTGGAGAATAGCAGCTCAGCCTTGTACTCTTTGGGAATGTAGACGATCCATGAGACGGACGAGGAAGGATTCATGCCATCGGGCCAGTTTGGTGTTGCAAGGTACATGGGTCCCGAAATGAGTGGAGATACAGTGTAGATTACATTTTCTGAGAAGAATACCAAAAGACACTGCTATGAAACGGTCAGCTCTCTGCTGGGGAAACCCTTTGTTCTTTTTAACTTTCTATTCATCAAAAGCATATTGAAAATGTAAAATGTCTCAGTTTCCACAACAATGTTTAGCACCACAACTGATTTATTAGAAATTAGAAATATTTCTTAAGCAGCAAATCAGCATATTAGAATGATTTCTGAAGGATCGTGTGACAATGAAGACTGGAGTAATGATTTTTATCATAGGAATAAATTACATTTTTAAATATATTCAAATAGAAAATTATTTTAAACTGTCATAATATTTTACTATTTTTACTGTATTTTTAATCCAATAAATGCAGGCTTGGTAAGCACACAGTAAAATACATTTAAAAACACTCCAGAAAATAAACTCATAATTATTCCAAACTTTTGACCAGTAGTGTACTTACCCGTAATCTCTGGACTAATGCCGAATTTGAAGAAAGGTCCTTTTTCCTGGCTCAGGTCATTTATGTTTTTAGGAGTTACAGTGATGGAAACGTTTCCTTTGATTTGGATTTTTTGGATAGTGCCCTCAGCTGCAGAGCAAAACTGGCCAATGTTGGATCCCTCAGTCTCCGAGATCAGCAGCGAGACTCTCTCGTTACATGGCTTGTCTGGCAGAGACTGGTGCAGGTTGTCTCCCTTTGGAGACATGAGATCAACGGTGCTTTGATCCTGCAAACGGAGCAGCCAGGTGAACTGATGGAGGGGAACAGGAAGGCTAGGGTCCAGAGTGGGAATGGTGAGGGACAGCTCAGTCACATCACGGGCAGACACACTGGGACAGTCTAGAATTGAGAAAGAAAAAGGGAAAATGGAAAAAAATTAAATAACCCCCGTATAATAAAAACTGATAAATAAAAAAACGGGAAGAGTCGCTTTGATAAAACCCGTCTACTAAAAAATTGTAATGTGGTGAATGAATCTCAAAATGATTCTGTCAAGATTGTGATTTAATGACTATATAAATCACTTCTGCAAAAGGATCAAAGGCTGCTGATAGATTTGTTGCATGCTGACATCGGACAGATGGATTTTCTGTAAAGTCTTGCTCATCCACATTCTGGCTTTTCAAAATTGTCATTTTGGGGAGTTTTGAATCCATATCTAGCAAGAAAAAAAATATCTAAAACCCTTGGTATACTGTCCCCCAAAAATGTCATGTAATGAACGGTGCAAAAAAACAAAACAAAAACAAAACTAGCTCCCTTTCCATTCATGAGTTCAATGTGAATTTATTTGGACACACCCCAAATTAAGTTGATTTGGAATTCACTGAACTGCAATTCCAAGATATTCAACACAGGTAGTGCATTCTGGGAAATGAAGTGCTCTTCTGGGTTATTATCATTAACTTAATTTTAACAATAAAACATTTTCATTACTTGAAATTAAATCTTAACAGAAATACAATATCTAAAAAAAAATTGAATATACAAAAAAATGTCAAAACAACATTTCTAATTTTCATTTAGTTTAAAGTGCTAAAATAACTAAAGCTAAAATATAAAAAAGAAATCTATCTATATATCCATCTATAAAATTATGTTGATTATAAAAATTACAGCATTTTCTTTTCATTACCTTACATTCAAATTCTATATTCTGTTTGATGCTGAATTTAAATTTGAGACCACAGGTGACATTACATACATACATACCATAAAACAAAAATATCCAGAAAAGCTGTCAGCACATCAGTTTCAATGACTAGACAAGAGAAGACTTATCTGTTGAGTTTAAGCCAGATTAAACATCTAAAGATGTTCCTTTCCATTGTGTTAGAAGATTCTGTAGTTACCTATGACTTTGGTGGCGGTCAGCTGCAGATCCTGCATGGGGCAGTCGAGGAAGGACAGGTCAGCTTTGGTGCCCACAGGAACCACTATTTTCTCCTGCATCACAGAGTTCAAGCTCATCTCACAGTACGACTCTGGGTTTTTATTTTCTATTTGCAGACTCAATCCCTCCTCGTTCCGGAGATCCACAGTGCAAAGATCTGAACAGAATAGGAAGATGAACAGCATGTTATTTATCAGTAACTTAGAAGCATGAAATATTCAAGGTACCAAACTGACCCTAAAAACTCAAAAACAATGATTTCAGACACAAACACTAATTTATAGGCTCATTTTTCCCTTACATGGAGTCGCACTCCTGAACACCTCCACGTTGAAGCTCAAGGAAAGCCCAGGAACATTTGCCACAGACTTTGCATCACAGTTGGCCAGAGTCAGGCTGAAATCTCCCTGTTTGTTAGCCGGTTGAGTATCTGTTGGGGCCACTCTGAATATAGTCTTGTCTCCCAGAGCATAATCACACGTAACAGTTTTCTTTTGGCATTCTGGTGGAGCGTAATGTTGAAAGCGAACAGTAAAATTGTGCATAGGCTTAACAGCAAAGTTCCACTTCATTTTTTGTTCATCGTAGTAGCCTTTGGCGTAATTTGGAGTAAAGAAATCAACAGAAAACGGTCCTCTGGGCAGCTTGACATCCATCTCAACTAATCCTAGAGATGCAAAAAACAAGGAATAAAAGGATTGCAATCAGAAGCTAAACACTAGTTAAAATGTTCTTGTTTCAAATCACTACTTCTAACCTGTTGCTGCTGGTCCCATGGACACTTTGAAGTCAGATGGGTTCAGGTCTGTGCCTTTGGGAACCTCCAGAGTCACTCGACCTCTATACAAGGCCTGGATACGGCTGATGGTACCGTTCCGACAGAACGAGCCGATGTTGGCCGGTCCTGTGCGCTGGTATACGGTGATGGTGTAGATGTGTTTGTCCGGACAGGATTCTGAAGGCTTGATCTGTCTCATTCCTGGAGATGGGAAGTCCAGCTGGAACACCTTGCCTGACTGAACCTTCAGATCCCAGGTGAAGGTTCTGGTGAACTCCAGGAATCGGGTAGAATCCGGATGCACTGCAATGATGCTGCAGTCGGTTGTTAAGCAATCTGTGTAGAGATTTAAGTGATTTAGTAGGTGATTTGTATTAAATGGATAATTCAGACTCTGCATGTTACTCACCGATTTCTTGGTTGATCTCCACATTAAAGACGTCCCCCGGCTGAGAGCAGTTGAAAGTCACGGTGGTGGGCTGAGCTTCAGTAAGCCTGAGGATGGAGTTACAGGTCAGAGACGGATCTTCATCCTTACACACGCTACAGTTCAGACCATGTCCTGACTTCTTGCTGAAGATTACGATGGTGCCAGAGTCAGGGGTCACTTCTATTCCATGACATTCTGCAAAAAAATAAATACAAATAATTAAATAATCTATATTTTTATATGTATTTTACAAAATCAGTGGAATGCACAGTAATGTATTAATTTTATATTTTTTATGATTTATAAATTTAGAAACATACATACATATATATGGATAGTTGACAAACAAAAATTGGACTGTGTCTTATATGGTGTGACAAAAAAAAAACGTAACATGCAAATAACATGAGAAAAATGTATCTTCATTTTTACAGTTACAAACAGCATGAGAGAGGTTTGTCTTCAATGTTAAGAGTTTTTTTTGCTGTTACACCATAGGAGTCGGACACATTGATACGTCAACAACACACATATATACATAATGATTCAATATTTTAGTAAAATGTATTAAATATATTATATTATATATAATAAAATGTTACAGCAATTTAAATAAAAAAACAATAAATATATATATTAGTTTTTATTAATATATTTGTTATTTTTGAGATTTCTTGCTATACCCTGAAATTACTTTCCGTTTTTGTGTGTGTGTGTCTCTCTTTCGCTCTCAGTTTAGATTGACTTTTTGTTTATTGATTTTATATTATTTTTATAAACAGGTCTTTATTTGTGCTTATTCAATTTGAAAAATTATCCAATACAATTCAAATCAAGCATTTAATTCATCTAGACTGTTCTTGGACACAGGGTTGCCCTACAATACGATCAATACAGAGCCACGTACACGGCCAGCTTGAATAAAGCAGAGAGCTGTAACCCACATGAAAGCAAACCGAAAAAAAGAAACAAAGAACTGATTCACACAAGGTAAAGGTTTGAACAGGAAGAGTCCATGAACGAACATAGCTGCACATTACATGTCAGGCATTCTAGAATCCTCCCTAATAAAAAAAAAATTACCTTGCCCATAATGACTCTAAGAAATGCTGACATTGCAGAAGGTTTGGTGCATGATAGAATGGCTATATGTGTCATATAGTGCCTTTTAGAAATGAAGCTTGGATGTTGGTTGGTCAAGTCTTGCCCAAACGTTGGTCAAATGCAACGAGATCTCCTTCCTCACTTGATCGAAAGACGTTTACAAGTTTAGACATGATTTTGATTGCACAAATCTAACTTTCAACAAGACAGAACCAAGCACGCAGGAGAGAAACATCCACACTGACTCACATTGCCCCATACGGATGACTACAACATCCGCAAATATTTACTTCATGTTTGTGACAACAACAGTCAGCAAACACACACCTCTCCAGCCTCTATAGTTAAACTAAACTAAATCCATCAATCCAGTCCATCAATACACATCTTGTAAAGCAGACAAAGAGGTCCTTAATCCATCATAACGTTTCCTGCAGTGAAAAAGTCCATCTCCGGTTGTCTCTCAAACCAAAATCCACCAATAATATAGAACTGTTTTTGCTTGTGGACGGTGCTTGATCTGTTTCACTCCTAATTCTGACAAGATTATGTTTTCACCGGATAAAGCAATATTATGGATAGAGAACTTGTAACCTGGCCAGATTCAATGGTTTAGCGTTAAATATGTCTTCATGATGGATGTGTTTTTTACAAACACACAGCTTTTCACTTCACAAGACATTAATTGATGGACTTATCAGCTATTTGGACTCTCATTCTGACGGCACCCATTCACTGCAGACGATCCATTGGTGAGCAAGTGATGTAAACATTTCTCCAAATCTGTTCCGATGAAGAAAAAAATCATTTACATCTTGGATGGCCTGAGACTGAGTAGATTTTCAGCAAATTGGTAAAGTATTTCTTTAACTTTTTCTGTTAAAGTTGTATGTGGAAGATATGCAATGGCAATCCCACATGTGATTTTTTTATGTACATTTTAAGGCATCGAAAAAGCAAAAATCTGTTACCCAAACTTTCAAATAACCAATTAAACTAGTCACAGATCCGCCAGAATTTATCATTCTCACATGTATCTATCTGCACAGGACGATTTTACAAATCACACTTTAAGCTCTTTTTAATCATTAAAAAAAAGAAAATCAGTTTTAATCATAAATACATCAGCTCAATATGAAGGTCACCTTCCACGCTGTGAAAATGAACGTTCATTGTCCCTGAAGCTGAAATGTCAATAGAGAAGCAAACATTGACATTCTCAGACATGCATTTCACTATAGAGAAAACAGTGAAAGTCGTATGCTTTCCCTCCCTGCCCAAGAGCATGTTACAGCAAACCGCCCTCCATTTGTACAGTAACAGATTGTTAGTCAATAATTAACAAGTTATTTTTCACAGCATCTGTCATAAATGCAAATTGCAGTGCTAATTTGTATATAGGCCATGAGGGAGGCCAGATTCAGATCTGCTGGGAAGAACAGTAGATAATAGTCATTTTATATGAATTAATTAATGTAAACAGTTTGTTATCAATACCATCATGCATTTCCCTGGTTCAATTAAATTAAATGCCTCACTATAAAAACGCAACATACTTTAAAACAACAAAGCCTCCCAGTAGCTCAAACTGTAAAAGCATTAGCCTATACCTGATCACTTTTAAGCTTTTAATGTCAAACATATCTATATATTTCATAGGCTTTATTTCAATTGCTCGGAATATTAAACATTAATGAACGACTAATAAACGGAAAATGACAGTGACAAGGATGGTAAAAACGTGTTTGGGTGTTGCTTCTTTGTAGACTCACCTGAGATTTTGTGAATCTGCAGTAAAATCAATCCAATGAACACTGGAAACACGCACGAGCCCATCTTTCTCCTTCAGAGGTTCCTGAACTTTCCAAAGTAATATATGTATATGTGTTGTTTGATTTAAGTCCTTGGACCGTGCATGGTGGATTGAGTTCTCACGACACAGGCGCTTCCTGATTCTGAACCTGTTGTGCTCAGAGAGAAGGGCGTGTGCGCGCGCAAGTTACCTGTCCAAACTTGCGTTCGGGATCCACCAGCTGGAAAAATGCGATTGCATTGTTCAAGAAACACTTTAACTTACATCAACCGAAGAGAATCTGATAGATCCAGGAGGTTTAATCCTAAATTCACGCACAAATCAGGAAATAATAGATTAACACTTAGTTCATTTTTCAGAGACAAAATCCACCCGATTTAACGTCTGTGATAGTTCACGATTACAAGATAAACTAACACGGGTTCTGTTTTCCTCAGTCAAGATTGATTCAGCCCTGCATGAAGACAGCGTAATATTCATGAGCCACGCGGCCCTCTGTTGTATGGAATGCCAATCCTGCCATAATCAGAAATAAATAAACAAATGTACAAAGACATTTTAAAAAGCAACTATAAATAAATAAATGTATAAAGAAAAGTAAAAATTCTTATTTATAATTGTATTTCCTGTTTATGTATTTTTTTCCCACATGTATTTATTTCCACTTTTATTTATTTTCAAATGTATTTATTTATTTCCACATTTATTTATTTCCACATTTATTTATTTCCGCATTTATTTATTTTATTTCTTTGTCCGTAGGGTTAGGGCGTGTTTTTTCCACAGAGTAGGGAGGGGTAATTTACCTTGTGGTTTATACAAGAAGTTCCGCATTTATTTATTTTCAAAAGTAATGTGATTACTTTTACTTTTTGCTGTTTATTTACTAACTTTTGTAATATATTACTCGTTTTCTAACGCAAGTTATGCTTTTCCGAAATTAAGTGGCATTTATTAACAACACCACGTATTTTCATTACGCACTTTTTGAAATTATGGCCTTGAGCTTTCTAAATTAACTGTGAAATTATTTCATGGACGAATTCCGAGAGCATGCACGAGCGCGCAGCGCCATTGCAGGACTCAAAGCACATTTCTTTGTCCGTATGGCGGTGGTAATGTCATAAAACTCCCAACAGGAGTAATTATATAATAGGCGTGTTTTACCTCAGGAATTCGCTTGGTTTAGCAATCGAGCCAGTTTTTATAAAGTTTACAAAAAATAGTTTCAGGTCACACAATCCTTCAGAAATCATTCTAATAGGGGTAAGAAACATTATCTTTGAGTTAAAAATAGCCTTAATATTTTTGTGGAAACAGTGACACATTAGAGAAATTAATAATTTTATTAATGCATGAAAGTGATAAAAAGTTGACATTTAAAATTATTTATATTCTATGGTCATTATTCTATGCACATCTCCCTTTACTGGATGTTTAAACGAAATACAAGATTTTAGTGTAGCCTGTGGTTATTTTAGTGAAAGTACTTAAAAGTAATGAGTGTGTGCATTACATTTCCAGTAATATTGTTGATAGTGTGTAATATATAATGATGAATGACTTGAATGATGGGCAATATGGCCAAAATCTTATATCACGGGTCAGTGGCAACTACAGACAGTGCAGCCGCCCGAAGTGAATGTGTTAATATACATATAAATATTAATAATACAATATAATTAGTGCCGAGATTTATTATTGTTGAGTTTCAGTTCATCTTTGAGACGTGTTTCAGAAAGAATCTCTCAGAGATGGCTGAAAGCGCACCCTGTTTATTATTAATTTTATTTTTATTTTACAAATGCACAAAGTTTTGTTTTTATTGTGAGTGTACACAAATAAAAGTAGACAATTTATAGTTTAAAATGATGTCTTGCACTAATCTATGGCCAAAAATGATGGAGTAGGCTATTTTAAGTTGTTTCCTATTTAGTTTCATAGGCCTATTTGTGTTTAAATATTAGGCAATATTATTATTTTATTTATATTTTCATCTGTGTTGATTATGAAAAGTGAACAGCATGACCAAGATGGGCTCATAAGATGCACGATAGTGGGTCAGACATGATTTTGACCACTTCGTTGAGTTTTGATTTGTAGAAAGCCTTTCTTTGAAGTGAATTTCGTTTTGTATAAATTCTGTCTTAATTTTAGTCAATGTTTCATCAACCAATTGTCTGGATTTAATAAATAAATAATTTAATAAAGAAGACAACCAAGAACGTCGCCAGAATTCTCTATTACATTCTGCTTTGCTCATGTGCACACGATGTTCAAATATGTTGTGCTGTGGTATGCTGAGGAAATCTCTCTCTCTCTCTCTTTTGAAGGCCTTTTTATTTGAAAAATGTGCTTTATGTGCCTTTTCTGTTTGCTTGGAGGCGTTTGTAAACTGCAGTAATAAAATTTGAAATGTTCAACTTTATACATAAATTTATTTTTTCACCAAATTATAGAGAGTAGTATGATAACTGTATTGATAAGTATCATATCAGTATCGATAAAATGTAAACGATACCCATCCCTACCCCAGAATCGATCGCAAAATCCACCGAGGGGGGGCCCTCCGGGAACACTTGCTGAGGGCCCCCAAAGCCCTAAACGCCCCTGGCTGGAATGTGTTGTTTTTGAAACCATGGCGAGCGCTTGTTGCCGCTGTTATCAGTTCTCTCTTGGCGCTGGTGTACAACACCATAGATAGATTAAATAGTTTTTTAACTATTTAAACTCTCTTTTGTTTTATATTGTTTTGAAAACGTGTTTTTTTTCCTGAAAAGATAATGATTATGGGTTTGTACAATTTTATTTTTTAACTATTTTAATATTTATTGACAGTGAATTATTGAATAATCAAATGCATTCTACTGAGGAAATATTTCAAGGAAAATATGTCAAATGAATGTTATTTTAGTTATGCAAATTTTGTTCTCACTTACCATTGTGCTTTCAAGTAATGAGTCCACACATGCCCGCAGAATCAGCATTCCAGTTCAATGCCAACAGCCCGGAGGCATGCACAGCATTTTAATAAGGCAAAAGTTACCAAGCATGAACGGTTAACTAGAATTACACTAACCATCCAACAGGTATCACAAGAGACAACCCTTTCATACTGTTTCTTGTTTTGTTTCCCCCTTTCTGATCTCATACATTCATTTACATACCATAAAGACTATGTGACTGCAGGAAATGGATTACTGATAAGCATTTATTTAGTGTGGAGTATGTCATCTATGATTGATCATCAAAGCATTCAAATAGAAAATTATCCCATTAATGCGCTATTTTCTCATAACTTAGCACTGTGGTTATAGATTTTGGCGCCATATAGGAAGAAGCCTTTAAATGACACACACTAAAATCTTTCCTACAAGCAAAACAGTCAGCGCCATTATGTCATTTTCCAAAAGAAAGATACATTTCTGAAAGGTATAAATAATTAATGCACAATCTGTTAAACCCTTTTTTGTAGCACAGACAAAATCAGCATTCAATAGCCAGCACTCAATCAGAAATTTGTTGAAATAGTTTAGCAAAATGTGTCGTAAGAGCATATATTATTTATTGATTTATTTTACTTGCAGTAGCTCATGTGAACTAGACTGATGTCATCAGTCCCATGTAATATCTCAGCAGGTCCATGATACACAGCTGTTAGTGATATATATATCATACATATCCATCAATGGCCTTCACAGTGTCTCCTCTCTCACACATGCACACACATATATGCTTTAACACATATAAATACACCCTCCCACACAGCAGAATTCACAGTATGTTCTCCGCTTACAGTCGGAGACAGAGTCTGTCTGCAGGAACTGGACATCAGAGACACTTTAAATGGACACACAAAAAATGGACACAGACTCTCTATGCTTTGGTAAGGTTCATGTCGTGAATCTAAATGTGGGGTGATGTGAAAATGTTTGCGTATATAATGTTTACTGTTCAGTTTTTCAAGCTGAAGAATTGTTTATGGTAGAATACAAGATGTTTGCATGTTAAGAATTTCTCATATATTTCCCATATAGAATTTCCCTATAAAGAGCATATAGAAAAAAAGATGTTATAATTGAATGCATTAAATAGTTTAATTTCATTTTCTGAACATAGTCAGAAGTTAAATATGTTTACTGTGTCACAATTATTGAAAGTTTAATTATTTTTCATTCCAAACATATTCTTTTGTTTAAGTAAATAAATAAAAATGTAATCGAATAAGTATCGAATAAATAATTATATATTTTATTTCTTTATTAGCAGACAGATGAAATAAAGAATCAGAGAATTTAAATCTGATGCACAATCTTGTCATTCAGTTCTTATTTACTGTTTAGTATGGTATGGTAATACCATGGTACTTTGCATCACGGTACTAAAATTCATATAACATTGTCATTTTTTATTCTGAAAGTAGTTTCCACCCCTGCGTTGATTATCTGTGAAACGCAGAATCTTCTGTGTGCTGTGTGCCATCTGCAGGTATGTGTGTGAAGTGCTCTGGAGGTGTTTACGGTGCTGATCAGGCCTGCCAGGCCATGGGACAAGTGTATCATGACAGCTGCTTCACCTGCTGTGCCTGCGGTAAGACCGCAGCTCAGGTATCAGTTCAGATGCATGGAAATAGCCCACAGGGCTGATGACATGAGTATATACACACTAAACACATCAGTGCATCATCATGGCACAGAACATTTGTATTTTACAAAAACAAGTTAGAGGAAAAAAGTATATTGGAATGCTTTTACATTCCCCAAGAAACGTAATAGTAAAGAAAGGCAAATGTTTCTTGGGGGAACGCAATACCTTTGCGAGGGAATGCAAAATTGATCAGAGAACTCAATAGAACGTAAATGTTTTTTTGGGGGGGAAAACAGTACTTTTGCAAGAGAATTCAAATAGTACTTTTGCAATTCATAGTTGCAAGCAAATGCAAAGTGCATTAATGCAATAATTTTGCGAGAGAATCTCTTATTTTTCCCTAACCATATGTAGTGCTTCACAACATGCAAATTTGACATGCATCAATAAACTCAATATCATCTGCATGTTTTCTCATCTCTTCAACGCAGGCCAGACACTGAAAGGGAAGGTGTTTTATGACTTCTCAGGACAGGTTTTCTGTGAGGAGGATTATTTGGTCTGTGGTTTGGTCTTGTTTGTTAATTATTTCTTAAATCAAATTTAGGAGATTGTGCTTTTAATGCGTCCTTTGTTTTGTAGTATTCCAGTGTCAAGCACTTTGCAGAGGTCTGCACATCCTGTGGATATTTAATCACAGATATGGTCAGCCTGAAAACCATTTTGTGTGGTTTAATGGTAGAAAGAATGTTGTTTAATGTTTCCTACCACATGATCCATTAGCAAGATGACCTCTGACCCCTTTAGGTGCTCCAGGCTTTGGGAAAGTCCTTCCATCTCGACTGTTTCCGCTGTGTCATCTGTAATGAGAAACTGGAGGGACAGCCGTTCAGTGTCGACACACAAAACAAGATATATTGTGTGAAAGATTACCACAGGTGAACAACACGCTGACATGGACACTTACAGTCTGCACAGACAATGGACACACAGTGAATATAGAAAATGTTCGATTAGATTAAATCCTAATCAAATTTCTTTGAGTGTCTGTTGACACTTGTTTTCACAAAAATGTTTTTAACCATTTTTTTGCCAAGAAAAGTAAACCAAGTTATAACACGTGAATATTCTTTGATTGTTATGTCTGATTGTATTTTATTTGGCATCATTTTTATTGTATAGGATTCTAGCACACACATGTGCTATATGTGAACAGTTCATTCTTCCTAATAAGGTATATTTCTACAGTTTTTATTATTACATTTTTTATTTTGCAGATATTTTTTATATCATGTGTAATATTTGATATAATATACCGTACATCTATTGTATAAATGATCATGTTTGAATTAGTGATTTGTTTTTTATGTACACAGGGTTCAAATGAGATTGTGCGAGTGATGTCCATGGGAAAAAGCTACCACGTGACCTGTTATGAAGGAAAAAGCAACATTTAATCACTGAAGAAATAATAATTATTCATTCTTTATGTTTTTGTACCACTTTATTGTTGTTAAGTACCATGTAATTGATTAATGTTGACATGAACATTTTATTTAAATACCATATAATATATACATAAGTGCCATGATGCATTTTTGATATCATTAGTAAATTCTTAATACTATATAGTATACAAAAGAGTATGTTTGAAGCCTGAGTATTCATAAAAGAGTAGGCGAGAATTACCTGGCTGGTATGCATTAATTCATCGCTTGAATGAAAATTGAGGTGTATTCACTTTGGCTGCATTTGTCTTGTGTATAGTCATGCATAGCTATGGCATATGACAAAAATAAATTTAGCTTGTTTTACTAAAACATAATTTCCAGTAAAAAAAAAAGTATATAAATATAGGTCTGCATTTATCATTGTTAGTGTAGTGTTGGTGATAGCTAGTAATAGCTACTAATGCATTCTGGGGTAATCATCTTTTTAAAGTAGTAATACTTACAATTACATACAATTCTTACATTTTTCCAGTATAAAATAAACAGTCTTCTCCAAAGGCGAGATCTTCGAGCAGCTGCACTACATCTCCTTTATGCAGGCATGGCAAAGGCTGAGGAAAACAGTACTAGGTAGGGTTACTGATGCTATGCGGTGTTAGTGCACCTGTCGCTTTGATCTTTCTTTCTTATTTATTGCACAACTTATAATTGCATACAAGATCAGGAAAAGATGGTTGTATCTTTAACAATAAACAATCACAATGACAAAAAAAGAAAACACATCAAAGTATGAGATTGCATACACAGAAAAAAAGCACAATGATAATGCATTAAAAATTGAATTTTTGTTGTTGTTGTTTTTGTTATTTATAAGCCCGAGGGATGAAACGAGACTTAAATTCAACAAGAAACATCAAAATATTTACAGATTTAAACCTGTCGCTCGTATCTTTTAACTTGTTGCGCTTGTTGAAATGTCATAGGTCACATGATAACGTAAACATGGCGGATCGCATTCATTTTTTATTAAACAGATAACAATAACATTCACAGGGGATAGCGGATCGCATTCATACTCAACGAGATTTGGCAGTAAAGTATGTACTCTTTTAGTGCTCGTTAAGTAAGTACTTATTAAAATTAAGTACCTACTCATTGAGTATGCGATTTTGAATGCAGCCAATGTTTGTTTAGGACTTTTATTATGACATTACCGGAAAGAGGCGGAAGTCAGCTATTTGTTTTCGACGCTGATTTGACATTTGGCGCGTTCAGTGAAAAGTCGTAGTTTAGTGAGTGATAAACATAAGTGCTCATTTATTTATGATATTGTATTTTCTTTAACATACACGTCTCTGTATAACTGACACGGTCCTTTTATAGTAAGTCTGATGTCGATGTGTTTTATGAAGGAATTATAAAGTCAAACACGTTGTTGGATGAGTTTGTTTCTATTTGTTTTCACGGATAAAGTGAATAAATGGATCGATACAATGATGTTAAAATCCTCCTGAAGAAATGGGAGCAGTCTTTCTACCTAACCAACAACAGAAAAAACCTATTAAGGTGTCGCATATTCATCAGTATTCTGGAATATAGTGTTTTTTTAAGTTGTGTTATATGCTCTGTTATATTGTTTCATTAATACTGTCCAAAACATCTTATCTTTTGAAGGATGATATTGATAAAGCTCCAGAGGAGACGAGACGTAAGTTTATTGCTTTTGTTTGTAATTGATAAGTGACATATGTCCGCGTTAGGCTTCGATTATTTATTTTTGACCTGTTTTTGCAGAACTCTATAAAGAATACCGTCTCTCTTAAAGCAGCAAAAGAAAGGAATGGCACTGGGCAGGAGGATCACACCAAGCCCCCAGAGAGTCAGCCTTCTGCAGCTGTAAGAGGACAAATCGAATTCATTCATTTGAGCTTCTTCAGCCGTCTTTGTCGTTTCTGAGGATTATAACTGTTTATGTATAGATGTATTAAATGTGCATGCGTTCACTGTTTTAAGCCTCTGCATGTGGGGGTCTCACCTCAACCGGAAGAATCTGCCGGTGTTGTGCCGAAATCGGACTCCATCCAGAATTTGACTCCCTCGCTGGGAACGCGCATGAACGTCATACTATGCCGCAGTGGAAAACAGACAGACATTTAGACGGCGTAAGTAGCTAATACTTTGCATTTAGTGTGTTTGTGTTTGTGCGTGTATTTGGCTTTGATTTATGTATTTACAAAGTGGATGGTCTTGCTGTGTTTTTATCGTTTGTGTGTTTTTATTACAGTGAAAAGGATAACAGGGTTTTTGTTAAATCTGCCTAAAGTACAATGCACTTTTGCTGATACCACACAAGAAAGCTGTGACCTGAAGACCATCTGCTTATAGTTTTACAGTGAGCATATGAATAGATGCCATAGGAATTCAGCAGGTGCTAAAAGTATACCTCTCTATATTAAATGGTATTATTGAATCGAAACACTTGTGTTCAGTGCTGCGTAATCATACACCCTACATAAATGTGTATTATTGGAATCCAAACATTGTGTTTTTGCAGATGTTTTACTGGATGAGATGTGACACCCAGAATATGTTTTATAATTCTCAGATCCAGAAAACTGAAATATAGGGGGTGATGAATTTCGGCCAGTGCTGCCAAAATCATACCCCTACAAAAAATGTTTATTATTGATCTTAATCACTTGTTCTTTTTTTGCAGGTGTTCTACAGGATGATTATATCACCAGAAAGAGTTTTATAATTCTCTGATCCAGCAAACTGGAAATCATGGGGGGGTGATGATTTCGGAGTGCTGCCAAAAATAATACCCCCCCTACATAAAAATGTTTTTTATTGATCATAATCGCTTGTTCTTTTTTGCAGGTTGTTTCTCAGGATGAGACGATCACCAGAATGAGTTTTATGGGTCTCTGATCCAGCAAACTGGAAATCAAGGGGGGGGTGATGATTCGGGCAGTGCTGCCAAAATTCATACCCCCCTACATAAATGCTTATTATTGATCATAATCACTGTTCTTTTTGCAGGTGTTCTACAGGATGATATTATATCACAGAATGAGTTTTATGGGTCTCTGATCCAGCAATACTGGAAATCATAGGGGGTGATGGATTTCGGCAGTGCGCCAAATCATACCCCCTACATTAAATTTTTTATTGATCATTAATCACTTGTTCTTTTTTGCAAGTTGTTCTAACAGGATGATATATATCACCAGAATGAGTTTTATAATTCTTGATCAGCAAATGGGAAATATGGGGGGGTGATGATTTCGGCAGTGCTGCCAAAATAATACCCCCCCTACATAAAATGTTATTATGATCATATCACTTGTTCTTTTTTGCAGGTGTTCTACAGGATGAGATAGATCACCAGAATGAGTTTATGGGTCTTGATCAGCAAACTGGAAATCAAGGGGGGTGATGATTTCGGCAGTGCTGCCAAAATCATACCCCCTACATAAAATGCTTATTATTGATATAATCACTGTCTTTTTTGCAGGTGTTCTACAGGATGATATATTCACCAGAATGAGTTTTATGGGTCTCTGATCCAGCAAACTGGAAATCATATAGGGGGGTGATTGATTTCGGCAGTGCTGCCAAAATCATACCCCCTACATAAAATGTTTATTATTGATCATAATCACTTGTTCTTTTTTGCAGGTGTTCTACAGGATGATATATATCACCAGAATGAGTTTTATGGGTCTCTGATCCAGCAAACTGGAAATCATGGGGGGGTGATGATTTCGGCAGTGCTGCCAAAATCATACCCCCCTACATAAAATGCTTATTATTGATCATAATCACTTGTTCTTTTTTGCAGGTGTTCTACAGGATGAGATATATCACCAGAATGAGTTTTATGGGTCTCTGATCCAGCAAACTGGAAATCATAGGGGGGTGATGATTTCGGCAGTGCTGCCAAAATCATACCCCCCTACATAAAATGCTTATTATTGATCATAATCACTGTTCTTTTTTGCAGGTGTTCTACAGGATGAGATATATCACCAGAATGAGTTTTATGGGTCTCTGATCCAGCAAACTGGAAATCATAGGGGGTGATGATTTCGGCAGTGCTGCCAAAATCATACCCCCCTACATAAAATGCTTAATTTTGATTATAATCACTTGTGCTTTTTTGCAGGTGTTCTACAGGATGAGATATATCACCAGAATGAGTTTTATGGGTCTCTGACGCTGCAAACTGGAAATCATAGGGGGTGATGATTTCGGCAGTGCTGCCAAAATCATACCCCCCTACATAAAATGCTTATTATTGAATATAATCACTTGTGTTTTTTGCAGGTGTTTACAGGATGAGATATATCACCAGAATGAGTTTTATGGGTCTCTGCGCTGCAAACTGGAATCATAGGGGGTGATGATTTCGGCAGTGCTGCCAAAATCATACCCCCCTACATAAAATGCTTATTATTTAATATATAAAATTACTTGTGCTTTTTTGCAGGTGTTCTACAGGATGAGATATATCACCAGATGAGTTTTATGGGTCTCTGATCCAGCAAACTGAAAATCATAGGGGGGTGATGATTTCGGCAGTGCTGCCAAAATCATACCCTACATAAAAGCTTATTATTGATTATAATCACTTGTGCTTTTTTTTGCAGGTGTTCTACAGGATGAGATTATCACCAGAATGAGTTTTATGGGTCTCTGATCCGCAAACTGGAAATCATAGGGGGGTGATGATTTCGGCAGTGCTGCCAAAAATCATACCCCCCTACATAAAATGCTTATTATTAATATAATCACTTGTGATTTTTTGCAGGTGTTCTACAGGATGAGATATATCACCAGAATGAGTTTTATGGGTCTCTGATCCAGCAAACTGGAAATCATGGGGGGGTGATGATTTCGGCAGTGCTGCCAAAATCATACCCCCCTACATAAAATGCTTTTATTGATCATAATCTTGTTCTTTTTTGCAGGTGTTTTCTACAGGATGAGATATTCACCAGAATGAGTTTTATGGGTCTCTGATCCAGCAAACTGGAAATCATAGGGGGTGATGATTTCGGCAGTGCTGCCAAAATCATACCCCCCTACATAAAATGCTTATTATTGATTATAATCACTTGTGCTTTTTTGCAGGTGTTCTACAGGATGAGATATATCACCAGAATGAGTTTTATGGGTCTCTGATCCAGCAAACTGGAAATCATAGGGGGGTGATGATTTCGGCAGTGCTGCCAAAATCATACCCCCCTACATAAAATGCTTATTATTTAATATAATCACTTGTGCTTTTTTGCAGGTGTTCTACAGGATGAGATATATCACCAGAATGAGTTTTATGGGTCTCTGACGCTGCAAACTGGAAATCATAGGGGGGTGATGATTTCGGCAGTGCTGCCAAAATCATACCCCCCTACATAAAATGCTTATTATTGATATATAATCACTTGTGCTTTTTTGCAGATGTTCTACAGGATGAGATATATCACCAGAATGAGTTTTATGGGTCTCTGATCCAGCAAACTGGAAATCATAGGGGGTGATGATTTCGGCAAGTGCTGCCAAAATCATACCCCCCTACATAAAATGCTTAATTTTGATTATAATTACTTGTGCTTTTTTGCAGGTGTTCTACAGGATGAGATATATCACCAGAATGAGTTTTATGGATCTCTGACGCTGCAAACTGGAAATCATAGGGGGTGATGATTTCGGCAGTGCTGCCAAAATCATACCCCCCTACATAAAATGCTTAATTTTGATTATAATCACTTGTGCTTTTTTGCAGGTGTTCTACAGGATGAGATATATCACCAGAATGAGTTTTATGGGTCTCTGATCCAGCAAACTGAAAATCATAGGGGGTGATGATTTCGGCAGTGCTGCCAAAATCATACCCCCCTACATAAAATGCTTATTATTTGATTATAATCACTTGTGCTTTTTTGCAGGTGTTCTACAGGATGAGATATATCACCAGAATGAGTTTTATGGGTCTCTGATGCTGCAAACTGAAAATCATAGGGGGGTGATGATTTCGGCAGTGCTGCCAAAATGATACCCCCCTACATAAAATGCTTATTATTTAATATAATCACTTGTGCTTTTTTGCTGGTGTTCTACAGGATGAGATGTGTCACCAGAATTAGTTTTATAAGTCTTTGACTGGAGAATGGTTTGCTATATCAGGAATCAGTTTTATTTTAATTTTTTTTGCTTACCTAAACAAATGGCCAATGAAAATATGAAAAAGTACCAGGATAACTGCTAGACCTTAAGGCCCATTCACATTGATCAAAGATGTCACCATCACCAGTGACGTGATGGCATTGAATGTGGATATTCATAACCAAACACTTTTTAGTATATATCGTCAGTGTACGTTCTTGTTAACATATTAATTAACATATCAGTTTATCAGATGTTTAGCAAATTGCTATTCAATTGTTTAAATTAGTGTCAAAATGTGACAAGGTAAATCAACAGTTTAAACATAATATTCTAAAATTATAAAGGTGTTTCTTAATATTCAATTTAATTTATTAAATTCTAGATTGAATATTTGTATTGTCATATGTAGCTATGTATGATGTAATTCTTATTTTGTTTCAAATTATTACAGGTCCTTTATGACACAAAAGGGCTACAATGTGCCCGGATGGACATGTGACAAGCTACCACACTCATGCCAACAGGACGGCAGTTCATGTGGGCCTTTTGTCCTGAAAGTAAGTTAAATGGATCATAAGGCCATATATGACTTTTTTTCCGTAGTGTAACACCAGAGGTAAACATTAATGGAGATAGTCATCCTGAATGTTAAAAGGATAATAATGACACTGTTTTTTTTTTTTCTATTGAAATTAATGGTGAATTCCATTGAAAAAGAACACTAGGATATTTTAGGAAGAGTGATTCTGCTGACAGTGTATGGGGGACTTTCTTGTATAGTGACCAGTAGTGACATGATTGTTTATGATTCCCACATTTGTATTTTTATAAAGAGGGACAGCCTTAAAACGCCATCAACAGAAAATAAAAATGTAAATAAAGAGAAATATGTAAATAAAGAGACAATTGTCTTTTTGCGGATAACTAAGCATTTTAACAAAGTTGACAGCCCCTTGGCAATCCCTGTGACATTTTTCTTGTGGTGTTCAAACAGCTATTTTCAATGTGTTGGTTAATGTCAAATTTCAGTTAGCTGAACGGGTAATTTGGAGGAAAGAAATTCAGCCTGCAGTCCACTACAAATGCAACCTTTATTGCAACAAAACTATTTATAATTATATAGCAGCCCATTGTTGTAACTTCTTGTAATAACACATTGTTTACATTCCAACCATATCATTCTCAATTACATAATCACTGTTCTATTTTAGTTTGCAGAATGTTTCTTAAATGATGAGCCGCTTCAGTTTTCCACATCTGAAGGTGTGTCTGCCCTAAGAATGACTATAGCTGCTTGTCTCCTGCAGAACACTGGTATGTTTTAGAGACTATTGCTTGTTTCCAATTACCTGAAAATATCCAATAATTCTTTAGTACCTTACAAATTTATCAGTGTTTGTAAAAAATGGGATTTATTTGCTTATAAATGTACTTGTGATGTTTTAAGAAACTGTCTTACGATAACTCTGTTTATTCTGCCTTGGCATGATATTTGACTAGCTAACCTTAAGAACCTGTGCCATCTGTGTGGGGAAAGAAGCAGTGGTCAAAAATTGACTAACTGGGTAAGCATTCCAAAAAACAATGTTGTGTTTTATCACATTTACATTGAAGGTGACAATGTTCATTTAAGTATTTTTTTAATGAACTACATAAATACCTATGCTTGACTTCAAAATTTGTTTGTCAACATGTTTAGATTGGCTGTGATGTGTGCCCACGTTGGTTCCATTGCAACTGTGTCCAACGCTCAAGGAAACACAGAAGTTACATCTGCCGTTGTGAATTGTGTGTGCACTCCATGTCGAATGCACTGCAATTATATATCTTTTACTGCGATCATTATTTTGTGTAATGTGAGTGTAATGTAATTATATGTAATATTAATACTAATACTTTGATACTGTTAATGTAACACTATGCAAACTGTTAATAAAAACACTTAATGATTTTCCCATCTCATGTTATTCACAAAAGAACAGTGAAATCATTAGAAAAATATGATGAAGAATTGTTACTAAAAGTACACTGATTAGGATTACTGGAAAAAGAGCAGTAACATGACATGGATCAGGGTTGTGTATATGGGTCTGTGAATTCACCTAAAGGCACAGGGTAATCGGGACACTGTAGTGTATAGTTAGAGGTAACAGAAAGACCTTTATTGACAATATGTTTGCATTAAAACATAATTAGTTGTAACGGTAAGCACTTTCCAGTACACAGAAACAATAAGAGCAGTACATTGAGCCTATTACACAGTACAAATAAATACACAGATAGTGTGTACATGAATGTATGCACATGTATACTTCATACAGCAGAACAGAATATAATTTACATATAATAATACATATTTGACCAATAAACCTCATTCTGGTGACACATCTCATCCTGTAGAACATCTGCAAAAAAGCACAAGTGTTTATATTCAATAATAAGCATTTTATGTAGGGGGGTATGATTTTGGCAGCACTGCCGAAATCATCACCCCCTATGATTTCCAGTTTGCTGGATCAGAGACCCATAAAACTCATTCTGGTGATATATCTCATCCTGTAGAACACCTGCAAAAAAGCACAAGGATTATATATTAATAAGCATTTTATGTAGGGGGGTATGATTTTGGCAGCACTGCCGAAATCATCACCCCCCTATGATTTCCAGTTTGCTGCGTCAGAGACATAAAACTCATTTGGTGATATATCTCATCCTGTAGAACACCTGCAAAAAAGCACAAGTGATTATAATCAAAATTAAGCATTTTATGTAGGGGGGTATGATTTTGGCAGCACTTGCCGAAATCATCACCCCCTATGATTTCCAGTTTTGCTGGATCAGAGAACCATAAAACTCATTCTGGTGATATATCTCATCCTGTAGAACACCTGCAAAAAAGCACAAGTGTTTATTTCAATAATAAGCATTTTATGTAGGGGGTATGATTTTTGGCAGCACTGCCGAAATCATCACCCCTATGATTTTCAGTTTGCAGATCAGAGACCCATAAAACTCATTCTGGTGATATATCTCATCCTGTAGAACATCTGCAAAAAAAGCACAAGTGTTTATATATAAAATAAGCATTTTATGTAGGGGGGTATGATTTTGGCAGCACTGCCGAAATCATCACCCCCTATGATTTCAGTTTTGCTGTGCTCCCCCCCCCTTACCCAAAACTCATTCTGGTGATATTCTCATCCTGTAGAAACCTGCAAAATACCAAAGTGATTATATTAAATAATAAACATTTTATGTAGGGGGGTATGATTTTGGCAGCACTGCCGAAATCATCACCCCCCTATGATTTCCAGTTTGCTGGATCAGAGACCCATAAAACTCATTCTGGTGATAATATCATCCTGTAGAACACCTGCAAAAAAGCACAAGTGATTTATGAAATAATAAGCATTTTTATGTAGGGGGGTATGATTTTGGCAGCACTTGCCGAAATCATCACCCCCCTAATGATTTCCAGTTTGCTGGTTCAGAGACCCATAAAACTCATTCTGGTGATATATCTCATCCTGTAGAACACCTGCAAAAAAGCACAAGTGATTATAATCAATTAAGCATTTTATGTAGGGGGGTATGATTTTGGCAGCACTTGCCGAAATCATCACCCCCTATGATTTCCAGTTTGCTGGATCAGAGACCATAAAAACTCATTTGGTGATATATCTCTTCCTGTAGAAACCTGCAAAAAAGAACAGTGATTATGATCAATAATAAGCATTTTATGTAGGGGGGTATGATTTGGCAGCACTGCCGAAATCATCACCCCCCATGATTTCCAGTTTGCTGGATCAGAGACCCATACAACTCATTCTGGTGTCTCAATCTCATCTGTAGAAAACACTGCAAAAAAGAAGAAGTGATTATAATCAAAATTAAGCATTTTATGTAGGGGGGTATGATTTTGGCAGCACTGCCGAAATCATCACCCCCCTATGATTTTCAGTTTGCAGGATCAGAGGACCATAAAATCATTCTGGTGATATTCTCATCCTGTAGAACACCTGCAAAAAAGCACAAGTGATTATAATCAATAATAAGCATTTTATGTAGGGGGGGTATAATTTTTGGCAGCACTGCCGAAATCATCACCCCCCCTATGATTTTCAGTTTGCAGGATCAGAGACCCATACAACTCATTCTGGTGAGATATCTCATCCTGTAGAACACCTGCAAAAAAGAACAAGTGATTATAATACAAAATTAAGCATTTTATGTAGGGGGGTATGATTTTGGCAGCACTGCCGAAATCATCACCCCCCTATGATTTTCAGTTTGCTGATCAGAGACCATAATAAAACTCATTCTGGTGATATATCTCATCCTGTAGAACACCTGCAAAAAGAACAAGTGATTATAATCAATAATAAGCATTTTATGTAGGGGGGTTATGATTTTGGCAGCACTGCCGAAATCATCAACCCCCTATGATTTTCAGTTTGCAGCATCAGAGACCCATAAAACTCATTTGGTGATATATCTCATCCTGTAGAACACCTGCAAAAAAGCACAAGTGATTATATCATAATTAAGCATTTTATGTAGGGGGGTATGATTTTGATAGCCACTGCCGAAATAATCACCCCCTATGATTTCCAGTTTGCTGGATCAGAGACCCATAAAACTCATTCTGGTGATATATCTCATCCTGTAGAACACCTGCAAAAAAGAACAGTGATTATGATCAATAATAAGCATTTTATGTAGGGGGGTATGATTTTGGCAGCACTGCCGAAATCATCACCCCCCCATGATTTCCAGTTTGCTGGATCAGAGACCCATAAAACTCATTCTGGTGTCTCATCTCATCCTGTAGAACACCTGCAAAAAAGAACAAGTGATTTGATCAATAATAAAATTTTATGTAGGGGGGGTATTATTTTGGGCAGCACTGCGAAATCATCACCCCCCATGATTTCCAGTTTGCTGGATCAGAGAATTATCAAAACTCATTCAGGTGATATATCTCATCCTGTAGAACACCTGCAAAAAGAACAAGTGTTTAAGATCAATATAAAACATTTTATGTAGGGGGTATGATTTTGGGCAGCACTGCCGAAATCATCACCCCTATGATTTTCCAGTTTGCTGGATCAGAGAATTATAAAACACATTCTGGTGTCACATCTCATCCTGTAAAACATCTGCAAAAAAACACAAGTGTTTGGATTCAATAATAAGCATTTTATGTAGGGGTGTATGATTTTGGCAGCACTGAACACAAGTGTTTCGATTCATAATACGCATTTATAGAGAGAGGTATACTTTTAGCAGCTGCTGAATTCTATGGCATGCTTTTCATATGTCAATGTAAAAATATAAGCAGATGGTTTCAGTGTCACAGCTTTTTCTGTGTGGTATCAGCATAAGTGCATTGTATTTAGGCAGATTTAACAAAACCCAGTTTTCTTTTTACTGTAGTAAAACACACACAGACGATAAAAAACACTGCAAGACATCCACTTTGTAAATAAATAAATCAAAGCACAAAAAATTACTGATCAAACACACTAAATGCAATGTATTAGTTACTTACGTTGTCTATGTCTGGTGTTTTCGCAACTGGCGGTAGTTATGACGTCATGCGCGTTCACACAGAAAACATCAAATTCCGCAGAGGAGTCGATATCGGCACAACACGGTGCAAGTCATAGGTCACATGATAACGTAAACATGGCGGATCGCATTCATTTTTTATTAAACAGATAACAATAACATTCACAGGGGATAGCGGATCGCATTCATACTCAACGAGATTTGGCAGTAAAGTATGTACTCTTTTAGTGCTCGTTAAGTAAGTACTTATTAAAATGAAGTACCTACTCATTGAGTATGCGATTTTGAATGCAGCCAATGTGTTTGTTTAGGACTTTTATTATGACATTACCGGAAAGAGGCGGAAGTCAGCTATTGTTTTCGACGCTGATTTGACATTTGGCGCGTTCAGTGAAAAGTCGTAGTTTAGTGAGTGATAAACATAAGTGCTCATTTATTTATGATATTGTATTTTCTTTAACATACACGTCTCTGTATAACTGACACGGTCATTTTATAGTAAGTCTGATGTCGATGTGTTTTATGAAGGAATTATAAAGTCAAACACGTTGTTGGATGAGTTTGTTTCTATTTGTTTTCACGGATAAAGTGAATAAATGGATCGATACAATGATGTTAAAATCCTCCTGAAGAAATGGGAGCAGTCTTTCTACCAAACAAACAACAGAAAACCTATTAAGGTGTCGCATATTCATCAGTATTCTGGAATATTGTGTTGTTTTTAAGTTGTGTTATATGCTCTATTATATTGTTTCATTAATACTGTCCAAAACATCTTATCTTTTGAAGGATGATATTGATAAAGCTCCAGAGGAGACGAGACGTAAGTTTATTGCGTTGTGTTTGTAATTTGATAAGTGACATATGTCCGCGTTAGGCTTCGATTATTTATTTTTGACCTGTTTTTGCAGAACTCTATAAAGAATACCGTTCTCTTAAAGCAGCAAAAGAAAGGAATGGCACTGGGCAGGAGGATCACACCAAGCCCCCAGAGAGTCAGCCTTCTGCAGCTGTAAGAGGACAAATCGAATTCATTCATTTGAGCTTTCTTCAGCCGTCTTTGTCGTTTCTGAGGATTATAACTGTTTATGTATAGATGTATTAAATGTGCATGCGTTCACTGTTTTAAGCCATCTGCATGCTGGGGGTCTCACCTCAACCGGAAGAATCTGCCGGCTGCTGTACCAAAACTGTCATCAGATGATAAAGAGACGCTGAAAGCTTCAGCTCAGTACTTTGGCTTGAAGTTGAAGAACAATCTTGGAGCTTTAACAAAGGTGAATGTGACTTACACTGTATCCTGAGCTGGGTGATGTCATTCAAACAATTCTCTCAAGTTCATCTTATGACAATATGTGATATTTAATTATTATTCATATTTAATTATAATAAATAAAGTAATAATTATCAAAGTAATAAAAAAATAATCAGTCTTAATAAATCAAACATTATTTTTATTTAAAAAGTAAAAAAAGATTAATAAAAAATTTAAATACTGTATAATTTAATTTGTAATCATTAAAAAGATAATAAGAAAGACATATGTTTTTTCAATAAATGTTTTAAGATTTAAAATTACATGATACAACAATTATATTGCTATTTGTTACTGCGTATATATTATGTTCAGAAACCTTTCTACTCATTATTGTGACTGATATCATTGTGATATTTGGTGGAAATAGCTCTTTATTTTAGCTATAATTTTATAAGAAGATATAATAAAAAATATGTATATTATATTGGTAAAAATATTCAGAAACATTTCCACTGATTTAAATTTACTGTGTTGTGCTTTTTGCATTACATAACTTAATATGTGACATTAATGGCTGTTTTTAACAAATAATGGTACTTTGAAGCAGTTCTTAATGCATTTGATTTGGATAAATTGGCTACAGAATCTGTTCTCTTATTTTTTTTGTCACACGTACTGAATTCTAGGAGCGATCTTTTTCTCTGAAAAAAGCAACAACCCCTCGCCGAACACCAGCGAAACCAGTGAAGGACACTCCAGACTCCAGTACAGCACCAACAGATGTAGAGACTCACACACCAAAGCCAGCTAACACGCACCCAGACCCCAGCGCTCCTCCTGTACAGACGGCCAGCACAGAGTTTGAGGATGAGCCATCAGATCCCTTTCTATCCATAACCCCCTCCAAATCCTGGTCTCCAACTGTGGGCTCTGCACACAAGAGCTTGGAGAGGGTCCAGTTTCTGAAGCAGTCCATGACCAAGAGGTTTTCCTCTGTGGACAGCAGCTGGCTTGCACGCTGCCAGGATTTCAATGAAGTGGAAGAACCTCAGAAACCGGTTGCTGGGAATTCAGAGCTGTCGAAAATCAAAAACTGTGTCTTACGACCTACTGTTAAAAGCGAAACTGCGTCAAAGATATCTCCTAAGGCTTCACTGGAGAAGAATACATCTTCCTTGTCAGAGGATGGTGTACAGAAAGGTCCAGTAGCATCTTTAGTAAGGAACAATGTGGTGGATGCAGAATTGGGCTCCCTGGGGCCTGATGGTGAACAGGTATATAAAAAAAACCTGCGACTCTCATGGGAGATGACGAGGCCTGTTCAGAGGAGCCTAAATGTGCTTCAAACGCTAAGAAACGCAAACCCAGGGCTAGAAAAGATCAAGACTCGGATGACAGAGCACAGGCCGAAGGTGGCAAAAAAACCAAAGGTCGAAAAAGACAGAGGGAGGGTGATGATGACGTATGCGAATCTGAGGATCAGGAAGGTGGAGTGAAAAAGAGAAGGAGAACTAAGAAAGCAGAGGCAGCTGGAGAGGATCAGCCCAAAAAAAGAGGAAAGAGGAAAGGAAAAGTTGAGGAGGAGGATAATACTGACAGTTCAGAGAAAAAAACAACCCAGAAACGAGCAATTCCTGAGGAGAATTTGCTGGGAGAGGTGGATGAGGAGGAGGCCAGAGCCGCTGCGTATACAATGAAGAACACTGTCAGGGTCAGGTGGGTACCATGAGCATCAATTATTGTCACATTTTGTTTAGTATTTTACCGATTTATTGTCCTCATCCTGAACCAGGCCATCCAAGAACACAGATGGCAACTTTGTGAAAATCAATTTGAAGAAGAAGTCCCATGTCAAAGGATTTGCTTTGAGAGGAGCTGTACTAAGGAAACAGGTTTGTTGATAACACCAAAATCTACTTCTTTTAAGGAATAGTTCATCCAGAAATTAAAAATGATATAGAATGCTCAACCTTTTTATTGCTGTAAACTGATATAACTTTCTACTGTGAAATACAAATACAAATGTTTCAGAGGAATTTGGACACCATGACACAATTTTTACAAGATGACACCAGCATAAAAATATTCCAGATGATTTGTGTATTATATACTACAAATATTCAGATGTCCCAGAGTAGATTCAATTTAAGCAGTGATTTACTGGAAAGGTTTTCCCTCCATCAGAGCTTTAAAACCTTTGGTGTTTGGTATTGTTGATGTCAGATTTATTGCATTTTAAATCTTATGCAATTTTTTGAGAATGGATTATAGATTTCTGTTATTTCCAGCCTGAAGTATGATCAATGTGATTTGCATAAATCCAGAGGAAATGCATCAGCCATCTCATCGGATTTGTTTTGTGAATCGTTTATATCTCTCTCTCATCAAAAAAGAAGCTTTAAAGTCTCCCAATGGTTTTGCGCCAAAATAAAAGCCCTAACGTTTGAAAGGAAAGAAATTAAGACAGATAATTGTGCTGTTGTTCTTTAAAATACTGCTGTTATTATTATATACGTTTTAAGGTAATATTTTACTGGTACAATAGTGTTATTATAATAATTTTTTTTATTGATTTAAGACTAAAACCCCCATTCTACATTGTAAAATTGCTGTAAAGTAGGGCCTTATTACTTTTTGTTACTTGTTTAAATACTGAAACTATCTCTTTATTTAATGGGGTAATTCATTAATGTGTTTTTCTCAATATTTTATAATTCTAGATGTACATGCAGAAGTTCCAGCTGAAGGGCGAGCGGTTTGGGGGCGGAGTCGGAAGGGGTAGGGGGCGGTTCGGCGGCTTCAATCGTCAAGGCGACACTTGCTACAAGTGCGGCGGGACGGGTCACTGGGTACGAGACTGTCAAGGAAGAGGTGAGAAGCTGCGCAGGTCACGTGACTCTGCTCGCATGAATTTGTGGTCATGTTATTGATAATCTAGATTTGTGTTTCAGCTCCTGTTGTGAGTTCTGCAGAACAGCAGGAAACCCAATTAGAGGAGGAGGAGGAGTTTGAGCTGCCCACGCTGGAGGAAGTTGCTCGGGCGACAGGAACTCTGCGGTCAGAGCCTATTGGTGGGTCTGCATGTTCAATTACAGCAATTAGTCTCGTGTTGCAAAACACCCCAGCAACCCAACTGTATTTATTAATAATTTGAATGTTTCATTTTAATTTGTTTAAGTTTTAGTCATTGTACATTGTAAATATCAGTGCTGATACTACTAGATCTTAGTGCTGCATTTGACACTGTTGATCATAACATACTTCTACCGAGACTGGAAAACTGGGTCGGGCTTTCTGGGATGGTACTCAAATGGTTCAGGTCATACTTAGAAGGGAGAGGTTATTATGTGAGTATAGGAGAGCTTAAGTCTCAGTGGACGTCCATGACATGCGGAGTCCCAAAAGGCTCAATTCTTGCACCGCTCTTGTTTAGCCTGTATATGCTCCCACTAAGTCAAATAATGAGAAATAACCAAATTTCCTATCACAGCTATGCTGATGATGCCCAGATTTACCTAGCCTTATCTCCAAATGACTATAGCCCCATTGATTCCCTCTGCCAATGCATTGATGAAATTAACAGTTGGATGTGCCAGAACTTTCTTCAGTTAAACAAGGAAAAAACTGAAGTCATTGCATTTGGAAACAAAGATGAAGTTCTCAAGGTGAATGCATACCTTGACTCTAGGGGTCAAACAACTAAAAATCAAGTCAAAAATCTTGGGTGATTCTGGAGACAGACCTTAGTTTTAGTAGTCATGTCAAAGCAGTAACTAAATCAGCATACTATCATCTAAAAAACATTGCACTAATTAGATATTTTGTTTCCAGTCAAGATTTGGAGAAACTTGTTCACGCCTTTATCACCAGCAGGGTGGATTATTGTAATGATCTCCTCACCGGCCTTCCAAAGAAGACCATCATCCAGAACCAGAGCATGTGAGCGAAGCGGAGCAGCGTGACGCTCCGCTCAATATTCCGCTTTGTGGGCGTGCGCTCCGCTCTGTCACTCACGGCCAAAGCAAACGCTCCGCTAATGTTCCGCTCACAGTAAACCAAATCCCGCTCAGATCACGCTCTGACATAACATTTCTCTGGTAGGCCTAATTGTGTTTTTTTTCCCCTGTTTATAATGAAATTCGAAACGGTTATGTTTCAGGGTGACGTTCATCTTGCACTTTTTCAAATTAATTGTATTAATTTAAATGTATTAAATTAAAATGATTAATTTAAAAACGTGTCTTGTTTTTGAAGCCCCTTGGCAAACCTTCCAAAAAAATTAAATAACTGAAAAAGTAGGCTATATTTGATTTTCATTAGGCCTACTTTATTTCCATGAAAACACAGCTTCAGTTATTGTGCAACAGAACATTTAAAACACCCACACAAGATGAAATAAATGCACATAGAATTTCACATAATACACCTTGCTTATCAGGCCTATGAAAAGCACACACAAGATGAAATGCAATTATTTAGTGGCGTTAATAAAAGAAACACACTTTCTAAAAGACCAAAACTGCAGGGAGATGCGGTCTATTAAAATGTCTGTCAATCTTTACAAGATTTTAGAATTTACTTTTAGAAACATTATACAAACTATTACTTATTCCACAGATTCTCGAACTAGGAAATTAACAAAGAGCATTTTGGGTTGAGCGAGCGGCGCTGAGCGTATTGAGCGAGCGGAGTGGAATCTTCAGAAGGCGCTCTCCGCTCCGAAGGAAATATGACCGCTCCGCTCCCGCTTACATGCTCTGTCGAGAACCCTGCTGCAAGGATTCTGACTAGAACCAGAAAATCTGAGCATATCACACCAGTCCTCAGGTCCTTACACTGGCTTCCAGTTACATTTAGGATTGATTTTAAAGTACTTTTACTCGTTTATAAATCACTCAATGGCCTAGGACCTAAATACATTGCAGATATGCTCACTGAATATAAACCTAACAGACCACTCAGATCAGTAGGATCGAGTCAGTTAGAAATACCAAGGGTTCACACAAAACAAGGGGAGTCCGCTTTTAGCTACTTTACCACCCGCAGTTGGAATCAGCTTCCAGAAGAGATCAGATGTGCTAAAACATTAGCCACATTTAAATCCAGACTCAAAACTCATCTGTTTAGCTGTGCATTTGTTGAATGAGCACTGTGCTACGTCCGAACTGATTGCACTGTCTAATCATTTTCTATTCTTAACTGTTTTAAATTAATTTAAAATCAATTTTTATATAGATTTTTTTTTATTGTTGTGATTTTTTTTTTTCTTGTTGTTTTTGTTATTTTTTAGGTCTATTTTACTTCCTTTTATGTAAAGCACTTTGAATTACCACTGTGTATGAAATGTGCTATATAAATAAGCTTGCCTTGCCTTACTGTGTGTTTTTGTCATTTTATTAGTTTAAGTGTATTTTGTTATTTCAGTAAAACTAAATGTAAACATCTTGCCTTGGAAACTAGATAAAATAAAGTAAAAAATTATTTTTGTACATTTTATTTTATTTATTATAATTTATAATATCCATGCCACCCACAGAAGCAAAGGTAAATGTTTTGTTTTCTTACTTCAGTGGCCCCTCCCTCTGTGGGCGGAGACTCCTCTGAGAAGGAGGATCAGGGGACGGAGATACTGCTCAATATCATCAGACCAGATTATGAGCGGCCCGCCCCTCCTTCACCTATGGAGCCGCTCTACAGACCAAAGGATGATGGGAAAGTTCAAGGTAAGTCACATTAATGTGCTGTAAGAGCTTGATTCTGTGCAAATGTCTTTTTTATTCTCTGTCTTTCCATTGATTTTCCACAGATGTCCCACCAGAGGTGTACAAAGCACTTCGAGACTTTGGTTACAAGTCCTTCAGGCCTGGCCAGGAGACGGCCATCATGAGGATCCTGTCAGGTGGGAGGAAGTCATTAGAAGCTTGAGGCATTACTACATTTCTGTATTTCAACACATCCATACTGCAGTGCAATATGATTGACGCTAAATACAAATTACATACCAAATGATAATTAAAACTGCAATAATAACCACAAGTGAAGGGATTTCCTGTGTTTTTACTGTTCAGACCTAAAAATGAATTTGATTGTATAAAAATGGTTCAGTCTGAAATGAATTTCCTAAAACCCATTTTATTATATTTTCAGCCCATATATTAGTGAGCTTTGCTGTTCAGAAAAGCTAAATGATTTTGAGTTGCATGTGAAGTGTTAAGTGGGTTCTCTGATCTGTTAGTGGTTTTGTTTTCATTCAGGTCTGTCCACATTAGTGGTTTTGTCCACTGGAATGGGCAAATCTCTGTGCTACCAGCTTCCTGCATACTTGTACGCCCAGAGGTCAAATTGCATCACGCTGGTGGTGTCTCCTCTGGTGTCTCTGATGGACGATCAGGTAAGTTTGACTTTGTGGTGGAAATATTATTTGATTATTCCAGTAAATACTATGTTTATAATGCAGGGAATTCTCACTCACATTAATTAGCTGTATTGTGTAAGTGAGAATTAATAAGAGCATGTAGATTATAACATCTACAGGGAAGTAGAACAGCCGTTTAATATCATTTTTTCTTAATCTTTACATTGTTTGTAAAGCTCTCTGGACTCCCACCGAACCTGAAAGCTGCCTGCATTCACTCCAACATGTCTCGGAAGCAGAGAGAGGCGGCCGTTGAGAAGGTACAAGAATAGAACATTATTCACAAATGATATGAGATGTTTTGCCGGCGCAAATAGCCTCACAGTTAGTGAAATTTTAAGTTGTTAGTCATTTTTTTGTATTTTATTAATTTTTGTTAAATTGTCTGTTTAGTTATTGTTAATTTGATTTATTTTTCATTTTAATAATTTTAGTTATTCAGCTTATTTAATTTCAAGGCAATATTTCATATTTTAATTTTTAAATTAAAGCTGCAGTCCGTAAGTTTTTCCTCTTGTCGCCATCTCTGTTTGAAAACCTGGAATTGCAGCTCTGTGCGTAATTATCTTCCATGCGTGGGGTTGTGCTCCGGTTGTGCTGAACGCTGCGATTCAAGATTTCTGCTCGCGTTTCGGTACAGTTGACAGAATTGTTGTGTCATCACAAAAAGATATTATTTGCACGTCTTTTTAAGCCTTTCTGTACTCCGCACTGACCAGACAAGTAAATACAAATATTTGTGTGAATCAAATATCTAAATGCTACATTTGTTTTTCAAAACTTAATTTGCATCAGAAAATAAGGGCAAGGTGTGAGACATTTCTTAAATGAATCTGTAAGCGTGTGTGTCTTAGTTTGATGTGTTTTATTGTGTGTGTAGGTGAAGGCCGGTCAGGTGCATGTCCTGCTGTTGTCTCCTGAAGCTCTGGTTGGTGGAGGTCACTCGGGGTCAGGATGCCTCCCTCCTGCAGACCAGCTCCCCCCTGTAGCCTTCGCATGTATCGATGAGGCTCACTGTGTGTCTGAATGGTCACACAACTTCCGGCCCTGTTACCTGAGACTGTGCAAGGTTTGTCTCTCAAATGACTCATATTTTTCTTCATTTTGATGAACAGAATTAGCTTATGTTTGTGTTGTGTAGGTGCTCAGGGATCGGTTGGGTGTGCGCTGTCTTTTGGGTCTCACCGCCACGGCCACTCTGTCTACAGCGCTGGACATCGCCCGTCACCTGGACATCAGCGATCAGGACGGAATCGCCGTCCGCTCTGCTGCTGTCCCTCACAACCTCCAGCTGTCCGTGTCCATGGACAAAGATAAAGAGCAGGTGCCTTTACAAAGTTTTGTTTTCATGTAAGATGTTGTAGATTAAGTCAAATGCAATTAAACAATGTTAAACCAGAGAAATTCATTTCAGAGAAAAGAAAGACAGTGTGACCGTTTCGATAAATATATATACAATTTGATTAAAATTATTTAGAATTTTTTTTTGTCAAATGAAATTGTCAATTTTTTTTTTTTTTTATTTTTTTACTTTGTTTTAGTGATTTTGTTACTCATACTTTTCTGTTTCAAAAATATTGGCCAAATTATCATTATTCTCTTAAACCTCAGTCTAACCTCTGAATAGCAAAATGGCGGATCATTATGATTTAAACTTAAAGCTGCATTCCGTGACTTTTTTTGGTTAAAAATTATCCAAATTCAATATTTGAGCAAGTAATCTCCTTTAGCCCGATTCACAACGGTTATCTTATAATGTTTTCTAATTTGAGTGGTTCAGGGTAGGTTTTTTCAGGGCACTGCATCATTACGTCACGTCTGTAAACATGAAGAAGTTTTCCCGGCTAGTAGACTATCTCATGTGAGGATCCTGCAGATCGTTTAGCCTTTTCTCACAGCAGCGAGAATAATTAAATGTATCATTTAGATGGAGAATTGTAATCCAGAAAGGATTATATTAAACACGTGAATGAAATTAAATTATATTCCAGTTTTAAATGTGCTTCTGATTACAGATAGCCTGGAATTACACAATAAAATAAAATAAAGAAAATCAGTTCGAAGGAGCATAATTTGCTTTTTGGGTCAAAATAATTTCTTAACATGAAATTTGAATGGAATGACAATTAGATATTATATTGTACAGAAATTGAAATCTACACGCTAATACACACTATACTCATAGTCACGCAATGCTGATGTTGCTAAAGTATAATAATCATTTATTTATATGAGCTAACCGATCATTAGATCTAATCACCATTGGTAGCACTATTTATTGTAATGCTTTTTTACTCCGTTGGTCAGAACAAACGTGGCAGACTTGTTACTTATTTGTTCAGATGACAATATACGGTGAAATTTCTAATTTGGGTCATATATTCCAAGATGTACAGTAAGTACAGTATCCACAATGGTGCAGTGACTGACTGCCACACGTACTCCTCAAAACATTAGACTCAATCCCACGCACGGAAGATAATTACGCACAGAGCTGCAATTCCAGATTTTCAAACAGAGATGACGACACTACTGATGAATACTAATGTCAACAACTCAACTTTTTTCCCTAGCTGTTACACATGTCTCAAATATCTTAATGTGTTCTCCTACAGGCTCTGGTGTCTTTGCTGAAGGGCGAACGCTTTGGTGCTCTAGAGTCGGTTATCATCTACTGTACTAGACGAGAGGAGACGTCCCGTATCGCTGCACTGCTGCGCACCTGCCTGCAGGGGGTCATGCTGAGAGAGTCCATCAAACCAGCACCAGAGGATGAGGAGGACAATCCTGTCGGGAAGAAGAAGAAAGCTCTTGGTAAATGCATCACTGTCATACAAAACACTTCTGCTCCTTCGCTTTGTGTGGAGGTATTTATTTCATTTTTCCACGTCAACTCAGCCAGGAAGAAGATCCGTAAGCCTCTGAAGTGGATTGCAGAGGCGTACCATGCCGGGATGTCTGCGTCAGAGAGGCGGCGAGTGCAGAATAACTTCATGTGCGGGGAGCTGCGTGTGGTGGTGGCCACCGTGGCCTTCGGTATGGGCTTGGACAAGTCAGACGTGCGTGGGATCATCCACTACAACATGCCCAAAAGTTTTGAGAGCTATGTGCAGGAGATTGGCCGAGCAGGACGCGACGGGCACCCAGCACACTGCCACCTGTTTCTAGACCCAGAGGTCTGTGCGTGTGTAGTAACTTTAGCTATTTGTAATTTTACATTAGTAATATATTTTATACTGTATATTCTATACTATTATAGTATTTAGTAAATTTCAGTTTCAGTAATTTAGTGATGTGCTTTTGTCATTTTTATTAGGTTTTGTAATGATTACTGTTTAGGTTGAATTTATTTCAGTTTTAAACTTTTAATTTTAGTTTTAATTTACTTATATATATATATATATATTTTTTTTTTTATGTTACCATTTAGTTTTTTTTTTTTTTTTTAGCACTTCAAATTTCAATTGTTTTAATTTCATAGATGCAAACTACTCACCTTCAGGTGACGATTCACTTTTTTTTTAGATCAAAATAGGTCACCTATGAGAGTTGTTATAAGAAAGTGTTTTTATGGGGGGGGGGGATCTTACAATGGTACTTGTGATCTTACAAGTGGAAATAAAGAACTGGGTCTGGTTGTAGACTAGTCATAACTTTTTATATTCAGTTATGAAAAGGTAGACTGGTCTTATTTGTATTGGGAAAGTAAGACTGATAACCACTTGGCAACCGCTAGGAAGTTTTGTATAGTATTTTCTTTACTCTTTAACACACTATGTCTAAAAAGGGTAATATTTTTTTGTATTTGAGGTCCGAGATGTGGAAACAGTGAAGAGAGAGAGGGCAAACATTTAGCATTTTAGGTCAGCAGCATTGCCGTCTAATCAGCCAATATTGTCTTAAATAGACTGCATATAGCACTTCATCTTTTATAAAATGGGATTTTGACCAAATATATTCAATCTTGATTTCTGTAAAATGTTACAACAATTTTTATTGTAAAAAAATTACAGTTTTGGACATATAAGGTAATACAAATATTTTTAAAATACCTTAAAGTAACTACAAATGAGCATCTAAAACAAATATATAAAAAAAAAAAACTCAATGTGGAGCATCCCTCCTGTTCTCACCTTTTTCCCCCTTACCCGTTTGCATCTCTGTAATTTACACTTACGTTTTTAATGTCATTTATTTTTTATTTTATCTTTATTTCAATGAACAAATTAATTTGAATAGTTTTACATTATTGTAGTTACCAACTACACTGCAACAATTGGTATTTGATCTATTATTTGTATACTGCATCTAGGGTGCAGACCTGCATGAGCTGCGCAGGCACATCTACGCAGACACAGTGGATTTTTATACAGTGAAGAAACTGGTGCAGAAGGTTTTTCCTCCATGTAAATGCAGACTGATTCAGCAGAAGCAACAGAATTTGGCACAGGTAATTACAAATACATCTATTTTCATATTTACTTTTTATTTTGTGTTTTTTTATGCATTTTGTTCATGTATTTATTAGTGTTATTCAGACTTGATAATAAATAAATCTAATACCCTGTAGGCTGTGGAAGTATCTGACAGCGAGTTACTGGAGATAGAGGTTTGTGAAGACACTGATCCACACCAGCAGCAGCTGACCGAGACCGTGACTCCCACAGACCAACAACCACTGCAGACACACACTGCACCAACTCAGACGACAGAGGAGGAGCCACTGAAACTCAGTGACGTGTGTGTACAGCGTGCGTGTCACACACATGAGAGAGCCATTCCCATGCAGGAGACCGTGGAGACCCTCGACATCACGGAAGAGAGTGAGAGAAAGTGCTGTAATACTGAAGTTCTGAGAGGAGACGTCATGTTTAAAGGGATAGATCAACCAGACATTCTTGACTCGCCCTCATCAGACATGTTTTTGGGGATGTGCATCTAGGAATTAATGAATAGAACATTTATCCACCTTGATAATTTAGTCTAATCTTTACGTTTCCTTCCACAATCGGCACAAATAATGTGTATGAAAACCCAAACGCCATCAAATTGTTGATTATTTTATGGTGCTTTTATGGTCTGTTCCTGAAAAGAAATGTCTTATTTCTTTTAAATGAATTGAGGCTGAGTAAATGATGATGACAGTATAGATTACTATATTATCATATTTATTCAATTTTTTTCTGTTTTCGTTTTAATCGGGGTTATTCTAGTTAATTAAAACTGAAATCTAAAGTCAAAACCATTTAAAAAAATCTGTTATTTGGAATAAAATAAACATCAACTAAAAAAATCTATTAATTTAGTTTCACTTGATATACTTAAATAGTTCAAACTTAAATAATGTAAGAAAAATTATAGACATAAAATAAACAAAAACTACTGAAAATGACAAAACAATTACTAGAACTAAAATTAAACAACTATAATAAAATCTCAGTGATACTAAAATAACACTGATTTTAGTTTTAGTTAATTTTTTATTTAGTTTAGACATTTTTATTTCCGTTTTAGTTTGAATAATTTAAATATTTTAGCTTAAATTAAAATGAGAAACTTGACGACAAACTGTTAAGTATTTAATTTCAGGCAACATAAATGATTTTTAAATGTAATATGTTTAGTTTTAGTTTCAGATGAAGTTTGATATTTTACACTAAATCGTGGCTCTTCTTCATTTGCGTCTCTGTGTGTTCTAGGTCTGGAGACTCTGTTGTGTTACCTGGAGCTTCATCCTCAGCAGTGGGTGGAGCTTCTTCATCCGACACTCTCCATCTGTAAGATGCAGTGTTACGGCGGTCCGCATCAACTCCGCAAAATCACCAAACTGTACGTTACTCTTTCACGGTGTTTGAGAAGTAGCTTTCGATGCTTCCAGAAGCTCATCAGTGCTGATTGTGTCATTTTGTATGTTGTCAGGTGTCCTCCGGTCGCTGTGGCTCTGGCGCGCAAGCGTATGGCGGGGGAGCGCGTGGAGTCACGTGACACTCTGGAGTTCGACGTGGTGGAGCTGGCGGACACTATGGGCTGGCAGCTTCCTCTGGTGAAGAGAGGCCTGAGACAGCTGCAGTGGGGGTTAGACACAGGTGAGAGGAGACCATGTGACACAGATCAGCTGATGCATGTTACACAGCTAAAGCACCAAACACTTAATACGACTAGCTTTATTCTGATTGGATCGGACCTGTAAAATTAAAACAATGTACCTCCCCTAGTTCCCCAGTAATAAAGATTTCATTAGAAGATTAATAAATGATTCATGAGGAATATAGATGGCCTAACTACAAACTAGATAAAACTGTTCTGTTTTATTATACACTGTTGTTTTATGTTATACTTTATTTTATTCCATTCAAAGTCCATGAAAACTTTTGTTGTACTTTAAGGTGTCCCTGTTACAGTGTAATTATACTTTTAAGTACAGAGTAATATTAATTAAGTACATGTACTTACTATATGGTAGGATTAAGGATTGGCTTAGGGTTACTTTCATGTAATTATGCATCATTTATTGTTATTATAATAGTAAGTAAATATAATGTGAAACAAAGACACTAAAATATAGTGTTACTAAACATTTTTAATCTAATTAATTACATGGTATGGTGATTAAGTAATCTAATTAACTGCTAAATAAATTTGATTGTGAAAATACCCACAAAATATCATTTAAAGCTATTATTGTGTTAAATGAGAAATTATCAAGTAGACATTACAAATAGTAGCATTAGAAAGAAATATTTTATTTGATTCGATAAATGTATTACACATAAATCTTTAGGCTACGACGGCAGAACATAAACTATGGAACATTTATGGAAAATGAAAGTCACTAACCCAAACAGCTTTGTTACCAACAGTCTTCAAAATACCTTCTGAATATGTTGCGCAAAGAAAGAAAGTCATTCAGGTTTGAAATGATATGAGCGTGAGTAAATGACAGATTTACTTTTATCCCTTTTATTTATTTATTAATTCATTTGTTTATTTTTGAATAAATTGACTTGAACTTAAAAATGAAATGTGCTCGAGTCCATTCACGATTCTGATTCATTCAGGAGTTAATGAAACGTCTCTCTCTGGAAGGGCTTTTGAATCATTGGTTCACACGATTCGTTCAAAACACTGATTCGTTTAGAAACGAAACACCGCTGTGTTGCTCACAGACACAGGTCTGCTGTGGCTTTATAGGTAACATTTTCATTGGCAAAATTTAGCAAAAACACACAATATTGTCTTTAAAAATAAAACACAATATTAACTTATTTACTGAACTGTTGTATAAAATTGCACTTGTGCTATTTGGACAAATAGCACTGTGCGATATTGCTCTCGCTGCTCATGTTATATTGCTCATATCTTGTGATATAAATATGAGACAACTCATATAGGGGCAATTTCTGTCCCAATATTTAGAATTTTAGGGCATAACTGCATTTATGGAATTTTTGCCCTGCATCATATTTGTCAACAGTCAACTATGAAATGTAAGATGTCGTACAAATCTGGGGGCGGGGTCAGTGTGTTTACTGCATTGAATTATTTTAATGACATTAGTTTTTCATAACTAATTAATTAACGCAATAAACTGACAGCCCTAACTCCATTATATTCTATCTCTTCATCTCGTCAGGTTCATATGGAGGCACAGGACGGAGCGGCGTCCATGTGGAGTTCTCAGCGCTGTCCTTCTATTTCCGCTCATACGGTGACCTGATGGCGGATGAGCTGGACGCGGTTTGTGCGTTTCTGCACGGCAGAGTGATGGCACAGGAGAGGACACTGCTGTACCAGCTCAAAACTAGCTTCAAAGCCTTCCGCAGGTCAGACTCACACACTCACCATGACTGAGCATCTAACCGTTATTATTAATCACATCATCTGTGCTGAGTGTGTGTTGTGTTTGTGTGCAGCGTTGCGTACCGTAACTGCAGTCAGTGTATGGATGATCTGGAGGAAAGCAGGAGTCAGGCTCTCAAAGAGCTGCTGCGCGATTATTTTGACAAGAGGAGAAACCTGGACCTGAGCAAACACTATCAGGATGAAGAGGAAGATGAGGAGGAAGAGCTCAACAAATGCAAGGTGTGACTCTTTCACAGTTTCGTTTATGATGTGAACTCTCTCTTCTGTCTCTGAATCCTGTTGCTGTATTTTGTTGTCAGATGAGGGACTGGGAGGCTCAGATCTGTGCAGACATCAGAGGTTTCCTGTCCAGTCGCAGCGATGAGAAGTTCTCCGGTCGAGCCGTGGCCAGGATCTTCCATGGCATCGGTTTGTTTCTTATGACTTTTTGCTTAAACAAAAGCAAATTTGGGGGTATTTCAACATGTGATTCTGTGCCCCCACAGGAAGTCCGTGTTATCCAGCGCAGATATACGGACGTGACCGAAGATTCTGGAGGAAATATATTCAGTTTGATTTCAATGAGATCATTCGTTATGCTACACAGGAGATCATTAGAACGAGGTAACATGATCTCACGATGCTAGGGTCTGAATGATTTATTTGTGCTGTTTGTCACTCTTTTAAATGTACACATGTTGTGTTTTATAACTTTATATTCAATAAAGACAGTTTTCCAGAGTTGTTTCTGGTGTTCAGCGTGATCTGTAAACAGGTGTATTTGCTCAATCTGTCCTGTAGTGGGCACTATTGTGCTTTTTCCTTCTTTTTTGATACTAGATCCAGATCAGTCAATTTACACATTTATATTAAACAATCCCAAACAACAACATGTATTAACTTTTAGAATGATTTGTGAACCTTGATTAGATGCTTATGCTATGTGTGGGATCTCCTACTGTAAATACAGGCATCACATATGAATATAAAATCCAGCTCCAGAGTCATAAAATAATCATCCTTGTTTAATATAAAGATGATATATAATCATCTTTGCCTTTATTAATTTATTTTTATTTGTATGAAAAGAGCAAATCATTTAGAAACAAGAAATGAAAGATTAACAGTTCTGTTTCAATAACAAATGATCATTTCAATTTAATATAATTTCAAAATATAGCCATTATATATATTTATCAGAATATATTTTTATATTTATATCACCAAAAAAACTTAGAATGCTGAGAAGAATATATATAAAATACCCCAAAATGCATTGGCTTTATATTGAAATGCTTCTAAAAATACTCCTCTACTAGCCAGTAGAGAAAATCCAACTTTTTATCAGAAATCAGCTAATATTACTTCTGTTATTAACACTTACGGAAATATAGATTTTGGGAAATGTATCAAAAGCAGTTTCTTAATATAACGTGTTTGTGTTGTTGAGCAGATCAGAATTTCCACGTTAATGACTGCTGGTCTAAACCGTAGAAGAGTCTTCCTCATGTTTCAGTTTAAGGAAACCGTGTTGTGTGTCAGTTCCATGTGTTCTTCACACAAACTTTATATAAGTATAGTTCATTCAGATGTTTGTCATCATTTACTCGCCTTCATGCCATTGCGATTGATAGACGCATCATAGATACATATCTCAAACAATCTTTACTTTGTTTAGAGCAAAGAAATGTTTTAGTGTAAAAAAATTTAGAGCGTGCTTATGTTATTTTCAATTGGGTGGGGAGAGTGTCTCTGGACCAGTCGGACTGCTTTCTATGTGTTCAGACTTCATCACTATCAGACATGTAGTTCTAAATGTACATCATTATTGTCTGCACATTATATCTAACATTTGTCGATCACCAGGCTGAACCCCGCCCATGACACTGACTGGTCACTTCTTTGGCGTTGGATTGTACGCGGTGTACTTAAAAGTCAAGACCGAGTTAAGACAGGACAAAGCAGGAGCTGCTGAGGAGCAAATCATTCTTTACCGTGCATGTGTAGTCATATTGCCTCATATTTTTCTAATTTTCTGTATGATGGCCGAAAGTTTTGGAGGCAGTGTGTAAACGTGATTAACATAAGATAATGAGGTAATTTATTTTTTAACGTGAAATTTCGGACGAGAATTTCGAAATCAAAAGACCTCAAGTCTCTCTCCTTCATGCATACACGTACAAAACCACCAAAACACCATTATTACATAGATTTTTATTGTGATTAATACATTGATACATAATCTGTCAGGGAACTTCAAGAGGATTAATGACATTTTGTTGAGCTTTCACATGGGGATCAAATACTGGAAGACCAGGAATGTGCAGTTGGCCCCAGAAGGGTGCCCAAGTCCTTCGGCTCCCCGATCACACGGCATGCAGAGAGCATCAGACCTTCACAGCAAGATGTCTGCTCTGACAACAGACGCGCGCAGTCGGGTCAAATGTTTGGGCATGTTTTCAGCTGGCCAGAATGGAAAAACTGCCATCTCTTGGCTTAAACTTAAAGTCAGAACACTGCTAAAAGAGCATATTTCCCATCAATGTTCACTGTTTTGACATTGACAACACACAACAACTTGTGTGTTGATGTGCCTCTTTGGAAATATTGCAGTAACAGGCATTCTCATGATCGCTGACAGCAGTCATCCTTAAGCCCCGGAGACTGGCTCTGGTTGCACCAGTCATTTCATCACCCTCGAACGCCCAGGTCACCTTATATTCAGTTCACAGAAGAGCCAGTCTCGAGAGACCGGTTACCTGACGAAAACTCCACGTTCACATTGGTTTAGCGCAGTGGTTTAGCGTTAATTTCGCGTTAATTTCGTGTGCATATTGAAATTCATTTATTGGAATAAATTTACAAGGAAAGTAACTCAAACCATATCACTGTCACACATAACAGCAATATGGGAAGTAGTTATGTACACAGTACACTAATAAAGATATAAATATATAACTGCTATATGTATTTATATATGTGTATATATACACTCTTTCAGATGCCCCACCCATCAAAATGGCTTCCTAAAAGACAAACGAAGGATTTCCAGGAAAGCATACGGACATGAAAAGGGCACCACACGTGAATTTGCATGTTACTCCACATTTTTACAGCAACACGGTACTGAACATTACATTAAGTAGTGGCTTTTGAGTATATAGAGCCTGTGTGAGCACACAGACAGATAAATAACGGGGTTTTGAGGTTAGATATTTAAAGTGCTTGAAATAGACACAATGCTACAGTTGACGAAAGTAGTAGGACTGAAAACCCATTGTTACATGTCTCTTGGGAAGGTCTGGAGCTACATTTCTTTTGGAAAGTACTACAACATTCTGGAAAAGCCATTAGCGCCCTTCCTTATCCTCAAAACTAGAGGACCTCAGGCTGCAAATGGGTAAAGAAACTTTCATTGAGACACCAGCGAAGATCACCCAACCATGCTGACCATTTCCAGAAATGAAGGACAGTGTACGCTTATATTTGCTCTGCCTCGATCAGGGCTTCTTAGGAGCCAAGCGGAGGGTGTACAATCAGTTATAGGGGTCTAGTGATGTGGCCTTATAACCCCGCTTTATTGTGTACCGAGTCCGTGAGAGAGAGGGGGGGGGGGGGTATTATTCAAAGGACCATATTTCAATGTCCTGCACATAGAAGTCCTCCGTTTTCGAGAGCATTGGATTTCCAAACGTCTTACATGAGTGAGTTCTGCCATGATAGAGGTCGCCATCCAACCACAGCCCAAACTCACCCCTAAGAGTAGAGAATAAGAATTCATTTATATACTATACAGTGGTGGCCAAAATTATTAGAACACTAGTATTTTCACCAGCTAAATAACGGTTTATTTCCATTATTATTATTATCTTTTGCTGTAGTGTGTCAGTAGGAAATATCAGTTTACATTTCCAAACATTCATTTAACCAATAATTGTAATAATATGTGTTTGCACAAAGAGTCTGACAACAGCCAGTGCTCCACACAGAGATCTGATCTGATCACCAGCCAGTCTGTCTGGAATGACACGAAGAAACAGAAGAAACTGAGACAGACTAAATCCAGAAGAACTGTGGCAATGTCTCCAAGATGCTTCAAGAAACATACCTGCAAAGCTACAGTACTGTTAAAGGTTTTAGGCACTTGTGTAAAAATGCTGTACTACGAGGATGCTGTCAAAAATAATGTCATAAATAGATTTTCTTTATTAATTAAGTTCTATTAACTAAATTAAATCAAAATTTGGCTGTGACCATCTTTTGTGTTTAAAGCAGCTTTTGCCCTAGGTGCACTTGCGCATAGTTTTTCAGGGAGCTTTGCAGGTAGGTTTCTTGAAGGCATCTTGGAGACACTGCCACAGTTCTTCTGGATTTAGTCTGTCTCAGTTTCTTCTGTTTCTTCATGTCATTCCAGACAGACTGGTTGGTGATCAGATCAGATCTCTGTGTGGAGCACTGGCAGTTGTCAGACTAGACGGATAGAAATAACTGGCTTAAAACTATATTTTAGCTGGTGAAAATACTAGTGTTCTAATAATTTTGGCCATCACTGTATGTCACTGATAAATGAAATATGTCAACCTATTATCTTTACATACCCTCCACCACCAAATGCTAAGGAGTCCATATCTCCTTTCATGAAGAACATATTGTCACCAGTCCATTTGAAGACCTAGAAAAGTTCAAGTCGTTTAACAATGTTAACTGTCAATGCAAAAACAGTAAACAGTATATATATATATGTATAAGACATACATGCATACTTAATCAATTCATTTATTCCCCACCTCAAATTCTGGACAGAAGGTGAAAACAAATGTCTCTCCGGTGCCATAGAAGCCGTCACTGACTTTAAATGGCTCTGAAGCAAGAGCTCCAAACAGCTGCAGAAAATAAGCCAACGATTGTTTTGAATATTTGATTAACTTCATAATGTGAAAGCTATGCTTTAGAAGTCTATTTAATTTTCACAATCCCCACATACATATTTCCAAAAACAATCTATGTAAAACAACACACTTCAGCTAAAACTCTGAAGCTCAAGCTCATACCTGTCCATCACTGTCCTTGATCACCATGAGTACCGGGGAGTCCTGGGCCTGCATGGCGCGGTACAGGCTCTTGATGCTCATGCCGTGTTTGGGTGTGCTGTACGCCAGAGACCAGGGACAGCCGATCGTCCTGGGGGGGAGGTGCTTGGCCAGCTGAGGATTGGAGTTACAGGCCAGAAGTGAGTAAAGATAAGCCCCAAAAGATCAGGACAGCACAGAAAGGGCACATAGAAGAAACTTCAAGTACATTTATAATAAAAATAAGGGCCTCTGGGAGCCAATTCTACAATAACTGAAATGCCACAGGTAGATGATGAAAATGCCACAAGAGTCCCATGAGAGCTAGCCAAAAGTTGAGGTGCATCAAAGATAAATATGAGAAGGTCAGCATATAGATATGAACCCAGAATCAACTATAACTTGCCTTCTCGATCTGATCAGGTTGCAGCAGGACACTGGGCTCAATCAGACTGGGCCTGAATGATTCGGGTTCTGGGTCACTCCTCACCATGTGTTTGGAGTTCACCTCTTCCTTGGTTGTGATCTGATTAAAAATAGAAAGAAAAGGAGCTGATAAACAGCATCTCACTATTTAATTCTCCCCAAATTTCACAAACATTCTCTTACATTGAGAGCACAAAAATCTGGATGAGTTCTGTATATTTATGGTTAGATTTCTTTAGAAAACTTTAAAATAGCACAGTGTTCGTTCTATCTATCATTTGTTCCATCTATCCTTAATTCATTCTATCTATTCTTCATTCACTCACACTATCTTTCATGTTTGTAATTTCATGTTGAAATATCAGTTGACTGTTCATTCGATCTATTGTTTGTTTCATCTATCCTTCATTCTATCTTTTATTTAACCAATCACTCGTTCTGTCCATCAATCGTTTGTTCATTCGTTCAAACTATTCATTCATTCTATCTATCAATTATTTGTTCTGTCTATCAATTGTTTGTTTGTTCTTTCTGTCTATCCTTCATTTCTTCACATCTATATTTCATTAGTTTGTTCTATCTATCGGTCGTTTACTTGTTCTCTTTTGATCAACCTTTTGTTTGTTCATTCTATCTATCGTTTAGTTGTTCTTTCTATCATTCTTTCGATTTGTTCAGCCTATTGTTCGTTCTATCTATCGACTGTTTTATCTGTCTCATTTATTTGTTCTGTATATATCTGTGATGTATTTACTACAACGTAGTTACTGTCATTAAAAAATCAATCAATCTGTCTGTCACCTCCAAGCCCTGACATGCATCATCCAATCAAATGACTTTTTTAGGTCTTGACTCCAGGTAACTGGCACCAGTCATATCAGATAACGCAATCAAAAATACGCCATGTAAACAGTACTCTCAAAGTAAGAGAACATCTGCAAAACACTGAAATGGTATCTTGCCCCTCCACAGAGGGCATCAAAAGCAGTACAGCTCAATATAGGAGAAAGACAGACTACAGGACGTGAGGAGACACACATTCATCAGCCAGACGAATCAGGCTTTAAAACTGGTAATGTGTGCTTCTACATCAGAAAAAGATGGATGGATGGAGATCAGCGAGAAAATGTACCAAGGGGTCTTACTTCGGGAAGGCTTATCTCAAAGGTTAAGGAATGAGAAGTACAACCGTAGTTAAGCACAGGAATAAAGGTTAGCAGGAAAACAGGGTCGTTTGCCAACAGCAATGCAAATATCAAGAATTTACAATCCACAAACATCAGATTTGGAGCTGATATTTGTTTTGTTTTTTATGCATATTTACAAAAATAAATGAAGTTTACTTGCAAAAACAGATAACTCAAAAATCATGTTTTTTTTATTATGTTTTTATTGCGTTTTATTGTTAGTTAGCTAGCATTTATTATTTTTATTTTTTTACCTAATCAAAATTACCCAACTGCATTTTGATCGAGATTAATTGGAATGCACAATGATAAAATGTGATTTTGGAAAAAACGTTCACAACTAAGTTATCTGTTTTTGCAGACGACCTCTTCATATTCAGTAAAGCCTCAAACGCTTGGATGTTTGCATGATTGCAGGGAATAGGGTTAGTGAGACCTCAACACACTTTCAGGATTGTTTTTTTCTTTAAAGTCAACATGAAATGACATTCACAAGCATTTCACTAAGATAATGTGATGTATTTCAGACTAGAACATGATATTCAACAAGAAATAATGTATACAAGTTTGAGAAGCATCAAATGAGTGCAATAACAAGTAGACTGCAGTACCTACAACGTTTACCTTCTAACAATGCCTACATAGTTAATATCAACCCTCCCTCACTGCCTTGTTAACATCAAGCAAAATGTGAAGCATATTATATTTTTATAATATAAAATATATAACCATTAATTACATAAGAAAATCAGTAAGCAATAAAAACTAAATGACTAAAATATATAATATCCTTATTATAAAGTACTTATTTCTAATATAAAACAGCAATGCTAGCAATAAAAACTAAACGACTAAAATATATAATTATTATAATATATTATAATAAGTTAAAGTTTTATAATATAAAGTAAGAAGTACACTGATTAAAGAGTACAAAAACAAAAAATGAAGAATCAGGCAGCGAATAATAATATACTTGTACATTCATAATATAACATAAATTATAGTAGATTATTACAAAATATTACATTTTGATGAATAAGTAAAAAAAAAAATTGGAACTAACATGCAGTGAAGGCACAGTAAGACCAGGTAAGTGTATTAATAAAACAAATAGGGATCATTGTAATATCATGTTGACTTTAAGAGTGCGATGATTTCTGTCTGAAGAGTAAGTCAGAACAAGCACTGCAGTCTACTTTTAGATACTTGATCAAACCCTTCTGGAAAGGTCTCTGGGGACAAGCATGAGACTAATTACTAGGATATTTGCTTCATTTATTGCTTCCTCTTATTCAAGCCATCTAAAACCCATTTAGTCATTCAGATGGAAATTCCAGTTTCAGTATTATTACAGAAATTCTATCAGCCTTTAAGTGTCATTTCATATAAAAACAGCTGTATCTCAACTCAGGGCCAGTTTTATTATTCCACACCCCACATAAAGACCAGTGCAATCTGCTGATCAAGGGGAACAAACGCTGTAATAAAGCCATTATGCATTCTGATTTAGATCAAACAGTAGAAGAGACTTCTTTTTAATTCAATATGTGAAACCCTATCAGATTTGGATTGATTTTCATACAGTATCCTAACTGTTGAGTTTAAAGTTGAAGTGATCAGCAGACATGCCGTGGCCTTTGTGATGGTTCACGTGTGGAGCGGAGCGTGTGGCACCTGAAGACGTTTGCAGAGCGAGCGCAGGTCCTCACTGTTTAGCGCATCTATCCGCCGGTAGTACTCAGTCACAGAAACTACCTAATGCACAGACAGAATAGTGGTGTTGCATGAGAATCTGCCTGACATCCAAAAGTTAGTTTGTGAAGGGGGAGAGAGGTTATCTGGTATGATCCTCTGCAGCTTAAACTCACAAACTTGGAGATGGAGGAAGGGACATGTTAGTTCTTTATTTTCTGCACAACCTAAATGAGAAGACCAAAATCAAAACTGCAGTAAATAAGAACTAAATGACTGGCGAAAGCACTTTAAATACCACTTGACCCGTGTGTTTCCACAGACAGCTGCATCTGAACTGCAGTCAGACTCGGGCTGGGTCTCATGTGCCATGAATCAGCTTAATCTAACAGGATTCACCTGACGAGATCAAACAGCACTGTCTCAAAGACGGACCACACGTCTTCTGCAACAACTTCCCCAGACCAGCAGCTTAGCAGCATGCCATGTCTCCAAACAACATAAAACAGCATTTTCAAAGCTGAAGCACTGAGCAGTCAGCTGTCTGCCTACCCAAGATCAAATTCAAACAATAATTACGTTATTAATGTTTTTGAAAGACGTCTCCATTTATTTGATCATAAAACAGTAAGTCAAGAGTCAAGAACAGTATTTTGAGATTGTAATAAAATTTCACAATTACTGTTTTACTGTATTTTTTATCAAATACATAAATAGGTGTGCACTATAAAAATTCCATAAATTATAATTTCTTATATTAAGCAGATATACAAAATAAAAAACTGGTTAATTTGATGAGCTGCAAACATGCTGCTATTACTTGTATATTTTTTCATCTATATTTTTTTTACTATAATGCCCAATTACAAAATATTAGGCTACATTTTAAATAATGGCACACACAAAAATGCAGCTGTCAATGTGAATTGACTGTCAACACAACATCAGAAATTATCCATAATCTATAGCCACACATTTTTTCCTGTAACTGAATATTTTGATAAATAGATATGTGGTAGGCTTCATGAAAAACACATTACCCAGAAGTCCTTGCCACTCAGTTAATTTGCCCATGCTCACATATTCAAAAGCCCATCCCTAGTAATGCCATTGGATTTAACTCCTAAATGCAGAAAGCATGCTTTATACTGTAGGGCAGGCTATATGCAATCTATGCAAACACTGCTAATGCTCTTAACATGCACGTGCAGATTTCACCATAAAAACAACCAAGCACAGTTTTCTTTGAAGAGCTTTTTTTATGATGGAGGCATCTTGATTTATAATCGCAAAAGGAGAAAAGTAAACGCAATCGTGCGGTGCATCTCAAAGACGAAAGAAGAAACTCCGTCTTGCCAGAGTTTAGCGCCATTAAAGCGGAGCGTTTCGTGTCGAGTTAAAAACACACTGCGTTCAGAACAGCTAGACAGTTTCATTTCATTTCCACCCGTTTAACTGTTTAAACGCTACAAAGCAAAGCTTTTAAGAAGGGAACGTTCTAAGGCGTAGTTTTCCATGTGGTAAAACTACCGACGACGTTGTGGCTGTCGTGCTTTGATACATTTATCGTAAACCAGAGCTGCGTTAACAATATGTTATGCACGTCAGGAAATACTATACTTACTACACAGTAGTATGCAACTGGATACTTCATATAAATATGCTAGGCTACTGCAAAAACAAGTGTCTGACTTTACCATCATGTCTAAATTACAACAATGTTCAAGCCTAGAAAGCAACAGCTGCTTGCATGCATATGCAGAACCACACTATTCAGTGTGCATGTCAAGTGCACTCAAGAACAAGTCAGCCACACACAAACATTACAACTACAGAGCAAGTGTTTTTTTACCAGGCCAAAGCTGTATTTGGGCGTCAGCTGACATCCCTCCTTAATTCTTCTGGAGAAAAACATCACTTCTGCAGAAAGCCCCGAGATATGCAGGTGTATATCCGATATTAAGTATCCACGTGGACCCACGGAGGTACAGACACTCTTAGAAGTGAACTAGAGGCTTTGTGCTGTTTATATCCCAGAGGGACCAATGGGATGGCATGAACTCATGTGGCCTTCCCTCTGGCCAGCACAGATAAGAGACTGCACAGGGCTTGAGTCATATTTCATAAAAAGTCAAATAGCTGTCTGGAAGATGTTATAAACAAACATGCACATTTATATAGCCTAGAAAGTATCCTCCTGAGATACAGCAAAATCAAAATAAAGTCATAATAATAAACAAACAAAAAATAGAACTAGAAATATTTTACAACATAAATAGGTAATACATACACAAATAAATAAATAGAAGGTTTGAATCATATTTTATAAGAAGACAAATAGTTATCTGGAAGATAGTTTAAATAAAAATGCACATTTATGCGAACTAGAAAATATCCTTCTGAAAGTCAGCAAAATAATACAATAAAATAAACATATATAACAATAAATAAAACAAACAAATAGAAATGTTAAAATACCAATAGAAATGTTAAAAATAAAAAGACTCAAGAAAGCAGAAAAAAAAGTTTTAGCATTTTTTAAATGACATATTTTACACTTTTTCGCCCAAATAAAATGTTTTGTTACTATTAATATTTTATCTTAACAGTATTTCGTCATTATATAGCATTAATATTGTTTGCCATTATAATATTGGTCACTGGTGTCTTCTACCAGGACCTAAATGTACACAAGTAGACAAAATGTATTCCTGGATCTCAAGAAGATATAAACTATTTGTAAATGAACCATAATGTTTTCATTGAGTGTTTACAGTAATTATCCTTGACTATAAAACAATAAAAAGCATCCTCTACATTTCTCAGTCAGATAGTCTTGCTCACTGGAGTCCGTAAGTGGTTTGAGAGGGGGATGAAATGATCGTGTCCATTTGCAGATGTACACTCAATACAGTAACAGCACATTACAATGAAAGGAGGTTACATACCAGTTCATCACATCCTTTGAAGGGGAAAGATGTCGTTAGAAAATAAGACACTGCAACAAGACATTACATGGACATTGACAATGACTGGCAACAGGAACAAGCATGCATTCATACTTAAATATTAGTATTGTGCATAAACATGGTTGAAGCTGCTGAAGAGGACATGAACTCTGAAAGACACACACACACACACACACACACACACACACACACACACACACACACACACACACACACACACACACACACACACACACACACACACACACACACACACACACACACACACACACACACACACACACACACACACACACACACACACACACACACACACACACACACACACTCTCTCTCTCTCTCCAGTGCTGATGTGAATAACAGGCTCATGTGTTCAGGAGAGAACATAAACATCATGTAAGCATATTCATGACCACATGTCTATGACAACACAATTGCAACAAAGACGTCAGCATCAAAGCAACATAACATTTCAATTAAAAACACATGCATGAATTAATTGAAGTATTACTATTTATGACAATCAAATAAACACACACATTACAAATCATTAAAATAGTCAATTATATTTAAACATCATTCTAATGTATAATATATATTCTAGGCTTTGCATTTCATTTTTAGGCTTAACTGGTATTTTTGGCTATCAGGTCAAGACTTTTATCTTACAGCAGTTGTTGTTCATACCTCCCAGTCCTTGAATGTGATATCAGGTACTGGTTTGCCGTGCTCCCCACTTTCAGCATCCTGGTTCTTTTTAACCACTACAAACCCAGGCTCCCGCGTCAGTCCGCCCAACCCTTCTCCATACACATCAGGGGTCCACTGGACAAAGAACGCATACAGGTGCTCTGACCTACAGGAAACACACACACAAAAATGGCCAAGGTTCACTCTTAAGAAGTAACACAAGACCAGGCCAAACAGGACCTCCTCTAGGCCAGGTCTTCATTCACCTCGGCCTCCTACTACTGTCTAATGTGTCTAGTTGTCCATTAAATACAGTACATCAATGTCAATTTAAATACAGATTTATTGTAATTATATTTTTTTAAATATGTTTTGCTTCGTTATGCTATACTATTCCTTAAATTTTTTGATTACTAGAATTACTATTTTTATTTGATTTCATTTTAATTGATATTTAATTATTTCCATAGCTTTTCCAGGCCTAGATATCATAATTTAATGTTATCATTTAAACAAAATTATGATTTTAGTTTAATTTTTAAAACAAATTTTTACATTTTAAATGTAATTTTCAAACTCCTTGATGTTTTCAGGTTTTCCATAAATTCCACCAAAATAAATTAAATTAAAATCTGTATCATTCAGAATATATATATATATATATATATATATATATTTTTTTTTTAGCTAAATATTCTGTTGCTTTGAGTAGGTTTCATATAATGGAATTTAATTATTTGCTAATTTTAGCATTTAGGTTTGATCTAAATTATAATAATTTAATATAATTTAATAATAATAAAAAGGTAAATTTGTAAACATGGTTCTTGTAATCAAGATAATAATAATAATAATAAAACATTTATGGAAGTTAAAGAGATTTCTATAGTATTCTACAGTCAATGTAAATGTGTATAGCTTTTGATTTCATTAGTCAGAAAGTGTAGGAACCCTGTGTGGAGAGCCATAACTTATGGCATACATTATAATTATAATTTATTTGCATACAAATTACATACTTAAAATAGGCTCCAGGTCTATACTAACTGTCTGTATCTAAATCAACCCCAATGCATGTCCGTAGTCTGATACACCACTTTCCTAGATTGCTCTGTTCAATTTATAATGGTCTATGTCAACAGCATCGTATAGGTGATTACAGCATGTTGACAGTGATGAAACCTTGTCCTGTAGGCTTGCTGGAAAATAGCACTGATGATGAGAGATCATTTACAACCATAAACACACAGCCATATAGACAGGCACAAGCTAGGATGCACACACGATGACCTGGTCATGGAGAGATTTGGATGCGATCCAGGCGACTCCTGGGGACATGAGGCACAGCTTACAGGCTATGAGAAGTACGCACATAGGCGAGCACCAGCTAACATTGTTGATGTTCCTTTGCGGTTCAGAAATGACAAAATGGACCATTGTCAATGCTCATAAGCATCATGCGACTGGCCACCAAACTGGGTCAGACAACAGTAGAGCAGTGATCTGTGCTGCCCGTCCCATAGCCACATCTTTGATACATAATGGCACTTCTTTTGCATGGATGCCACTCTGACACGAATGCAGACTCGGTTTGTGTGAGCTTAATAGGTCCAGATGGAGGTCATAAACCATTTGTGAACTACTGATCTCTCAAATGCACACTTAAAATCAGGAATTACAAAACAAGTTACTGTATGTAAACATCATAACTCCATGAGCGGAGATGTCAGCAGACTAAACAGAAGTCAAAGGGTGAAATTATGCTTTTTCGCACATCACACAGTTTTTATGCAGTACAAAGTGATTTTTCATTTTAAATGATCTGTCATGTTCATAAACATGGATTCACATTACAGACTCTCATCTGTTAGAGATAATGTAGGTTTAGCTAATTATGTTGATTTATAGCTCCAAGGAAAGTTGAAAACAAAAACACTGATCCATGCATAATTCAGCCTGGAGATGAAAACACATATACGGAGCATGCAAATCTCTCTTAATCTGTCTGACTGTGGCTGAATAGCTGTATTATACAGAAGTAACAGATTCTGTGACGGATTACATAAGGCTTTGCTTTTGAACATTCAGATTAGTAGGTCAGGTAATTAGTCAGTCATTTCTAGTGGCACCAGATTGATCTCGTTACAAATTGAGACTAAGGATTGACATAGGATAACCCAGCAGATGTATGTAGGTAAATGCTTAGACAAACATTGTGAGCCTAACCTAACCCTCAATTCACACCTGCTGTACTCTTAAAAGAGTCATATAATGAGAAATCAAATTATCTTCGAGATACAGTTGTGCGGTGGAAACCACTTTAACTAACAAACCTGGGCTCCCAGCCCAGGCCACAAAGACCATTTACTGAAACTCCAGCTGCAAAAAATTGCTTGCTCATGTTTGATGTCACATGTATACAGCTCAGCCAATCATAAAAGAGGTCAGTTACATGGGGGGGGGCCTTACAAGTAAAACAGCAAAAACAAACGATTCAATTCTTAGTATCAGAGACAGCATGAAAAGATATGAATGCAAAACTTAAAAAAAAAATATATATATAAAAATAATTAATTTTTTTTTATTTTAATATTGTATTAAAAATTACACTTATGTTTAAAAGTTTAGGGTTGGTAAATAAAATTTTTTTTTAATTGTTTTTGAAAGTGTCTTATGCTCACCAACGCTGCATTTATTTCATAAAATTAGTTTTTACAAGTTAATAATATTGTGAAATATTATTAGAATTTAAAATAACATCTTTCTATTTGAATACGTTAAAATGTAATTTAATCCCATGATGCAATGCAGATTTTAAGCATCATTACTCTAGTCTTCGGTGTCACAGGATCCTTCAGAAATCATTCACATATGCTGATTTTCTGTGCAAGAAACATTTATTATTATTATCCATGTTGAAAATATTTTTTCAGGATTCTTGATGAATAGAATTTATTTGAAACAGAAATCTTTTGTAACATTATAAATGTCATTACTGTAACTTTTGATCAATATAATGAATCCTTGCTGATTAAAAGTATCAATTTCTTTCAAACTTTTGAACAGTAGTGTAAAAAATAATTTAAATAATTATATATTTAATATAAATAGCAGAGAAAATACTTTTGTAATTCTTAAACCTTTAAGATCAAACAATGTTCAGTGCTGTGGAGTTAATACAGCTATAAACAGCATCATTTTATGAATCATTATACATCATTTATGTCCAGAGAACAAACATACATGACACATTGTGCCAAATATATTTGTTCAAATCCCTCACCTTTAGTATAGTCTATAGTCTTGGCAAGAATCACTAATAATGTAAAAATTCACTACACTGCACACCTCAAGGTAAAGAACCTGGGTCTGGAGCAGTGGATCAGTAAACAATTCCATTTTAGCAGTACAGGAAGCGGACATTTAAAGTGGAGTTCAGCCAGACTGGGAATAGCACTGACCTCTCAGAAGGAACAACGAACCAGTACTCGTGCTTCCTGTCTCTTTGGGCGTACTGCTGCATGGAGGCACTGACATGGGAAACAAAAGTCTTCCGCATGGCCCTGCCAACCCGCAGGCTCAGGAACTTGTGCGACTTGGACTTCTGCTTGCCTTTGGGCCCTGGCACAACTGGGACAGGAAACAAACAGCACAAAGCACCTGTTTTTCACAGTTATCTCAGCATGTCAAATTAAAACCTGAATCTTGCATTCTATTTATACTAATCTATATTTGAGTATATTTATGGATGCTGGATGCAACACATGCTTAATAAGCTGTCATATTGAGTGAGCTGATGCTGTTAGTTTGCTGCAGAGAAATACATAAACGGAGCAAATTAAATCTGTGGATCTACAGCCAATCCAGCATGACTAACTGAAAATGGATCTTTCAGTTTATTTTTTGGGCCTCATCATTATTAGACTGCAGAAGTGATACAACAGGATCATATGTAGGCTGACACCTCAATATATTTGTACGTTCTGTTATGTCATCAAGGATTGGATATGCTTTATATAAGCAATACCCTTGGGCAAGAGAAATACAATGAGAAATAAGCTTAAAGGCAACATGAAACATATTCACAACCCATTTTACTTGCATTTTTATTTTCAGTTTAGAGTGAAATGTCATATTATAAAGAAAAAGTAGGATGCCGGGACCCATATACAGTATATAAAACATATTCTTTTGGCACCGGTTTTATATAAATAAAGAAGAATAGTGTAATAAATGTAATTAATAAATGTAATAAAAAATAAAAAAATAAAAATGCACTTTTTTTTCTATTAGTTGACGTTATCTTCCCTAAAAAGTTATTCTGTCATCAAAACATGCACGTGTATATGTTCATATACACTAGTCAACATTTGAAGCGGGATCAAAACCTTTCATCAAAGTTGTCCTAAAACCAAAATGCGTTCTTGTCATAGGACAACTTTGATTAACTTTTTGATCTACATTAAATGTTGACTACTGTATATATGCATCTCTAAAAAAAAAATATATTAATTTTGTGTTGATGTTAACAAGTGTGCTAACCTTCCTCTGTACTCTGTCCCTCATCTGCTCCAATCTCATTAGCTGGTGGAAAGTCATTGGACATCCCTTGCTCTCCTTCTTTCATTTCACTGGTTGATTTCATAGTATGTGCTTCCATGCTCTTCTGTGTCTCATGGGCTTTTGCTAAATCCTCAACAGCCACAGTGTCCGAACAAAGCGACTCAGATGTGGTGCGTGATTTGGCCTCATCCGCAGCCTGGTCCCTCGTCACGTTCTCAGACACAAACTCACTGGATACATTTGCAGTATTCAGACTCTGCTCTATATCACTATCCCTCCATCCTCTTCCCTCAGTTTCTGCATTTTGTACAGCTTCTTTTACATCCTTTTTGTCGACCATTGAGGGTTCTTCAGTGGCTGTGGCGGCCTGGTTGATGGTTTGCACTGATTCAGAAGATGCACCGGAGGACTTTATCTGCTGCAGCTCGTCAGAAGATGTTGCGAGTGGAGAAAGTTCTGACTCTGTAAAAACGTCTTCGGACAGAGATGCTTCTGTACTACGAGGGGCCGTACTGGCACTATCGTTGCCCGTCTCACGGATTTGGTGTGCTGCATCGGCTGCATTGAGACGAGGCGCCCTCTTGAGATGGCTCACCTCAGTTACAGTAGGCTCTAGCTCTAGATCTCTTGGTTGACAAAAAAAAAATATGAATCATGTGTCATTTTAAAAAGTCATGCATTTCCAGTGTTAAGATGCTCAAACCAAACAGTGTCTGGTCCGCATTGACTTACATAGTATTTGTTTTTCATACTATGAAAGTCAATGGGGACTATCAACTGTTTGGTACCAACATTCTTCAAAATCTTTTTTTATTTTTGGTTAAAACCAGCTTTAGGGTGAGCAAAAGACTAATTTAATTTTTGGTTGAACTATCCCTTAGGCCGTCAAGCAACTTACGGTGGCACACGCTCTCGGACCCTGATGTCGGTGATTTCCCTGCACATGGCTGCAGACTGCACCTCCTCCAGCGGGCACATGATCCCGTACTCCTCACATCCTCGCTCCTGCACCAGTCGGTCTGACTTATGAGGGTCAAACATGATGTTGTTTGGGGTGACCAAAAGGACACCACTGACTATTCCCTGAAAGACAGAACAGAAGATGGCAATGAAACATTGGTGGACCATACACTACTCTTCCATGGCCAGACTTGATTATCACAGCAAGGACGGAACATATTGTTCTTGTTATTGCACATTGATTATTCTGGTCACAAAACGCCCACTTAGGCAGGAAGAGATCGACATGAAATGCAACCAGCCAAGCTTTTGGTTTTGTTTTTCTTGCGCTGTTTAGTGGAAAATCTGAAATCAGTGATACTACAATAAAAGATCAGCATGGAATTGTGGTCTATAGGAGAAATTGTTCAGAAAATACTGTAAATAAATAGTAAAAATGTGATAGACTTTGTATCATAATTTTCATACTTCCAAATGTAACAAGTACCATATAATCCACAAACAATTCTGAAAATAAGGTGAAATATTTTTACATTTAATCATTCAGCAACATTAATAACATTAGTTAATTTGAGCTACAACACACATAATAAATATAATTCATAAACAAACTAGAAATATATGCATATGTAGACACATCCAGGTCACAATCATCCAGAGTCCTGTCAGAGATATTCAGATAGTCCCATAAAATCCCCAAACCCACTCACTTTATGAAAAATAAATATGATTCGCATACAAAACACAACTATTGCTGAATATGAAACGATTGTTCACACTAAGTTACACATGGTGATGGTTCACGTCTCACATGATGGCAGTCCCAGTATCCACACATACGGAGAACAGCTGGATCATCTGTAGTCTGCTCCGTCACCTTGAATGGACCGTCACCACCCAGATCAAGGTGGCTCAGATAGTCTTGGACTGTTGCCCCAAAGGATGAGAGCATTTCATTTGCTGTCTGTGGAGAAGTGTTGCTTTCTCCACAGCTGGTCATCTGGCATCCTTTACCCACAGTAACATACTTTCCTTCCCTGAACTGATTCCCCTGTATAAAGCGCTTCCCATGATGAGAATCGCTTTTTGTTGTGTTGGGCATCCAAACTTTTGAATGGCAGTGTTTGTATGTATGTATACAGTATATCTTTTAAATATTTTCAGTTCACAGTTCACAAGTTATGCCACAAAAACCCTCATCACAAAATCCAAAGTAAAAATCTGTGCACCTGACTATTTTTTACACAGAAAACTATCTCCCTTGAAACTTACCTTGCCATCTGTGATGTATTTGCAGTTCATTTTAAGGAACTTTTCTGTAAGCGCCTCTTCTTCCTCGGAGGTGGATGACACAACTCTGGCTGGCCGTGAGGGCCCGTGGCCCGGGCCGGGGGTGCTGTGCCTCCGATGGACATTATCTGAGTCCTGTCGGGATGAAGTTTGAGTGAGAAACAGCTTAATCAGTGGTATCCCTCGCCACATTACTCTGAATGCGGCCCAACCCTGAGCTTATGATACATCCTCTAACACACACACACACACACACACACACACACACACACACACACACACACACACACACACACACACACACACACACACACACACACACACACACACCACACACACACACACACACACACACACACACACACACACACCACACACACACACACACACACACACACACACACACACACACACACACACACACACACACACACAGTCATCATAACAAGGAGGCTTGGAAATAACAACCCATTAAGGCATAAGGTAGATCCCTTGAGGGCTTTAGGCTGTAAGAAAGCTGACAGGCGGAAACCAAGGAGACCGGGGCAGGTTTCCTAACATGATGCAGCACAGGTTGCTGTCAGCATCTTTGTTTGTGTGAGAGCTCATTATAGGACAAGAAAAAGGAAAGTCACTGCTCACTAAAACTTGGTGCTGACACACCAATACAAATCTAATGATTATAAAAAGTTACTTTCAGCTTTTCAAAATGTCCCATACATTGCAGCAGAATCCTGAGCTCAAATGTGAACAAACTGAAACTCCTGGGTTTGAGCTAAAATCAATTTTTAGATATTGAACACATGGTTGACTCCTCGCCTGATGCATTCCAACATCTCACACAAAGAGCTCAGTGAAACACAGACACACTGAGGCACCTTATACTTGACAAACAAACATCACATGCTTATTTAATACCAGGTTGTTTACTGGAGTGATCAAGCAAGTGATGATGAGAATCAGATATATTTTTAAAAGTAGTCTACTAACTGCATGTATTTTACTACTACTACTATACTACTACTACTACTACTACTACTACTACTAATAATAATAATAATAATAATGCTTCTTGAGCACCAAATCAGCAAATTAGAATGATTTCTGAAGGACCATGTGACACAGAGGACTGGAGTAATGATGCTGAAAATTCAGCTTCACATCATGGGAATAAATTACATTGTAAAATATATTAAATAGAAAACAGTTATTTTAAAATATAGTAATATTCTAAAAATTCCCGGACTTTTGACTTTTGAACAGTAGTGTAATATTAAGGCAAACACAAATGTAGCAAAATGGTGAACCCGTGCTCTACTCATTAATATTACACGTCTACAGTCTGTAGACAAATATAAATGTAAGGCTGCTGTGACTGACTGCACAGTTTAGATTAACTCCACTGTGTGTGTATAATCAGTATGCTGAAATGCATAAGAGAAACATGAATATTGCATGAATGTTCATGTGACAGTGTGTGTTTTCATGTAATGTGATGGTACTGTAACTCCAGGCTATTAAAATGACAGGGATATGTGTGTGCATTCTTATTTGTGAGATGCGTATTAATACTAGAAGTGTTCCTGTGCATGCTTTTTCCATTGATGACTCATTAGAAAATGCAAGTGCACCCCTGAATCTCTGGCAATGGGCAGCATGACCAGTAAATCTATGAGCATATGGAGCCGGAACTACACACACGGACACACACTAATCCAACAGAAGTGACACAATCCATTTGGCAACCTCAAAATGGCAGTCCAGGACACAAATAAGACCCTTAAAACACACAAGGATAGATGAGCTCACAAGTATCCATGGTGATCTTTCAAAGATATCTTCCTTATTTTTTGTCATCCAATATCACCAACTAGGGACAAACATAGCCGCGAGGAATGCAATCTGTCTGAATACAACCATTACTTGAATCTCTGGCTTGATAAAGGAATAACAGCTGTCCCCAAAAGGGAAATTCTTCACCACCCCCTTGTGGACACAAAACAGTTTGAGACTAAAGAAATAGTTCATCCAAAAATGAAGATTCAATTATCATTTACTCAACATTAAGATGTTCCAAATATGTACAGTGTTTACGGAGTACAAAAGGAGAAATACTGAAGAATCTGATGGCTATATTCTCCCTTTATTTATAATTAATGGTGACTGGAGCTTCAAACCAACACACAAATATATAATTAGTACATAAGACTTATGCATTGTAATTCAAATCAATATTTTTAATAGGGGCGGCAAAAAAGAAAAGGAAAAAAGCCAAACAAGTAAAATGACGCAAAATAAAACAAACTAGGACAAAACAAAACAAAACAAATGAAATGAGAGAAGACAAAACAAAAAAAATAGGCAAAGCAAAAAGACAAACTAAATCAAAACAAAACATAAAACAAGACAAGGAAAAGTGAAACCAAATGAGACAGAACAAACAAAAAATAAAACAAGACAAAACAAAAAAGAGAAGACAAAACAAAACAAAAAAGCAGGTTTCCTTCTAATCAACTCAAGTTGAATTTGAATAAATACGTACATATTGTCAGACCATGTCCTGTGTCTCCCTCCCTCTTATGTCCATTTTTGTTTTTCCTGTTCATTATGAGTTAGTTTTGTCCCAGCCGTGTTTTGATTATGTTCCAGGTGTTTCTCAGTAGTTCTGTCTATTTATAGTGTGTTCTGCCCCATGTTTCCTGTCGGCTGTTAAATGTCACGTCAGATGATGTTACCTGTGTTGCTCCTAACTTTGTGTCATTAAAGACAGTATTATTTGAGTTTATCTCTGTGTTTACTCGCTCCTTGCTCCCCGAGATTGTGACACATATATATCGATTAAAGCAGGTCTTTAAAAGCTCTTCAAGCATGCAAAGGAGTTTGGACGCTGATTTGGATCTCTTGCCCAATTCAATAGGACAGGTTTCGCTCAGTGACTACAAATTAATAAAGCTGGTTAAAATAAATGGAAAATAATTGAATCGATGTAAAAATGCAAGGTATGCAAAGTAATAGTCTATAGCACTTCTATTGCACTTTACATGGTCTACCGAATAAATTAAGACATAAATTGAATTAGTGTGAAATCATGTTCCAAGCCATTTCACTTGATAACTTGCTGTTTTTGAGCTGAGTAAGTCTTCATGTTATACTCAACGGCCCTTAATGAAACCCAACTGATTACATGCATTATTGAATTTCTCCATCCCTCTTCCATATAATGGAAATATGCTTATACATCAGTAACACACACTGAGCTAAAAGATTACAGAATATCAGATTCAGTTATTTGGACCTCAGAACGGCACACTAGAAAGCTAAATAAAAAGGCTGCATGCTCATGAGACAAAAAACAGGCTGTCAACATAATGCCACAATTCTCCTGGCTTGACTAACAAGACTTCGGCATTCAAAATCCATATTTTCCTTTAAAACAATGATAGAAGAACAAGTACAAGCCTGTCCTCTCGCTATATATGATCCCCCTGTAAGCTTTGGATGAAGATTGAGATAGCACTTACTGTGGTGTTCTTCTCCAGATCAGCGTCTGAAGAGGTGAGGGAGAGGGGGCTGATGGGACTGAGCGAGGGAGAGCTGTCCGCACTGGAGATATATTCCGGATCAGGGACATACAGCACCTAAAGTGCAACATATGCACAGAATTTATATTTATATCATCTCGCATGCACGCAACAAATGCCATTTTTCCAAGTAAAAATGCTACACAAGCAGACATGTTGTTTGGCAAGATATACATTTCAATTTTCAGATTAGATCTAGTCAATATAATCAATTTTTTTGCATTAAAAAATATTCCGAGATATAATCTAATCACTTCTGAACTTCCAAGATGTTAAAGTGGGAGAGAAACTTTTCATAAATGGAGTCACTGACAGATAGATCTGTAGTTTTTGTAAAATAAAATAAAATAAATAATGGGATGATAAAGAATGAAAGACTAAGCAGAATAAAATAGCCAACAGTTTCTATGCAAGAACCTTAGATTTTCATTTGATCAGAAAAACAGTTTTTGATTCTTACAAGTCCTAATTGTCACAAAATGCAATGGTAAATGCCAACCTATGATAAAATATTGCTGCTAAAAATACAATAGTTTAATATATTTGTAATGGCTCATCAAGATGTCTATGCAAAAGTCACATATCACCTATTTCGGCCAGCTTGGCTCGGGTTTGGTTATATTTTTCTGCTTTTCCCACAGCTCATAAACAACTGTTGTGTACTCTAGGAATAAAACTGATCTAAATCAAACACACGTCGACACATAAAAAAAAATAGTACAAAGCATAAATCAAGGCATATAAAGTGTTTGATCTCCAACAAAACAAAATGTCAAATAAAGAGATGAATTGCCATTCACAAACTCAGCAATGGAGCTATTTACTGAACAAACAGAACTTCATTCTTCTACAAAAGCCACAGTTCTTGCCCAGAGGACTCTTTCTCAATTTTAAACGGTCTCCTTACCCTCAGGATCACGATATCTCTGCTCATTAATGTGAAACTGTAGAGTCACCACGATGAATCTGCTACTTAAGGAGGCATTTGAAATTTCAGAGGGGGCATATTTTTCACCTCACCCTTTATTACACTAGACTCTGAGAAAAGCAATTGACTGGAAGAGAGATCAGCTGGACTTAGAGACCATCTGCTCTGAAAATGAAAAGACCATACAGTACCTTGCCAGGGATCACAGCGCGGGAGAAGAGTTTGTTGAGCTGGACAAGCTCGTTGGGAGTCGTGTCAAACTTCAGTGCAATGCTGTTGAGTGTGTCCCGGGACTCCACCTAGAGTTTAGACACACAAAAAAGTGAAATATTGTTTCGTTAGCTTAAAGCAAAAAGTTCTAAAACGAAGACATCAGCTTCTACAGGGCTGACTAAGCATTCGAATCTGTTGGAACAGCAAAACAAGGCCCTTGTGAAAACCAACCAATGCGTTTTATGAGATAATGAATGTAATGAACCTGTAATGAATTATTTAAAATTACATAACCATATACAATACTGAGAAATATTGCAGTGATTCACATTTTCACATAAAAATGTATAAGTTTACATGATTAAAAATAGTTAAAACAATGTAAATACAAAACTGTTCAACAAATCTTTCAAATTTGAGATAAGAAAAAAAATCTTAAAAGCTATATAGTAATCTTAACCTCCAAAGATGTTTTAGAGGGAGAAACACATTTGTTAAATGTTTTCACTGGCTGATCAATTTATAAAAACAATAAAAAAAATATTTGTATATATAAATAATAAAATGCAAAAAAATAAATACGATTCTTTAAAAATAATGTCAATAAAAAGAAAACCTTGCTACATGTACAGCGTTAGACTTGTCATTTGCACTTATTGTTGCTCTTTTGTTGGGTTTGATTGCTTCTATTTTCCTCATTTGTAAGTTGCTTTGGATAAAAGCGTCTGCTAAAATGACTCAATGTAAATGTAAAAAATCTAATTAAAATAAAAATAAATACATAATAAATAAAAACATTAATATAATAAAATACAAAAAAATAAAAAAAATTATAATTATTTTTAATAAAAAAAAAATAATAATAAAATAAAAAAACATTTTAATATAAAAATACAATAAAATAAAATACAAACAATAAAATAATGATTTTTAAATTTGTAATAAAATAAATTAAAATAGGAGTGACATTTATAATCAATACTGGAGTGATAAACAAGATCAAATAAAGCAGGTAGAAATACCCAACAGTCTCTGCAAAGCCAGGCCCTGAAAATCAACCAGTGTATTTTTCATGTCCACCTGTAACAAAATGAATTATATAAAATTATGGTTACCATATAGTTCCTGTTTTGTCTCCCATTAATCTAAAAAACAATATTAAAAGAAAATAGTGCTATTTTGTTTTCACATTCGCCCCGTGTTGCATGAGAATATATAAACCCATGCTACCAAACAGTTTAAATCCCCCTTTTGTATGATTTTGACCATTTAGACCTAAACTAAACATATTTTATATAATCTATTACTCTCTAGGTGTTAAATCAATATCTTTCAAGAGCACACATGTGTTTGATTGTGTGATTGAAGCCAGAGCGCTAACCTTCAAGATACAATATCTGTCCTCCAGTGCCATGGGGAGATGATTGTCTACTTTGCAAACAGCATTCAAGAATCTCTAAATGTCAGGTTAAACATACAGAAGAGTGCACAGAGGAGCGTACTGAGCTGCCAGCGTGATGAAAACACCTCAAAAACACCTCACCAAATAAAAACAAAAGACATCTATAGAACATCTATAGAACATCTATAGAAACTGAACCATGAAAACTGCATTCAGTGAATTGAGTCATTATCTTGAGACACAAACTATAATTAAGCACATTCAGATTGCAGGATATATACGTGTGTTTGCTGTATGCATGGCTTGTTGCAGTTGCGAGATGTGACATGCGTACGTTTTGATAAATCCCCCGGTGGCAGGATCTCAGATCACCAGATCACTCCGTCACCTGATCCAAATCATTGATTCTCATTGGGTATCGCTTACAGTCCAACAGCGGGACATGAATAATAGAGGGCCATCTCACCGTCTGCATTCAGATTATCCTTCAGAGGGACCCTTCACTGACTTTTCTGATCGCTCTCACACACGTCTGCATATTATCTTGTAAAAATATAAGTCTAAATACGCATACATACATTTTTTATTTATTTATTTTATTTTATGCATTTATGCTTAAGTCTCTAATGCTCACCAAAGCTGTAAAACCAGTAATATTGTGAAATATTACTACAATGTAAAATAACTGTTTTCTATGTTAATATATTTTAAAATGTCATTTATTCAAGTGACGCAAAGCTGAATGTTCAGCATCATTACTTCAGTCTTCAGTGTCACATGATCCTTCAGAAATCATTCTAATATGCTGATTTGCTGCTCAATTGTTATTGGTGCTTCAATTTAAAGAATCCTTGCAAAATAAATTAATTTAACTAATTTCTGTTTAGGAAGGTTGGTGGCTGAAACCTTCATCATATTTTTTCCCCTGCCTAAATGTAAAAAATATTTTTTCAAGTGCAGATATTTATATTATTTTTTTAACATAAATATATTAGTCTCTGCACCTAATTAGCTGGTGTGGTGAATGCATGAATTAAAAAAGTGCACTTACCCCAAAACTTTTGGACTTCCCAAAAAATGTTAAGCAGCTAAAACTCAACATTAATAATAATCAGAAATGTTTCTTGAGCAGCAAATCAGCATATTAGAATGATTTCTGAAGGATCAGGTGACACTGAAGACTGGAGTAATGATGCTGAAAATTCAGCTTTGCATCATATGAATCAATTGCATTGTAATATATATATAAAAAAAATCTTTAAAACTGTAATATTTCATAATGATTCCTTTTTTCATCAAATGAATACAGCCTTGGTGAGCAGCATAAGAGACTTCTTTCAAAAACATGGTACATATGTGCACACACACACACACACACACACACACACACACACACACACACACACACACACACACACACACACACACACACACACACACACACACACACACACACACACACACACACACACACACACACACACACACACACACACACACACACACACACACACACACATAATAAAATCTCATTCAACTTCCAGTTTGGATGTAATAAACTGTCCATTTCAAGTTTTCCTCAAATCTCCCACCCGACTTCCAATATCTGCTATGGAATGAAAGCTCATATGAGGTACATGGATCTCATCCCAGACTCAGTAATGAAGTACAGTTGTTGCGTAGCTCTAAGAGCATTGATTGATTAAGGCCATCAATCTCTGTGGTCACAGGGCCACAATCACTATGATTGGTTGAGTGGATATTAGGGTGTGCAATTACAGAGAGAAAGTGTACGGTTTCACAACACTGACAATAAGAAAGAGAAAGGTGGGGGCTTGGTTACAAAACACCAACAGCACTACCTACAAAAAAACCTTCAGGAAATCATTTTTAAATGCCTTCATAGCAGTTTCAATAAACTTTCTCTGTGACCAGGGAATACAGAAAAAGCAAAAATTGATAACCCAAACCTAAGTATTAAAAATGGGCATTTACCTTGTCCTGCACTGTACGTGCAACAAACACGACTCACGTTGAGGTGTGCTATTATTCTCCCAAATGATCAGACTCACTGCCATAGACTGGACCCAAGCCTGAGAGAAATTTATAGAGAATATCATAGAAAAATTGTGGTGGACTCTTTTGACTTGGACCAGTAAGCATTCATCTAGCAACCACCCAGAATACCTAAACAACTGCATAGCAACACACTGGCAAACACACACAACTCCTTTGCATCAGAACTGCTAGATTTACAAGGGTACCACTCGCTTTCCCCCCCCAGAAAAAAACAAAAACAAAAACATCAAGCTTTTGATATTGATATCATATATTCTAAAATGCATACTACTCAAATGTCACATGCTTTACGTAAAATCAGACATTTGAACCTTTTAACATGCAGTAAAATGGTTGAAAATATACGTATATATATATATAACATGATATATATAAATAAAACTTGAACTAAATGAAAATTAGACATGTTGACTTGGCAAATAACTGATTTTTTTTTAGCTGAAACACAAAAATTACTAACTGGAAAAAAAAATTAACAACTAACAAAACAACTAAAACATAACTTACAGTGAAACAAATAACCTAATAATATGTAAAAAGAAAAAAACTAATAAAATTGACAAAAGTACATACAATTAGATATATACAAATTAAATTAATATCAATATTGAAAATGAAAATAATATTAAACTGATCATATAAAAAAGCTTATTCAAAATAGTAACAAAAATGTTAATACTAATAGTATATAATTAATGCTAAAATAACAGTGATCCTGATATTATCTAATTTCAATATCAGGTCAATAATATAATTTTTAAATTAACTAAATTTACAAAAATAAACTACAACAAAAAATGTACATGAATTAAAAAAATACATATAAACATACTACAATGTTTTTAATTACTGCAAAAACAATAAAAAAAAAATAAAGAAAGAAAATATTTATTTTTTTTGCTGTATATATACACACACCGACTTTCTAAATAAAGCTCTATGTCACGCAGTTAAAGGTGGCTGACAGAAGCACTGTCTCCCTCTCCCAGCATCCCCGGCAGTGCCACTGTTACCATGGAGAAAGTCACCACCTGATTTGAGGTCATCTCAAGAGCATGTGGAAAAAGCTCTCTTTTGCTTTCTCTTTCTCAAATCGATTCAAATGATAAAGGCATATTTCTGAACAGACTTACACAACAACATAACCCCATCTCCTTTTATTACAGATTTACATATTTTCCTTTCACAACACCTGGCTTCACCGCAAAAAGACAAACAAACTACCACCAACAACAGCAATTAAAGTCACTCCGGCAGCACACAATAACAGCGATGCGCGTGAATGAATCACACCTGATGTGCACACTCACATTTCCATCCCAAACATAATTACACACATGCGGCTGTGTGTACACACATTCATCCTCAGCCCAGCATGCAAACACACACACACGCGCCGGTGCATTATGTAAACAGAGCCACCTGGATCAGACAGACAACATCTACTACTCACCATGTACTCCATAGTGCCTTTGGGCCTCTGGAAGGATATCCTCCGCACATCTTTCCTCTCCAGCGCACTCTTTTTCTGCCCGGTGTCTGAAAGTAAACGAGGGAGAGCACGGGTTACGCTAGTCATGGTCCTTCTTTCTCTTCTCATCTCCTCTCCGCTCCGCTCGGTCTGTCCGTCCCACCCACCCCTTGAGTTTGTTCGACCGTTAGCACCAGCCGAGAGAGAGAGAGAGAGAGAGAGAGAGAGAGAGAGGGCGCTTGTTGTTAGTCCGCCTGCCCGCTCCGCTCCGCTCACATGGGAGTGGCTCTCGGCTCTCGCTGCCGCTGCATGCAGGTCACTGTGTGCTTGGATACACCTCTCCAGCTCGCTCTACTGAGACATCAGGCTCTGCTGTGAGTCTAAGTGTCCTGGTGACAAGAAAATGCCATTAAGCGGTGGAAATGTTTTGTGAATGGGTTATAAATGTCATTTTTATGAGCACATGCTACTTCTGTGGGGATCTACTGTGTGCTCTGCCAGCTGATGCCATATGTGAATGAATGTCTGAGTTTATAGCACAGCAGATCTGATTCTGATATTTAGACGTGACAAATAAAATAAGAGTGATTTGTGTTTGGATGATTCAAATCTGCACTTAACATGAATAAAATGTGATGTTTTTTAAACTCAAGTTTATTGGAAAATCACAACATTGTGGTTCCTCGTTACTTTTCTGTATAATGTATTCAAATGTAAAGAAGCACTTTAGTATAGGGACCAATTCTCACTATTAACTATAGCTGCTTATTAGCATGCTTATTATTAACATATTGGCTGTTTGTTAGTACGTATAAAGCACATATTATGCATGACTATATTCTATATTTCTACCCAACACCTAAACTTAACAACTACCTTACTAACATTATTAAGCAGCAAATTAGGAGGAGTGAGGCAAACGTTGTGGTTAATGTTTTTTTCATGGCGATAACTGGACATTAAAAAAGTGTGACCATATGTAAAATAATAAAATATGCAAATGTTATAATAAAATATGGTATATCTCTTGTCCAAATATAACTCCAATTTTGTTTAAACTAAAAATCCATCATAAAAACATTGATTATTACATTACATTAAAGTTTAACTACATTAAAGTCTAAAGAAATTACAATTTTTATTGTGCATAATTTCCAATCAAGCTGTAATTTTCGCAAATATTTAACTGTATTTTGTAAAGCTAAAACTACAATAAAGATTAAATTAACTAGTTGAGCGTGGAAAGCGTGTTTTAAGAGAGTTTATTTTTTAAGAGAGTTTATTTTGCAAACACCACAGGACTGAAAGTGACCAATGTTGAAGAAATACTATATATATATATACACACACACTCACTGGCCTCTTTATTAGGTACACATTGCTAGTACCGGGTTGGACCCTCTTTTGCCTTCAGAACTGCCTTAATTCTTTGTGGCATAGATTCAACAAGGTGTTGGAAACATTCCTCAGAGATGTTGGTCCATATTGACATGATAGCATCACACAGCTGCTGCAGATTTGTCGGCTGCACATCCATGAAGCGAATCTCCCGTTCCACCACATCCCAAAGGTGCTCTATTGGATTGAGATCTGGTGACTGTGGAGGCCATTTGAGTAAAGTGAACTCATTGTCATGTTCAAGAAACCAGTCTGAGATGATTTGAGCTTTGTGACATGGTGCATTATCCTGCTGGAAGTAGCATCAGAAGATGGGTACACTGTAGTCATAAAGGGATGGACATGGTCAGCAACAATACTCAGGTAGGCTGTGGCGTTTAAACGATGCTCAATTGGTACTAAGGGGCCCAAAGTGTGCCATGAAAATATCCCCCACACCCTTACACCACCACCACCAGCCTGAACCGTTGAGACAAGGCAGGATGGATCCATGCTTTCATGTTCTTTACACCAAATTCTGACCCTACCATCTGAATGTCGCAGCAGAAATCAAGACTCATCAGACCAGGCAACGTTTTTCCAATCTTCTATTGTCCAATTTGTGTGAGCTTGTGTGAATTGTAGTCTCCGTTTCCTGTTCTTAGCTGAAAGGAGCGGCACCCGGTGTGGTCTTCTGCAGCTGTAGCCCATCTGCTTCAGGGTTCGACGTGTTGTGCGTTCAGAGATGGTATTCTGCATACCTTGGTTGCAGGGGCGCATTAATGCACAGGCTTCAAGGGGCTGAAGCCCATGGGCCTACACTAGAAAGGGGGCCCACTGACTGCAAATAAATTATATTTTTCGAATAATTATTTATATGGGAGTTTGCAGCAGTGACAACAGCATTCTGTAAACAAACTCACACACTCATTTTCAGCGACGCCCTGGTTGTAGTTGCCTATATAGTGAATGGTTCAGTTTAGGTTCCCCCCACACAGTTTGTGTAGTTGGTATGGTCCACCGATATACTGTAAGCGGAATGCAGCACAATTAATGCATTCCCTACTAGTAAAGTAGCCCAGCACGAGAGTGTCTTTATGTTGACGTGCAGATGTACAAGATAAATAACACTGCTGCGTGAAAGGAACTGTATCGGACAACTTTCTGTAACATCATACAGTCCGAGTTCAGTAACTTGCATGGATGTAATACGTGTGTCTGTTAGCTGAAGGTTAGATTAAGGTGCTGCTTCAAAGTCTCAATTTTAAATAGGAATCATCTATTGCTTAAATGCGATCAATAAACTTTATACGGCTCTGATTTAATTAATTAAACGTGAGCACGGCATGTTTCAAAATAAAAACGCAGCTAGCAAATTACCAAACAGTCCACATTTATGCCAACATGTCGTGTTGAATGATGATGATTAATGAATATTTCGTGTGATTTGTGGTGTTTAAATCATACATGTAAACTCACATTTCAGCCAGGAAGGTTTTGCATTTTATTTTCATATTACCTCCGTATAAAGCATGTAATAACGTAGTGTTATGTAACGCCTATATTCTGCTGTTCCTAAGCGCTCCCTTGTGGCACTGGCAAAGAATGAATTTGCATATTCACTTAGCCTATATTCATATTTTATGCAGAACAGTGAGTGCGTTTACCTGCACCCTCTTAATGCGATTATAATGAGATTTTGACAATATTGCAATTAATCTTTATCTCATGTAAATGCAATACTTCGATTTAAATAATGCGATTAAGCTCATAATAGTATTAACATAGTACGCCGATTTTAATCGAAATATACAGGCATGTAAACACCTTAATCGCAGTATTGCCGCTCTGACCAAAGTGCGCATGCGCCCGTGATGTAGCCTAAATGAATGACAGGACGCGCACCTGTAGTAATACGCAGATTAGAAACGATGGAGGCGAAGAAAGCATCGCATTTCTGAGGAAAACACAACTCGCTGCCACCTGTCTCTGTTCCTTACCCTCATCCAGAAACGGCGAGAATGCGACGGCAGCATATAGGCAAACAATTGCCTACAGCTCAACATGGCAAAGACTGAGCTTCTTGTCTTCCCTGCCACTCCAACTCTACAGCATGATTTCACCATCCAGCTAGGTTCTTCTACAATTCTACAATGTCTGGCTAGAATTTGCTCTGAACAATGCCTAGAAATTTGTATTACAAGCACTTCCTGTGCCTGTTTGCTTCTTTATAATGTATCGCTTATTGTATTCCTCAATTGTAAGTCGCTTTGGATAAAAGCGTCTGCTAAATGAATAAATGCAAATGTAAAAATTATGAGTGTTGAAAACAGTTGCGTTGTTGAATTTTTGTGAAAACAGCACAAGTTTCAGTTCAGAAAAACAGCATTTATTTGAAATGTTTTTTGTAACATTATAAATGTCCTTACTTTCAATTTTAATTAATTCAATTCATCCCTGCACAATAAAATAATACATTTCTATTTTTTTTATCATATACTGACCCAAAACTTTTGAACAGTAGTGTATACCAAAACCTGAATTTACAGCTGATGCAAGCAGCCCACAAACACTGGCTTAAAGGACAACTGACAGCAAATCAGTCCAGATAGCACCTTTACTATCTCAGGACAACAAATCATGCTCTCAGCCTCTTATTATCTTGGCATCTCTGGCCATGACAGGATATATTTAGAAGCAGCTTCCCAACAGTGGCGGAAATGGCTCCCTGACTGATACCCGTGAGCAGATGCCTTCACAGACGCTCACTGACGGGGGTGAAGGGTCTTTGGGTGAGAATGGACGGTGTTCACTGTGGCACGGGCTTCCTGCAGAGTTTAGTTTCAATTCACCCCAGACAAACTAATCAGACTCTCCTGGAAAAATAAGGTGACAGGGTTAGAACTAGATCTTTAGATCCTGATTGTCTTTAGCCAGGATCTGAATTTTCAAACCAAACTGACCTTGAAGGAACATAAGAATGAAACGATACCGTTCCCATTTTCTAAAAATAGGTAAACTGCAAATGGCAAGTTCTTCAAAAGGAAATCATCACTTCTATCCATTGTTACATATTCATGAAAAAAGACAGAACATCTAACTATGGTGAGTGTGCATAAACACATTCTCATTAAAAGACTATGTACCTTAAGACTGGCCAGCCTCAACTGGTTCTTTGTTATTCAAAGATTAAAGGAAGCTGGAGTCCCAATTAAAGTCATTCTTCCTCAGTGTAAGCTTGAGGTAAAGACAGCGTACCAGGACGGTTTGAAATGCCAGCTGCTCACTTCAACACAAATGATACTCCAGGGACTCCTCTGTCAAAGTACCTGAGCTAGAGACTGGGAGGTGCTGAGGATACAGCTTTGGCATTAAACGCGTCACATGCAGGCCAATTTATTCTGTGGTGTCCCTTTTGTCCCATAAATGTCCCATCAAAATGAAACTGCAAGGGCCAGCAGTTTAAGCCGAGCATTAAAGGGACCAGATATTGAAAATAGGCATTTTACTTGCTCTTTTTAAATAAACGAGTTCAGTGCACCATTTGGACACTAAACTGCCTTTCAAGACCTCGAATACGAAAGGCTGTGATATACTTGTGGCTGAGTTCTTTTTCGTTGCTTAGGGGTAAAAAGAAGTTTAAAATACCAATGCAGCATTATTAGTGCACTTTCAACTCAATAACATAATAAACACAACAAAAATGACAGTGGTGAGAAAACAGCAGTTAAGAAAGCATCTGATAATGGGGATGTGGATATGCTTGAATGAGCTCTGCCATTCACACTCCAATCAAGTCATGTGGTATTTATTAACATTTTATATAATGGATTAATTTAAAGCAAACAGCTTTACATTGCTAAATATGAAAAAACAGCGTATGTGTCACTTTTAATTAGAACTACAACTTCAATTTCTACTATTAAGCAGCTCTGCAGTGCATTCATGTTTTCACTCATGTCCGACCTCAATGGATTAAACAGATGAAATAAACCAGAGAAGATTTCCATGTCAAAGAAGGCGGAGCCTCAGACCACACCTACTCATTATGTACAGTTATTGCTAGACAGACCAATGGTAGTTTGAAGGTGTTTACCAGCTAGAGTGAACATTCCAGAAATTTCACATTGACCATTTTTAACTCCCAAAACAAACTCTAAACAAAGTTCCTTTTGGCCGATTTTTGTTTGAAATGACGTGACACCAGTTTGTTCTTAAGTTTGCAGCTGCAAAAACAGGCCAATACAAAGCTGTCATTGTTATGATGTCAGTCTTACATTAGCAAAAACAACCTGTTTAAATCTAAGGATCCGAGAAGGGTGGAAAATCATGTAAAATTAAATCATAAAGTTCATTACAATACATGGCCTTTGAGGGGAAAAGAAGTAAAATACTCAAAAATGTCCAATGTGTCAATGAACATGGCTTTTACATGAGCTGTAAAAGGAATAATTCACCCAAAAATAGAGTCGCCAATCCAAATCTAAGACAAAAAAAATTATTCACAACAATATTATTAGATGACTTTAGAAGACTTGGAATATAGTGCACAGGTCATGTGGACTGAATTATTGGTGTTTTTGGAACTTTTCTAATGGAAACAATCAAATTGTTGTGAAATCTAGTCATTTGAATAGGCACGCAATCTGGAATTTCGAGTGAAAGTGAAAGATTTTCTGCAGACTTCGTGTCATTGACCAACAATATGTTTCTTAGTTTGAAAGTGACTACTGTGTAAGCTGTTCTTAATATTTTTCCACTTTCTTATCCGTGAAAATTCTAATTGAATTTCAATAATATGACTGGGCTTACAAAAATTAAAAAAATTCTATATTAAAAAATAGATTTCATTTTACCAATATGCATTACGTCAGGGTGACAAATGTGATTATTTAGAGGAAAGATATTGTCATCTTAATAAAGACTCTTACTCTTTAAAAAGGCAGGGTAAGATATTTTTTCTAAAAAGAGATTTGTTTGCTTATGCACTTGTTTGCTGAAGCATTTGTTTGCTTATGCACAGGATTGCAGCATTTGTTCTCTTGCAGTGAGATTCGCCAGAGATGTAAGCAGAGAGGGCTTGAAAAGTGTTTAGGTCAGCTGTGAGAAACACCGACTCAGCAGTCTACGTCTCCTCCCATCACCTGTCACATTACAGGAAAGAGGAGCAGGACTCCCGAGTCATTACATGGATTTATAAACTGCTGTCAATCAAAGTGTCTGTCACTCCCTTCACTCCCCGGCTGTGGGGTTGAACGAGTTACTCACATCAGCTCGTACTTGAGTGGCTCTACAACTTTTTAATTGCGTTAGAACTGGAGATTGATTATTTTTTGAAAAGTAATAGAAATGTATCATGAAATTGTGATGGGAACATTTTTTCAATATAATTTCATTTTATTTTAAGGACTATGTTGGTTTAATTTCAACATAGTTCATTTTATTTAATTGTGCAAACTTCACAAAGGGACAAATGCATTTAACAAAGCTATTTTTGAGTTAAAACACACTTCAAACAACACCAGTGAGAATGTTCTGTGTTAAATTAAAATGTTACCAAACATTTGAAATGGTATTCGCCAAATCTTTCCATCTTTTACACATTTGCACAACTGTTTTATATATCAGTTGGCATGTTATAAAATACACCAGCAAAAAAATAAAAAATAGGCCAACCTGCAATCAGTATAAATTACATTTAGTGAATCAACCAATGAGAAATGAGTCCATTGGCAAGTTTAGATTTGTGATAGAAAAAGCTTCATATATTGAGTCAAATTATCCTTGCACATGGCGGCCTGACTTTGCTTCCACAATAAATCTGTGATAAATGCCATGTAATCTGCCTGAGCTGCAAAATAACATTCAAAATGCATCGTTTAAACAGCTCGACTACACATGCAGCTACATCAACAAAAATGATCAAAAAAGCACCGCAATATGACAAGACAAGCTCTTTCATTTGTGTTATTCTGCTTTAGACTGTTCGATTTAAGTAACTTTGGAGACTTGAAACTTGATTTGACACAATGCCTGTTAAAAGCAGGCCACATTTACTTATATCACAAGGCAACTCAACCACAAGCAGTTGTGTCCATCCTTTGCTTTTTTATATATTATTTATTTCTATATTAGTTTATTTAATAATGCAATAATAATAAAACATGTACACATTAAGACAATACAACTAATACTTATTATAAAGCTGAAAAATACAAGTTTCATTCAAAATTTCTAATTAATTAATCTGCAATGTTTACATTTCAGTAATTTGTTACCTATAGTGTATATACTGCAAGTTTAAAACACCCTCTGCTGGCTTAACTCAGTAGTGTCTGCAAATGCAGGTCAAACTTTTTTTATAAAAATTATGACTTATGACTTTACAAGAACTGGTCAATTTTGTAAGCTTTCACAATTTCATTTAAAAAGAAAACAAATAAATGCCATATTTTTTAAGACATTTACTGTAGATTGATTATGGGGAGTAACACTTACAATTTCCATCAACTCTATTTTTGTGTTTTTCTACAGGGGTTCTGCATCCATTGCACTTCACTTGAGATGATTAGTTTTTGTGAGCGTGTGTGTGTGTGTGTGTGTGTGTGTGTGTTTGTGAGGGAGCCACATAGAGGCTCAATCTCCAATACATGCACACAGCTATAACAGGCTTTAAGAGCCAAGACTGCTGCACTGTGCTTTTTCTTTAACCCCTGCTGGTTCTGAAAACAGACAGAAAGCATCCAGGACATATATACTGATTGCATCATGTTCACAGAACAACCACAAGAGCAACATTTAAGAACAAGCACAAATTGGTAAAGCCTCTGGGAAAAGTCCCATATCTAAGTTACACTGATAAACATTTATGAAAAGCATTTATTTAAACTCAGATGTGATACTGTTTAAGACGGTGAACAAATCACCATGATTAACAGTCTAATTAGTCTGACTTACGGCATCTAGTAAACCAAACCGGCAGAGATCTGATCAAAGGGCTTTGATTAAAAGATTTTCTCAGCAGACAGTTAATTGGGAGAGACGCCCGACTGCTGGAGAACTAATAGCAGAACTGCATCATCAGTCCCACGAGACTGAACTGAAGCCTCAGGCCCTGCAGGTAACAATGTGAAACATTAGCCATAACGGATGCAATGCTGGGATGTCACACAATACCCCCAGTATCTGTCCTTTGGGAAAAATCTTGCTGAAGTCATTACTGCATGCTCACAAGGTTAACCGAGCTTACTCTGTGGCTGTCTGGGTATGAAACTACACAAAATGCACTCTTACATGCTCACCTGAGGGTTCGAGTGCATTTATTCACCTAAAACGCTCCTAAAATGGGCTTTATGAAGTTTGATGCATCATGGCTATTTGTAGTCGTGCTCAAGACATCAGAAGCTGTTTGAAAAGAGCTTGAAAAAGCAAGACTAGTGGAAACTCGAAGTTCAATATGTAACGGCCAAAACTGTGTTTGCATGCATCACATTATTGTGCGGTGTGCCCTTTAAGAGACTGATCCCTTCACTTATAACGTGCACTATATGGTGATGACGTAGAAGGACTACGTGACTGTGAAACGAGAACCACCATGGATGATAATTCCGCTCTGCCTTCTTGTTATTATTTTGTATTTACTCTTGTTTGTAACGCCAAGAAAGAGTTAATCTCTCATGTATGAGAGGAGCGCGTTGTTGAGTACCAACCATTAAATGTGTGGGACACCAACTTTTCGTTTTCCATCTCTTTCATTTCATGGATTTAAAGAGTTATCCGGGTCAGAGCGTTACAATTGGCGCCCGAACAACTTGAAGCTGGATCCGTCATCTACGTGGAATCTGCGGCGATAAAACCCAAAAGCTACGAGAGTTGGGGAACTGTGAGTGTGTTCAATTGACATCGTTGGAGCTGGTGAGATTAGCTTGCTAACGCTAGGTGCCATGTGTGCGACGAACACCTGTATTTCTGCGTGAGTGGATTACGCCAATTTTTCTTTGATGTGACGAAAACAGCGGATTACTTTGGAAATTTTGTGCTTAATTGGACATTTTGATATCGAATTACGAACTGATTGGTGCAGACTGACATTTTGTTTATGACCTTTCTGGGATATTTCAGCACGAATTTTGTGTGTGTGCGTTGAACTTGACTGCACAAGCGAATAGCAACGTTTTTTTTTCCAAAGACTATTCGTAGTTCATTTTTGTGCATTGGAACTGCGTTTTGAATACTTTGAGGAGACAATACACCAATTGGAACAGTTTTATTTTTCTTCATCGTGAACTGAATTTATTTATGCTGGACTGAAGGGTAATTTCTAACTTTGGGCATATTTGCATGGTCAAATGACTTAAAGACATTTTATTCAATTTAAAGAAGCATACTCTTGCTCTGGGTCTATTGAAAAATACTAAGCTCATGTAAAAGAGACAGTGAAAAGGTTTTACTAACATTACCAACTCAAAAGGATTATTGATGAGAGATTGTTGAATTTTGTTGCTGATTTTATTGATGGGGTGTGCATTTTAATAGCAGGTTATATTTTTCTGGGTTACATTTAAAAAATTTACGGTTGTTATATGCTGTTTATGTGAATGCACATTTACTGTGATGGCTACTCATCCAGACCTTAAGACTGACTTGACCTACTCATTACCAGATTCTGCTCCCAGACAGAGACATAAGTTACCACGGCGAGTGAGCCTGGAGACTCAAGTGGAACTCCTACAAGCTGAAGTTTCTGTGTTGCAGCAGTGCCTCAATGATTCTCTCCAGTTGCAGCAGAGTATATTAAGACGTTTTGGTCCTACTGATGTTGACACCCCTGCGGCGCCACATGCACAGCTACCTCCTATGGCCAGCTCTACGCCACACAGCCATGTTCCTCCAGGGCAAGTGCCATTACAAGGTATGACCTTCTCACCACAGCTCAATTCTTCTGATGTGAGTAATACTAGCAGAATCCTTGCATCTGTACTGTACCAGTCAAGGCTTGAACCACCTGTGTTTGCGGGAGATGGACACGTTAGTCCTGAGGATTGGCTACAATCGGTCAATGTTTACAGAACTTCCCTTGATTTAACCGATGCTCAAATTCTTCATGAGCTGCCACGGTTTTTGGCAAAAGAGCCAAAGAAATGGTTCTCTGTCCTTGACACACATGTCGTTACATGGACCCAGTTCTGTGATTTCTTCAGGAAAGTCTTTCTTCCTTCGGATAGCCAGGAACAAATAATGAGAGGTATCTTGGACCGTGTACAAAGTCTCGAAGAGCCCCTTCCTACCTTTGTGGCTCACATGCTAAGTGAATTCAGAAAACTGAAAACTCCTCCGCCGGAGCAAGAACAAATCGACCTTATTTGTAAACATTCTCTTGAAAAGTATAGAGTGGCTCTCTATGGAACTTCTGTTTCTTCAGGCATGGATCTTCTTCTGAGGGCTCACGAGCTCCATGTGGTCCTGGGGCCAAGTAAATGTTCACTGCCTTCAACGCAGAGTAAAGCTAAATTTGGCAAAGAAATCTACTGTTACAAGTGCTCCCGCCCTGGCTTCACTTCTCGTACATGTCCAGACTGTAACTCACTTTCTGGAATGCGCTCACAACAAAGTGAGCCCCATAATGCACATTCGGAACCTCCTCTTGATGCAAGAGATACGAACAACCCCGAAAGTAGCAATGCAGGGGAAGGGAATCCATTTGTCTTGCACAAGGGAAACTTCAAGGGGGGGAGGATGATTCGCAGAGGCAATCCTCCCTCCAGAAGATAATTTCGCCTCAACCGACTGATGCTGCTGTTCCAGAACAACCAGTCCTTTGTCATGTGGAAGATCCCACATCATCTTCTTTTTGGAACACTCCATTTAGAGTTAAAATTAATCTACATGGCCAGGTGTTAGATGCTACACTTGACACTGGCGCGTCACTTTCTGCTGTGCAAGCGGACATTGTTCAGAATCAAGCAAAAATGAAGGTTAACATTAAACCATGGTCTGCTCCCCCGATCCAACTAGCAGATGGTGGGGCATGTCAACCCTTAGGACTGACATGGTTGGCTTTTGGCTTTATGGGACAGCGTTTTTATCACCGATTTGCCATTGTACCACGCTTACCCTCAACCTTGGTCTTGGGGATGGACTTCATGTTGCGTGCCTCCATCACCATTCACATCCCATCCAGATCTGTTGTCATGGGCGACGATCCTTTATTACTAGAGGGGATGGAAGACAGGGAAGTGCAGGAGTTGGACAGTAGCTTGTTGTTTATGGAAGTCCCATCTTCCGCACTTCGAGGAAAGGTTGAGGAAGCATGTCTCAGTAATACTGAGAAGGAACAGCTGTCAGGGCTACTTGAAAGTTTTTCTGACCTCTTCGATGGTCACCTGGGTCGCACATCACTAACTGAGCACTCGATAGATACGGGGAATGCCAAGCCAGTCCACCTTCCCCCTTATCGAACCTCCCCAGCCAAAAAGCAGTTGATTGAGGATCAAATAGGAAAAATGTTGAACGACGGCATCATTGAACCTGCAACGGGCCCTTGGGCTGCCCCTGTTGTGATTGTTCAGAAACCTTGTGGTGAACCACGATTTTGTGTGGACTATCGTGGATTGAACCAACTCACCGTGAAGGACTCTTATCCATTACCAAGGGTCGATGAGTCCCTTGACTTCCTTTCAAGAGGGAAATTTTTGACCACAATCGACCTTGCTCGGGGATACTGGCAGGTCTCCATGGCAGAAGACTCGAAACATAAGACTGCTTTTGTTTCACATTGTGGGCTATTTCAGTTCCGGGTGCTTCCATTTGGTCTGTGCAATGCACCAGCGACCTTTCAAAGACTAATGAATAGTGTCTTGGCTGGTCTTATTTATAGGTGCTGTGCAGTCTACTTGGACGACATTGTTGTGGCTTCACCCACTTTCAAGCAACATCTCGATGACCTCAGGGAAGTCCTTTCACGGCTCAAGTCCGCTGGGTTGACCATTAAACTAGCCAAATGCCAGTTTTGTCGCAAAGATCTCACCTTCTTGGGTACCGTGTCTGTCCAAGTGGCGTCCTGCCGGACCAGGACAAAATGAAGGCTGTTATGGACTTTAAAACCCCTGTCAATGTGAAACAAGTGAGGCAGTTTTTGGGCCTATCAGGCTATTACCGTCGCTTTATACAGGACTACGCCCGCCATGCTGAACCACTGTTCGCGCTCACTAAAAATGATGCTCCTTTTGTGTGGGACAGTGCCTGCCAAGACGCCATGGACCTTCTGAAACAAAAATTAACTTCGGCACCTGTGCTAAGTTTTCCTGACTTTACTGAACCTTTCTTTATTCATGCCGATGCCTGTGATGTGGGAACTAGGAGCTGCACTGATGCAGAGAGATCTGCATGGCAGAGAGGTTGCTGTGGCGTACGCTAGTCGGGCCCTGCATAAATCGGAGAAACCTTATTCCACGCCTGAGAAGGAATGTCTGGCTGTCATTTGGGCCCTTGAGCACTTTAGGCCCTACGTTGAGGGTCTCCATGTCACAATCTTCACTGACCACAGTGGGCTCAAGTGGTTGATGTCCCGTCCCAACCCCACCGGCCGCCTTGCTCGTTGGTCTCTCCGCCTTCAGGACTTCGATTTCGATATTGTCCACAAGCCTGGATCTCGAAACAAGGTGCCTGATGCTCTGTCGAGGAATCCTCTACAGGATGATGTGCCACCAATGGACATACTTCCTGACTACGCTGTGATTGGTGGTCTCGATCTCCGTACACTATCTTCAGTAACTCTTACGGATCGATCTCATGTCAGACAATTGCAACTTGATGATACGATCACAGGTGATCTCCTTCATAAAATGGAGGCAGCGCTCCAACAGGATAGCGACGGGGATGATTGCTCTCAATATTCCATTCATGATGGCCTGTTGTACTTTAACGATCCCAAACCTGCTTGTGGCATCCACCCTTTGAAATGTTTAAAGCTGTATGCTCCTACGTCTCTCAGAGGTACCTTGCTGAGGTATTACCATGATCACCCAACTGCAGGTCACCTAGGGATAACCAAGACCTTGGCCCGACTGAAGTTCAGGTTTTTCTGGCCTAAAATGGCATCTGAGGTGAAGAAATATGTAACCTCTTGCACGGTTTGTCAACTAACGAAACCAAGTCAGAGAAAGCCTGCTGGTCTAATGGTCCCAATTCGTCCCCAGAAACCTTGGGAGTATGTTGGGGTGGATTTTGTTGGCCCTTTGCCACGTACTTCCCGCGGCAATGCTTTCATTTTGGTTTTTGTTGATTATTTTTCAAAGTGGGTCGAGATCGTGGCAGTGAGAGAAGCTACGGCTCAAGTGGCAGCAAGCAAAATGCTAAGTGAAGTGTTTTCCCGTCACGGGGCCCCCGCTTATCTAATTTCAGACAGAGGTTCCCCTTTCGTGAGCGACCTATTCGAACGGGTGCTCACACTCCTGGGAACAGAACATCGCCTCACAACGGCATATCACCCACAGACGAATGCCACAGAGAGGGTGAATCGGACTCTGAAGACAGCAATTCGAGCATACGTGGATGATAAACACACCACCTGGGACCGATATATCCCACAAATTTGCTTTGCACTACGAACAGCGCCTCATGAGAGTACGGGTCAAACCCCGTCCATGATGTTGTATGGGAGGGAGTTAGACACTTCATTGGATCTGATGACTCAGCCTGTCTGGAATGGAATGGAGGAACATGAAATCTCTTATCCCGAGAGTTTGAGATTGACGTTGCAAGAGGCACATGACCACGCAAGGGCAACCCTGGAAATCAGTCACAACAAACGGAAGCAGCACTATGACAAAAGACGTCGCTCTGTTTCTTATGCCATTGGTGACCTTGTCAGAGTGAAAACCCACCCTAAATCAGATGCACTGGCCAATTTTACAGCAAAACTGGCGCCCTTGTACTCTGGTCCATACCGTGTCACTCAAGTTTTGTCTGATGTGAACTACAGGCTTGCAAAGTTGGATACAGGACAGGATGCTGGTGTCTATCATGTGGTAAATATGCAACCTTTCCACACTTGGAATGCATGCAGCAGCCATACACCAAGTGGACCTCAGGATGGGTCTGAAACACCCGATGAGGGATTGGAGGACAATCTTCTGGTAACACAAATAAGTGAGGACCAACCTCAAGACGCATGCTTTTCACTGCCTAATGAGGCTGATGTTAATTGTGACGATTTCACTGACAATGCACATGACGTGACCAAGCATGACATGAGTACTCGCAATGCTGACACTGACGTTAGCACATCTTCACGACATACACAACTTCCTGACTTTGACGTTGATCTTGAAGGTCATCGCTACAATCTCAGACCTAGACTGGCCCCTAGAATCACCTCAGGGTGGTCAGACAAGAAATGGACTAACGAGTATCATACTGACAGATTGGATCTGAAGTAGTAATGTGTTCATGTTACTAGTAAGCTGTTCTTTCCTTGCATAGCAATGGGCATCTAGGAAGCTTGGTTCTGATACTTACGTTTTCATGTTTTGTTGAAAAAAAAAGAAAATTGTTTTACACATGGTTTGGTTACACAAGCTTTTGTTTCTTTGTGATTTGTCTTTGAAGAGCATAATGTGTAATTATGTAGCTTGTACTGACATGTATGCCAGTTATTGCCTTTTGTATGTGAAACATGGTATGGGTTGATAGATTTCCAAATTTCCATGTATGGAGCTGAATTCAAATGTTGTCCCTATATTGTGTACGGCTGGGGACAGCCTTTTTCTTTCCGGCGGGGAATCTGTAACGGCCAAAACTGTGTTTGCATGCATCACATTATTGTGCGGTGTGCCCTTTAAGAGACTGATCCCTTCACTTATAACGTGCACTATATGGTGATGACGTAGAAGGACTACGTGACTGTGAAACGAGAACCACCATGGATGATAATTCCGCTCTGCCTTCTTGTTATTATTTTGTATTTACTCTTGTTTGTAACGCCAAGAAAGAGTTAATCTCTCATGTATGAGAGGAGCGCGTTGTTGAGTACCAACCATTAAATGTGTGGGACACCAACTTTTCGTTTTCCATCTCTTTCATTTCATGGATTTAAAGAGTCCGGGTCAGAGCGTTACAAATATTGCAGATGTTCTTGCTATTTCAGTGCATTATTTATGGTGAGCAACTTTGCAAAAATGTTGTTCTGCTGGTAACTTTTAAACTGTCTTCAGAGCTTCACTTGAGCTAGAACCAAAACAAGGGGGTTTTAATTTACAGGCCAACTAGATTGTCTACCATGTTGGAATTTAAAACTGTATTGTTTTCTTTAGACCAATCACTGCAAAAGACTAGATTTTTAGTTTTGGAGAAACTTATTATTACACCCAAATTAAACTGACATCTATTTATCAAAGAATCCTGAAAAAAATGTATCATGGTTTCCACAAAAAAACTAAGCAACTGTTTTCAACATTGATCATAATAAGAATAAATGTTGAGCAGCAAATCAGCATATTAGAATGATTTCAGCTTTCAGATTTCATCAGAAAATTCAGCTTTGCATTACAGGAATAAATTAGATTTTAAATTATATTAAAACAGAAACACTTTTACATTCTTAATTTAAATTTAGAACAAATACATGCAATAAATGCAGTCCCGGTGATTATAAGAGACTTTCAAAAATATTTAAGAATCTTACTGACCCCAAACTTTTAAATGGTAGGCTATATCTTTCAAAAAGATTATTAGACGGAGTGTAACCCCTTTGAAATGGCCAGATTCATCAAGATGCTACAGTCAGAGTTACAATGTGTTTATTATGGATACTGTAAGGGTTCTCTGTCTGAGACTAGTGCCCCTCCTGCAACCTAAGAGTAATTACTGTGTGTGTGTGTGTGTGTGTGTGTGTGTGTGTGTGTGTGTGTGTGTGTGTGTGTGTGTGGAGGTCCACAGAGGGATGAGGTCCTCTTTTCTCCTCCAATTACAGTCTCAAAGGTATCCGTTTTCCTCTTGCCGCAGAGCCAGACAGCCAGTTCCTGTGCCAACACTAGATTAAGCATAACTAATAAGTCTCACTGGACTATTCCTTTCCATTGTAAGACAGTGTTAATGTTACTGTGTTCGATTTGGACTAGATGGGGATCCTTCTCTAAGATCTTTTATAATGCACAGTAAGTAATTCTACACCCTAAAATCATTAAGAACTTAAAATTAGATCGAAAGCAAATACAGATACATTGTACGTTTAATATAAAAAATAATACAAAAAATATTAAAATGATAAAAATTACAACAGAAAAAATAAAATAATAAATAATAACCTAATATAGGCTGTTTTGCTCAGGAAGCCACAGGAAACATAAATCTGTTCCTAAGGAATGGATTGAAGCATAATAAAACTGGGCAGAAAGGTTAGTGAAGAAGACCTCACACACCTACGGTATACCCTCGCTTGAGCTCTCCACGTCGAGGACTACGAGCCTTTTGGATGTTAGTGGTATTGATCTCCTTTTGTTCACTAAAGGCTGATCTGGCCACATTCCGTATGAGGGGCGACGCCAGCAGGTCTTTGACGAGAGAACCAGCATAACCCTCATCAGGGATGTCCACTGACTGGGACTTCTTCTTCAACCTAGAATAAAAAAGGAGGAGAAAATGCATTACATTTAAAAGACAATTTACTGCAGTAAATCTTTTTATTCGAATTTTATAAATAAAAATATTATAAATAAATCACTTTTTTATTTTTTTATGTATGCATGCAAACTATTCAAAAGTCTGGGGTTCTTAATTTTTTTAAGAAATTAATACTTGTTTTGCCTAGTATGCATTACACTGATGAATAAAATAAATTAATTAATAGAAAAATTGATTAAAATAATGTATTATTATACATTTACTGTATAATATCATAATATTAAGAAATGTTTCCTGAGCATTAATTCAGCATATTAGAATAATTTCTGAAGGATCACGTGACACTGAAGACTGGAGTGAAAGCTGAAAATACAGCTTTGTTAAAATAAGAATAATTTACATTTTAAAATATTTTCAAATAGAAAACATTGTGGTTTTAATAATAATTATTATTTTATTATTTATTTTAAAATAAAAAATGTTACTCATGTTTTAATGTCTCTATACGAACACAGCATCTGTACGAACACAACATCAAGCATTTTTGCTGGAATACCACACAAAACTCAATACATATTGTATTCTGCTTTATTTGAGAATGAATGAATGAACGAATGAATGAATGAGAATGAGCTTTATTGGCCAGGTTTGTTTACACATACGAGGAATTTGTTATAGTGACAGAAGCTCCACAGTTCAACAGAATGACAGCAACAGGACAGGACACAGATAATAAAAGAATAATATACAAATAGACAATGTACAAAATAGCAAAAACACAATATATAATATAGACAATTATGTGTGTACAGGTATGGTATGTGCAAATTAGAAATGAAAAAATAAGTATGTGTGATGAATAAGTAATGTATTATAGTGTTGTGTGTTCCACGTTTAATGTCAAGTGTTCATGAGATGGATTGCCTTGAGCGAAGAAACTGTTCCTGTGTCTGGTCGTTCTGGTGTTCAGAGCTCTGTAGCGTTGACCAGACGGTAACAGTTCAAAGAGGGAGTGTGCTGGATGTGAGGGGTCCAGAGTGATTTTCCAGCCCTTTTGCTCACTCTGGATGAGTACAGTTCTTGGAGAGTAGGGAGGGTTGTAACAATGATTCACTCAGCAGTCCGGACTACCCTCCGTAGTCTTCTGAGGTCAGATTTGGTAGCTGAGCTGAACCAGACAGTTATTGAAGTGCAGAGGATGGATTCAATGATAGCAGAGTAGAACTGTATCAACAGCTCCTGTGGCTGGCGAAGGAAGTACAGCCTCTGCTGGGCCTTTTTCACCATGGACTGCGATTGTCCTACTTCAGGTCCTGAGAAATTGTGGTGCCCAGGAATCTGAATGACTCCACTGCAGTCACCGTGCTGTTCATGATGGTGAGTGGGGGGAGAGCAGGGGGGTTTCTCCTAAAGTCCACGATCATCTCCACTGTTTTGAGCGTGTTAAGCTTCAGGTTGTTAAGACTGCACCAATTTGCAGAGTCCTTAAAAGTATAGCATGGAGTAAACATTTGTAGTGACTTTGACCCTGACAGTTCTTTTGGAAATGCTGCAGTAAAGGAGGAAGCCGAAGACTAATGGCACCACATCACTAATGATGGAGACAGACAGGCAGCCCTGTCCAGTTGACCTGACCTAGATTCAGAGCGAACAGTCTGAAGACTCAAACTCACTCATTCACCCGAGCAAAGAGCTCAACGCATACAACTGCAGAACAATAGAAAGCATAATGCTGCTAAGACAAGTTCACTCGCCCTTTTAGGAATTAACCAACCCTGAGGTCTCCTACTCATATTCGAGCTCAAAACTAATTCTGAGAACTTTGAGTAGCGTCATGGTAATGTAAATAAACACTGGCAAACTAAAGCAGGTTGCTAAAGGATTCCTGTTGACATTGGTAAAGGGGGCTTCATTCTCTCGGCTAAATCAGGCTTCATTCTCACGACTAGATCACCTGCTTTTATTGTACCATAGGGTGACATTAAGACGCCATAAATCTGGGCTGAACTTATCAGCTAATGGACTCGCTCTCATTTACAACAGGCAATTGTCACGGTAAACGTGAAACTGCTCACCAGAAGCATTCTACATGTCAACAGCATTCAAGCTTAATCTAAGAGTTTATCAACAACACCCAGGTAGTTCATCTGCAGAATTGCCTACTGTAAACTGGTTGTGATTCGAGAACTACCCAAACCAACAAAAGAAACTAAACAGCTACCTTACATGAAAAAAGGATAACTGAAAAAGGACACTGAAAGGATAGTTTCAGGGTTCCTATACATCTTTCACTAATGATTTCCATGACTTGTCCTGTCATTTAAATTTGAAACTAGATTTTTCACAACTTCATATCAATTACATTCACTAAAAACTGATGATGTGAATTGTCAATTTGTTTTAAATGACCTAACATTTCCTAACATTTTCAATGCCAACAACCAAGCATTACCATGCCATGTGTAAATTAGCTGATTAAAAAATCATCAAGTAGAGTGAACTGCTCGCCTTTAAAACATCAAAAACACAACACAGTCAAAGGAAAATCCACTACAATACCTGCATACAAGCTTTTAAATGGCCATTAGGTGCCATTTACCCATGCATGAACCCACTGAAATAATCTCCATTTAGATATTATTGTATTGCCACAAATCACATCAAATCCAGGAACACTGTTACACAATTCTGACACTAGGTTAACAAGAACATTTCTATATAATCATTAAACACATATTAAGCTTATTGAATAAAACAGTGTAGGTTGTAAGTGATATCAAGTTTGAATGTTGGGTTCACTGAACAGCTCATTTACAAGTATTTGAAAATACTTCAACAACGAAAACAGATTAATGCATTAAAACATGTCAAACTACCAGTTATAATATGTCTGCATCAGCATGGAACATGTTTAACGAAGGGAAAGAGAGCATTAATGGAGATTATGACTGATGTTAAGCTGCTCAAACTCCTGCTGACAAAAACTCCTTAAATATTACATAACAGCAGCAGGTGTTAGATCGATACCCTATGGGCGCTGATCTTATTAGACAGTAAAATATTAACTAACCTAAATCTGCATAGTACTATTCTGGTTTATATATCACCTAAATGTCTTGTTATATCTTCAGCCAAATGCAAGTAGAACGTAAGAGCCTATAAAGGCATATCAAGATTTTCAGATTTTTCCCACTCAAAATTTGACAGACTCACAAAGTAAGGTCTCTGCATAGCAACATCCTCTCGTAATCACCAATGCAATACAATGTCAACAAAAGACAACAGATGCAAAGCAGATGTATGTCTTTGTAATGAAATTGTTAAATCCAGCAGTGAGCTTGTACATGCACAGGCCTGATGATAATATGAGGAATATTAAATATTCACATTCTGGGCCTTCGTCGTACAGAGATTCTGACATCAAAGTCTAGAACTGGGTCAATGTTGAATATGTAGTACAAAAACAAACACTAACAAAAAGAACAAAACTACTGGGGAGACGTCTGTTTTCACAAGCCAGGACGGAATTGCAGAGTTGAATCTAAAATAGCAGAAGAAATAAATATTTCTGCAACAAATTAAGATAAATTCACTGGAGCACTGCCATAAATAGAGAGATTGCAACCGAATGCAGCAAATTAATTTGCATGACTTGGCTTTACATTACTTTTTTTCATGTGCAATGGGAAATTTTAGATACACATTTATCATGACTTGGCCTTAGCCTTTAACTTAAGCCCATTCACACCAAGGACAATAGCTATAAAGATAACGATAAAGATATAGTTCTAAAAAAAAATCTCAATATTAAAGAATAGCAGAGTCCACACCACAACTATAACGATAAAGGCACAGAGAAACGATAGGCCTATCTTGGAATCTTTTTCAGAACGATTTTTTTCCAGCTGATGAATGGTGCAAACAATGACAGCCAATCAGAATCCATCCTGCTATAACGAGCTGGAGAATTTAAAGTGGCGCTTCAGTAAACAGACGATATCATTCGCTGGTGTGATTCGCTAATATCGTTATCTTTATAGCTATCGTTCTTGGTGTGAACGGGGTTTTAGCCTTTTTAACGGGTACACATCCCATGAAAAACATGACTCACGATGAAAGAGCTGAAAGACGACAGATTAAAAACAAGCTAAAACGGCATGCATGCGATTGTGCTTTTACGTCACTTTCGCTTTTGTTCATACACTAACGGGTAGGTTTAAGTGTAGTGTAGATGACACGTTATTTTAAAACGTCAAATAAATTACATTTTCTACCTATTAGACTGTTTTATTAACGTCTACACCTACCCCAACCATAAACCTACCCCTTAAAATAATGCAAAAACAGTCATTATTGTACAGTACACCGTCTAGTATTTCCCATAAAACATACCATATGTACGTTCATCTGTTCCGGGCGGAAACGAACTCTTTTTGGTGCCACTAGTGCCACATTTCTGTTGGAAACTGCAGTGATATGTACTTATTGGTACGTATTTCGAGTCTCGCGAAAAAGTTCCCCAGGTACATTTTTGTCATGTGTCAGGTATGTTAAAGAAGTGAGTCATGACCCAAAAACTGCAGATCTGTTCCCATAGGGTTACATTCGGCAGTGAAAAACAAAGCTAAATTCCAAGTAAATGTAAAGTAAAAGTAACATTTCTGATTCTGATAAAAGTAAAAGATAACTTTAAAAGGCAACCAAAAAAAATTATGGCTATATTGCAAGGAAAAATATAAAAAGGGGAAAAAATACTCAGTAGAAGGATATTTTCAGGATTTGTATATCTTTTCACCAATTCATTTTCATGAATTTTCCTTATCCTATCATCTGAGATTGTATTTTCATAGCATAAAAGATCATTTGATAAGCAAAGCAAACTTCAATTCTTAAAATAATTTCTATTTAATTTTATTTATATTCTGGTCCAAGCATTAATCACTTGTTACTTGTAATAAAACCTCATCTTAATGCTAATAAAATTATTTGATTATTCATTCATATTTAAATATCATCAGACAAAGAGCAGACCTCAAAATACGCAGAATGTAACAAGGCAAGCAAGATATTCAGCATTTCTATTAAAAGAAATAGAGAGGTTATTTTGTCCAACCTGTCAAACATAATTCAGATTATTATAAATGTGCCCTTCAGTTTTACAGAGTTTATTCAAATGAGTAGTATATTTCTCTGGAGATTTGGATGCATTATTCGATTATTTAATATGCTGCAATCAAATGCATATTATTTGCATAAATTTCTCCGCAATGCCAAGCTAATTGCAATATGACTATAAATTGCACGGTTGCATTCATGCCCCACATCACTCTTGAAACATCAGCCAAAGTCTCCAAGCAGGCTTATTACGCAAGCACTTGAGTTTGTAGTACAGGCGGCATAATCCTCTCTACGAAAAGTACTTTGTGTTCCTTCATGCTCTGATAGGTAGACACTCTCTCGTTATTGCAAAGTTTCCTGCCTTTCTGCAAAAGACAGACAAGTCAAACTAAGTTAAGCAAGGTGGGAGATGGTATAACTCTATACAAATGAATATCTTAGACGATGAATCACTCCAGAAATAAAAAGATTTGTTACCAATTAAGGAGGGCCTAAAGGCAATTTCTCAGTCACAGCCAGTTTTCATAGTTACACTGATGACACTGAGGAAATGAAACTTCACCTATACACACTTTCCAAGGCGATATTTTAAGAGCCGCAGGGTCTTCTTCAACTTTACTGATCTTTTTCTTCAAGAAAAGCATGTCTTATTTTATTAAACGTAGCCGAACAGTCACTCTGAATTAGCCGAGAGCTCATTGTTTGTGTGGTTTAAGCTCTGTGGTTAGGTGCCTCTGCACAGCCCAAAAATGAGCGCGCATGGGTGTTTATGTTTATAGGATATGCACTATACAGGCTTCATATCAAAACATCCCCTACTATTGCCTTCCTAAAATACTTTTTGTTTGTCCTCTTGCATAATTCAGACGGGACTGCATGTTTCATTTATCCTGCAAGAAATGGCTTTCATCTTACAACACTGTATCTGTGGAGAGTGCATAGCATCACTCCTACCACTCCTCTACAGAGCCTCTTAAAATACAGGAAAAACAGTCATATTTTGAAATATTATTGAAAATGAAAACAAAAGTTTTCTATTTGAATATTTAAAAATGCTATTAATCCTTGTAATGGCAAAGCTGAATTTTCATCAGTCTTCAGTGTCACATAATCGTTCAGAAATCATTTGAATATGCTCAAGAAACATTTCTTTGAACAGTATAGTCTATCTAATTCTGTACTTTTGTTTTTTAACTGGATTTTTTTTGCCTTTGGGATAACAAATTGAAAACTAAATATTAAGAGAGAGAAACTGATTAGGAAACAACAAAGTGTATTTAGTATCACTGGGATACTAGTATATACTACTATTATAGCAATTGTTGTATTTTCGGTTTTCATGTTAAAGTGTTAGCAACTTTGTTGTGCATTTCGGTCATTTTATTAGCTATTTTTTAAATATGTCCATGTAGATTTGTATTCATTTGTATCTGTTTTAGTTGTGCTATAAAATAAAAAGTTAAACTAAATAAAAATGAGACATGTTGCTTTGGCATGTCGAATCGCTCTCGAGAACCATACTTTGATTCTATGTGTCGTGTGAGTCATGTGTTTCCCTCTTGTGTCCTTATTTGGTTTGTTTTCTGTCCTCGTCTAGTGTGATTATCAGTTAATTATGTCCCATCTGTGTTTTATGTTCGTGATTAACCTGTGTATTTAAGTTGCTGTCTGTTTAGTTAGTGTTGTCTGGTCTACTCGTTACTCCCGGTGTCCCTGTCTGTGTCAGCCCTGCCTCGTCTTGCCTTGCTTGTCTGAATTAAAGATGTTCATTTGAGTTTATCCACGTCTCCATGTTCCTCGGTATAGCTACCACAGGAAACAATCGGCTCAGCCAGACTCAAACTTGTGTTGCCCACATGAGTACCTCAGCTATGGCAAAAGCTCATTAAATAAGAACTCATTAAATATGTTTAAATAAAAAAAACATATAAAGATGTGCTTTTTGATATGAATGAAAATATATAATGATTATTACATTAAATACTCAATACTCAAGCATGTTTTCTGTTGCTAACAGTTATTTTTTCTTGGAACTAAACACCCGTAACCAAATATTGTAGTAACAGATGGCTTTGTTCTGTTCTGAACAGACCGTATGCCTTCAGTTAATCAGGTAAAGCTGAAACAGCTCTCAGCTTGATTTAGATTAGTGATTAGTTAAACCTGCCACTGCGATCCTTGTTCACCTGGACTAAGAAATCTGTAAACCAATACCTTTCTTTTCTAGCCTTACGTCATGTACTTGCGTAGTTACTCCATTAGCCGGGACAAATCCAGAGATGAGGCTTGATAATACTGCCATTAGGAGAACCGTTCTCCTAATAATACTGCCTTAAAACCTTGCTTCAGACTATTCTTGTCAAAAAAAAAAAAATCACCCTTTTGACTTTTTAATATAATCAACAAGAAGCTATAAAATGAATTATATACTTTTTCCAAGCAATTCATCAGAGTTTCTTGCAGAGATAACAGCTCAGGACTGCTGCAGCTAAAAATAACTAAATCTCAAAGGACCTCAGACTCCCTTCCAAACATCCTGAAATGCTGCTGGAAAAGGCATGAGTGCATTTTGACTGGCGCAAAGAAGAAAAAAAAACAACAATATATAAATAAAACAGGCCCTTTAACAATCCCAAAAAGCAGTCATCAATAAAACAGAAATAGAGTCAGTCCTCTTTAATGCAATTGGGCAGCCCATTAGAGCAAGTCGGGAAACATTGAGGAGAATATTTCCCCTCAGAAAACTGGAATGGAAAGTGCATATGGAGGAATCCAGATTACGGCATACATCACGTGGGATGACAGCTGTGCGGTGAGGTGAGGTGGGATGGGGGGATGAGGTTTGTGTTAGGGGTTGGAGAGGATTATCTAATCCTCTTGAGATTTTTACGCTTGAACCTCCTAATGATGCATCACAGGGCTAAAGCAAAAATTCAAGAGCTCTACTTATGTTTCAGTAATACCTAGAGAACAGCCTGCATTTATTAGAATCCAGGATTCCTTTCACCTGTGGTCTATGCTATTTAAATAATAATGCCCTCTTATCTCTTGTGGGTTTCTACCGGAGTTTGATTCTCATCACAAAGTTCACTTTTAGAAAACTCACCGTCCTGCTCTGCTTTGCACTTTACCATCTCTTTGTGTGTGTGCCTGAGGCATGGTGCATTTACATACCATGCAGTCACACTGATTTATGTTCAGTCGATCATTTTATGATGCTTATTTTTTAAATGAATAAGTATCTATACTTTGTTTGGTCCATGCATCAAATAGGAAGACCACCAGCCATTGTAAACAAATGACCTCTGTTGCCACTTCTCCATATCAGTAAATATTTTAAACTATATATTAAACTTGACATCTGCAGCTTGCATAATCATCTTGATTTTGAATGTGATTTCAACCATTAGGCTGTGTTTCCATTAAAGCATTTTTTTGAGTGTTTTGGAGGTGCAATGTTTAGCTAAATGCATGAATGATGATTTTTTTTTATTTATTATTTTTCATATTAATATTGTTGTAGTTTGTAGATGTCATCTGGTACAGACATGGACACTAGAAGACCAGCAATATGTACTTTTATTTTCCGTTTGTATGGCTGATGATACACGGGGCAACTTTTTTTTTAACAACGTTGCTTGGGCTCTTTCCCATTGAGAATGGGTTAAACAATGGGTTAAACAATTTCTATCTGGATCATTTAGATCAGTTGTGGGCCCTGTGTCTCACCTGGTTGCCCGTTGATGGAAAAACAAGTTGCCCTGTGTATCATCAGCCTATAGGTAGAATGTTACAGCAATATTTGTCCCTCCTCTTCTTCACTGTGATTGGACAGCTGCAGTAGCTGGACAAGATCCAGGGGGCGGGGCTGAATCCACATCTAGGGGGTGGAGATCGGTAGGTTTAGGGGTGGGAGGGGGGGGACGGGTAGGTTTAGGTATATGTAAGGTGGGAGGAATTGGATCTGGGTCCAACCACGCCCCCTGGATCTTGTCTTCTGCAGTGAGGACCATCTCTACAGCGTGACATTGATTAGCGCTGCATATTACCCAAAGTTGAACATTTAGGTGACCAGAAAAAGAAAATGGCAAGCTCTCTGCTGGCAAATACGCTAGCCACAAGAAAAAATACAAATGCATGCAAATCACAATGCAAATGCATGTTTGTACCCAATAATCACAAAACTAGAATATATTCTAAAGAAAACATGAATGAGCTATGTAGTTGCAGGACTAGTGTTTTGAAGATACATTTAACCCCAAGTACAGTATTTGCAACAGTAATAACCATGCATGACCCAAAGACCACACTGAAAACAGAGATAAACAAACAAAAACACCACATGTAAAACCACTATTGTGTACTGACCTCTTTGTGCTGAACATTCTGGGTCCTTGTTATCCTGTGTTGGATGGGTGACACAATGACAGCGATAGGCCAAGCTCTATGGAGTGGACCTGTAGGAGGAGAGTATGGTTACAGGGTGAGGTTTAATCACCATCTCATGGTATCAGGTTAAAAAAAAATCCAAGAACCAATAACCTCATTTCTGTACGGGGTGTGACCTGTATGGCTGAGCAAATTACAGTCACAATCCAACAGCCTTGAGCAAAATTTGAGGGAACTCGATACTTTCGTCAACAGACAATATTTGTTTTCTGTCCACTAATTATGGTGTTTACCAAGGAATTAGCTAGTAGATTTCCTATCTATAGCCTAAGGTTATATACAATTTAACCAAAGTGCAGATGAAGACATGTAAATGAATATTCACTTTTAAAAATAAATATTCCATAAATGCAATAGAAGAACCATTTTTTGTTCCCCAAAGAACCTTTCAGGGAACGGTTTTATAAAAGAAAATGTTTATGTTAATCTAAAGAGCATTTTAACAAACCCTTTTCCACTATAAAGCACACTTGTGCGAGTGTTTCCATGGATGTTAAAGTTTCATCATAGAACCACTGATGCAAATATACAACTTTTATTTTAAGAACATTGTCCACTTTGGCTGATAACATTAGAGCTAACTTTGTGCTAACTCAATTATATTGTCAATAAGAAACCAAGAATCAGCTTTAATAGACCTGCCCTGAAGGGTATTAAAATGCTAATGCCTATTATTCCTGTTTTTCATCTCTCTCTCTGTTTAAATGTATGACATTGAATATTTTAATATTATTCAAATATTTGCAGACACCTGCCATAACACAGGTCTTACTTCAGCTGTGCACTTGCTAGGTTCCCAAAACTTATTGTCCTTGTCAAAATCTTTGTTAGCTAATGAGATCAGTGGAAGATAAGACATATGTCAACTAGGGCTGCACGTGCAAACAGAGTGCATTAATAATGTATGAATACAGCCTGTGTAAGACACAAGCACTGGTAAACCTTCTGCTATTCTACTAGCCGAACCGTTAACCTGCCTCAACCACAAAGCATAGGTAAAAATCATTAGTATATCCAAGATTTTAATACATCAAGCAAAAGGAGACATGTTTAATCTCTAGGGTGGGATCGTGAAAGTATAAAAGCAGCAGAAAGTACACAATGGACAGCAGGATTAGAATGGCTTCTGGTCTTAATATTGATGAAAAGAAATGGGGACATTAACTGAAGACGATAATGGATAACTTTATGAATGGAAATTGATTTTCCTTAATTGAGGATGACCTTCTGGCCATCTGGTTTCATTACAGTGGGCCAATGGTAATTGTTCCGCCTGAGATAAAAACAGAACCAGTGCATTATAATCAAATTGCCCATGACCATGACTGAGGATTTCAGGCTGATGCATAGAAAAATGAATTCACTGTATTTTAATGCATGCATGAAGTCGATTATTAATTGTCTTCTGTTGAGCTGATTTATAGCTGAATCAAATTGTAACTATATCGTCACATTCATTTGACTGAACATTAGCATTGGACTCAATTGAGCTTAAATATACAACTGCCTTCTGTAGAGCTGATTTATAGCTGAACTGAATTTGTTTCATAACTGATCAACTTTGCAACACTGAGACTGTTATTGAACTAAATTGAATCAACACTGAACTAATTTGAACTGAATAATGGCAACTGTATTCTGTAGAGCTGCTTTACAACAGAAGTCATTGTTGTAAAATGCATCACTTATGAAAAGACTTCACCGTTAGTTTACTGTTCATTTCTGTGAAGCTGCTTAGATGACTGAATAAATAAATGTGACTTGACAAGGTATACATATAAAGTAAACACCTTTGCATTGGACTAATTTCTAGTCACTAATGAGCCTCATTAATAAACATCTGGTCCATATGTCACGCAACAGCAGGGAACTACCCAAGTTCAGCACACTAGATTGGAGGGACGGCCTCATTACTTACAGAGGCTTGATGGAGCCAATTACTCCATGTATGACAATGTCCATAACTAGTGAACAAAACAAAACAAAGACATTGGTTTAAAAAAATATTCTTTCTCTTCTTAACCACAACAGGCTTTAGACAAAGGTGGATTAAAAACGATTTTTTCTCTTTGGTCAATGTTTAAGACAGCATGCTGGGTTTCTTCTGGGAGAGTAGCGGTTTCAATATTTATTACAAAAGCACATGCAAAGTCACAATATATAGTTTATGGTCTTTTTACTGCATCAAAGTAATATAGGAAAGAGTGGGATAAACTGTGCCCTTACATTTCCCTTTAGGCACGAAGAAATCATATAGAGTTCAACCTCACACGTCTAAATATATTTAGGGTGTCTGCTAACTGAAATGAATCACATTCCATATGCTGTCTTATTTTGCTGCACAAATTCATAAATAAGCCAGGAAATGGTTTAATAATCAAAATATCTAAAACATTAACAGTATTTCTAACATTCAAATAATTTGTAATAGCATTTCCTGCAACCATATTAATTATTTTATTTTATTATTTTTTACACTGATAATTCAACAATATAAATAAAAATTGTAGGACTGGAATACTTTTGAGATGACAATTAATTTTACCAGCCATGTAGAAGTATTACTTATTGCTTTTTAACATAAAAATGTTTTTCATTTTCCTAATGTGCATGTTTCAACTCACATGCAGCTGTTTATGATGGTCACTTTTTAAATGGCGAAAAACATACAAAAAATAGTTTCCCGGGCTGAATAGACATAACGTTTAACACTTTTAATTAAATATTTTACATTATATTTTAATTCTATGGATAATTCTACCAGAAATCTGTCAGAAAACTACCACAAATCTCCAGTCTAAAATGGGAAGTGATTTCAGCTCTGGACAGCGACAAAGATCCACAATCTACACCAGCCAGGATACATTTACCAAGACAACCATTATATCCCTCCACAAATCACATGATTTTCTTCCTCAGGCCTTTACATGAAAGCATTTAACAGATGTTTTACAAATCTAGAGTATCTGGTCTACATTAAAATCTACTGTAGCATCCTAAGAGACAAACATGATTCACTAAAAGCTCTTGCTGAAAAACACGATGGCATTATTGAAGTGCAGCAGCCATGACCATGGAAACACAATAAGCATCTTTATGTAACGAGGCTAATTTACAGAGAAACATGCACCCAGCACTCATCAATAGATTGATATTACAGTGCCACTTCAGTTTGTGAGTGCATAGCCATTGCTCTGTGCAGACTGCTCTTCAGTCATTTCAATGGCTGGATCTTTAAAGCATGTGTCTGAGCCGTGCAAACAGGCTGTCAACTCTTTGGTCATTTATGGACATCAGCTATGAGTAGACATTGTAATTCACTGGGTTTTTCCATGGCAGTGTCTGCCTGGATGTAAAAGCCCTGCTGCTCTGAGATCGATCAATGAGGACATACCAACAGTGATACAGCATCTCTGAGTTTCAATTACACTGAGTTTGCATCAAAACTGCTGCTTAATGAAATAATATCATTCTGAGACACTTTAACTCAAAAAGCATTTTGATTGTATCAGATGGTAATACTGGTACTTTGATATACCATTGTACTGAATGATTACCAGTGTTGGGGAAAGTTGCTCTTAAAAGTAATGCAATACAATATTGCGTTACTCCCTTAAAAAAGTAACTAATTATGTTACTTAGTTCCTTTTTATGGAAAGTAATGCGTTACATTACTTTTGCGTTACTTTTTAAATCTGGGCAGGGCTTACTTGTTTGTTTTTAAAATAAAAAGTTGTGTTTTTGGCAAACGTAAAACCCTTTCAAACCAAAAGTGAAATGAATAATCATCGCTGGCTGAAGGGAAAGAAAATGAACGTCTGTACAGCAGAACTCAGAAGAAAAAAGTGCAACACACCTCAGCAATAAAAAAAGAAGCACAAATTTTTTTATCTAGAGTCATTTTTGCTTATTAGTATGGTTGAATTAGATCATCGAAGGTCAGCAGCAAAGACATTTGTTAATAAAATGGGATTAAATGCACAAAGGATATCTGTGTTATTTAACATTTAATTATAGCAGGTTTGCGTCATATTCTGAGTTTGCATTTTACTGTTTTTATTGATTTTGAGGAATACTGAATCTGTTTTTTGTTTTTTTGCAAGTGAGATTAAATTAAAACATGTTCACATTTATTCTAGAACTACAGTAACATATTACATAGGGACAGGAGAGCTGTCAATCAATAAATGGGAAAAAAATACCTCAAATATTTTCTTGTAAATTAAAAAGTAATGAGTTACTTTATTAGTTACTTGAAATAAGTAATCTGATTACGTAACTCGCGTCACTTGTAATGCCTTACCCACAACACTGATGATTACCATATTCAAGTAACATCATATTTACACACACTTTAAGGTACTTGAAGGAATACCATGGTACTACCAGGGCAGAATGGCTTTATTCATACCATGCAAGATTCAAGCTCATATTGTTTTTAAAATTGCATGATAAAATTATGATAAAGAAGGAGAAAAATGCTTGCATATTCAAAAACAAACATGTGTTCTTCTTATAAAGAAGTGCACTTTTTTCAATTAACAGTGATCTCTAACTGGAAACTTAATACTGAATCAGTGCAGATATCACATCCAGTCTTCTACAAAGACAGTCTTCAATTAAATTATACACAAACAAACAAACAATAAAAGGATGTGAACTTCCTCTCTGGGTTCCTTAAATTATATTAGCCCAAAGATAAGCACTCACATAATAAACAATACATTAAATGCAATGCATTAATATAAAACTAAACTGCAGTTATAATATAAAACAACATATTGTCAAACATTTCAGGCATCCTCAAAATGTCCCTCCTGTCATTTAAAACGCCAAGAAAAAGTCCACTATTTCTTAGAAGATTATTCTTTCCTTTGTGGTGCCCTTATAATAAAGTCAGGTTCAAGTTAAATTTCCTTTTTATAGAAATTCGGTGTATTTTCCCTCATTTTTTATTTACATACGTATTCAACAACTTATTCTTATATTAAACAAGATAACACTCACTTGGAATTAATTCTCGCTTACCTTAAGCCAGGTAATGCGTCAGCATATCCAGTTAATATTCAATATCTTGCCGTGTTTATGATCGCACCTGCCACAGAATATCATTCACACTATCCCAGCATTAGCGCTCCGAGCGCGCTATTAAACAAGCGGAACATACCATTCCAACCTGAGGGAAAGGGGTGTGGATCCAACCAATACGAGACCTGGTCTGAGCAAGGCTAAATACACGGATATGTTCCAAAAATAGACTGGAAAAACATTACATATACATTATATTCAAGGATACATCCACAGAAAATACAAGGAATAATTTAAACGACCCCCTATTTTCAAACATATGTGCATCCACACTGGTTATGTCCTGCAAAGAGAAGAAATTAGAATAGTTCATAAGACCAATAAAAAAAACATTTTTAGTGAATTGTTGGCCTTCTGGAAAGTATGTTCATTTACTGTATATGTACTCAATACTTGGTAGCGGTTCCTTTTGCTTTAATTACTGCCTCAATTCGGCGTGGCATGGAGGTGATCAGTTTGTGGCACTGCTGAGGTGGTATGGAAGCCCAGGTTTCTTTGACAGTGGCCTTCAGCTCATCTGCATTTTTTTGGTCTCTTGTTTCTCATTTTCCTCTTGACAATACTCCATAGATTCTCTATGGGGTTCAGGTCTGGTGAGTTTGCTGGCCAGTCAAGCACACCAACACCATGGTCATTTAACCAACTTTTGGTGCTTTTGGCAGTGTGGGCAGGTGCCAAATCCTGCTGGAAAATGAAATCAGCATCTTTAAAAAGCTGGTCAGCAGAAGGAAGCATGAAGTGCTCCAAAATTTCTTGGTAAACGGGTGCAGTGACGTTGGTTTTCAAAAAACACAATGGACCAACACCAGCAGATGACATTGCACCCCAAATCATCACAGACTGTGGAAACTTAACACTGGACTTCAAGCAACTTGGGCAGAGCTTCTCCCCCTCCTCCTCTCTAGGATATTAATACAAAAAATACTCTCTCTGAAAATCTGAGAATTTGGACCACTGGGCAACAGTCCAGTTCTCTTCTCCTTAGCCCAGGTAAGACGCCTCTGACGACAACTGTAGCCAAATTCCTTGACACGTCTGTGTGTGGTGGCTCTTGATGCCTTGACCCCAGCCTCAGTCCATTCCTTGTGAAGTTCACCCAAATTCTTGAATCGATTTTGCTTGACAATCCTCATAAGGCTGCGGTTCTCTCGGTTGGTTGTGTATCTTTTTCTTCCACACTTTTTCCTTCCACTCAACTTTCTGTTAACATGCTTGGATACAGCACTCTGTGAACAGCCAGCTTCTTTGGCAATGAATGTTTGTGGCTTACCCTCCTTGTGAAGGGTGTCAATGATTGTCTTCTGGACAACTGTCAGATCAGCAGTCTTCCCCATGATTGTGTAGCCTAGTGAACCAAACTGAGAGACCATTTTGAAAACTCAGGAAACCTTTGCAGGTGTTTTGAGTTGATCAGCTGATTGGCATGTCACCATATTCTAATTTGTTGAGATAGTGAATTGGTGGGTTTTTGTTAAATGTGAGCCAAAATCATCACAATTAAAAGAACCAAAGACTTAAACTACTTCAGTCTGTGTGCATTGAATTTATGTAATGCACGAGTTTCACAATTTTAGTTGAATTACTGAAATAAATGAACTTTTCCTCGACATTCTAATTTATTGAGATGCACCTGTATCTGCATGGTACCTGAGAGAGAGGCAAGAAATTAAAGATGGAAAATGAATTACAGAACATAATGGAGCAGAACATAACTCCAGCTGTTTAGGCTGGAGATGGCATGGGGGGGGGGGGGGCTGTTTTTCTGCCTAGATGTTCAAGTGCACAGAAAGCTGTACATTTAATCTGATCTGCCTGAAGGGAGAAGCGCAAACAGGTCGTGTCCTGGGTGAGAGGGGTCTGTGATGATGTTACCTGCCCCTTTCTTTACTCTGGAGTAGTACAAGCCCTGAAGGCTGGGCAGGTGGACACCAATGATCCTTTCTGCTGTCCTAACAGTCCGCTGCAGTCTTCTTAATTATTCTATTATAATTATTAATTATTTAATTTAATTAAATTTAAATTTAATTTAATTTAATTATCAATTAATTGTTTTTTATTTATTAATTATTAATTATAAGAATGAATAAGGATACGAATACTTAATATTATTATGTTGTTGTTGTTGTTTTGTTTTTTATTTATTTATGTATGTATTTATTATTTATTTATTTTAATTTGATTTGATTTGATTTAGATCATCTTTAACAAGATTGCATAGGAGCCAGACTGTTATTATGAAAGGCGACTCAAGTTCACTAACCCGGATGTTGTTTGTATACAGGGTTTCAGTAGCGGAGGGCTGCAAGTGTCCTGTCTGTTTGATGCACTTTTGCATGTTTATATCCTGTAAAGCTGTTACTGGATTGTTTTGTTTTTTTGTTCTGTTTTTATTTTTGCCGTCGGCGTCTTGAGCATTTCTTGGTGTTAGCGAATGTTACAGAGCGTTTGACCTTAATATAGACACACTTGCTAACAGGTACTGAATGCTTCAGCTTTTTATATGTATATTTAAGTTGATTCTCCCCATAACAGTTTTTTGACCCGATGGTAGCAACTGTGACCCTGTAACTGTTAACTGCAACAGTTACCCGATTGTAACTGTTCTAAAATATGATTTTTAATGTGTAATATCTTTTTTCTCATGATTATTTTGCCCAGGTTGAGTTATACCCTATGCATTAGTTATGCATATTGTATATGTTTATTTATATTATATATGTATATTTATCTTAAAATATATGTAATTAATATAATAACTATATTATTTTAATTATGTAATCCCTCATTACACACTAAAAATGTATTGCATATCTATTCAGTGACCTTTTTTGGATATGTCTGTCAAAAACCTTACCAGAAAATAAGTAATGACCAAGTTTAGGATATATGGGGAACAGATTATTAGGTTTCTCTGTTCAGAATTATTACTGTCTCACTGTATTTCCAAGGATGAAGCAAGGTTTTTCTCTATGTAGGCAGAAATCAATAACAAGCACCATCATTTCTTGACAACCTTTTTATTGTGTTCATTTCTGTGTTCAGGTGAATGTTGGGAGTCCGAGCTCTGTTTGGAATCGGTCTTCTTGTGACATCACGAGGAGGCTCTGTCCTGACCCACACAGGAGCATGTGCACGTGTTGCCAGCAACATCTACAGTAAAGATCTCGCTCACAGACAGTCTTGCACTATGGCCAATACAATCAAATACTTGGGGTGAGTGTAAAAGTACTGCATTTATTAGTATTACTATTGTTGCATGAGCATAAACATGATTGTTTTGATCTAATCTTTCTTTTATAGGCAAGAAGAGGCTCAGCACATTGACGAGGAGCTGTTCAATGAGTACAGTTTCAGTGTGGATCAGTTAATGGAGCTGGCCGGTCTGAGCTGTGCCACAGCTGTGTCAAAGGTACATCTGACATGCAGAAAGGATCAAATACAGCTCACTCTATGTGGTGTATTATACACATTAAAAGCAGTTTTTGCTTCATAGGGCTATCCTCTACAATCACTGCTCAAGAGTCCACCTAGAGTTCTGCTGATCTGTGGGCCAGGAAATAATGGAGGAGATGGGTTGGTTTGTGCTAGACATCTCAAACTGTTTGTGAGTTCATGTTATAGCTGAAAAAAATAATTCCTTCATTAAACTTAATATTTTATGAAGATGTATTGATTTTATTCATATTGCATGTGAATCTCCCAGGGATATGAGCCTTCAGTATTGTACCCAAAGCGCCCCAGCAAACAGCTGTTCCAGAATCTTAGCACCCAGTGTGAGAAGATGGATATATCCTTCCTGACAGAGATGCCTGAGGTACAGCACAAAGCCCAGCGCTCAATACCACATCTTTCACACCGTAGGGGGCCATTCATTTATGATAAAATAATGTGCTAAATGCCATGAATGTACCAGCTGCTCAAGATATGCACAACATGCTGACATTTTAAACTTTCATATTTTTTACCTTTATGTAAAAAAATATTTTGTACTGTTTAAAAGTTTGGGGTCAGTAAGATTTTTCAAAGTAATTATTTATTTATTATTTAGGATTATTCAAAACGGATGCATTAAATTGATGAAAATGTACATTGTTACAAAAAAATATTTCAAATAATTGCTGTTCATTTGAACTTTCTATTCATTAAAAATCCTAAAAAAGTATTAGTTTCCACAGAAATATCAGTAGCACAACTATTATTGTAACTATTATATTATTCAAATTTGTACTGTATTTTGGATTAAATAAATGGTGCGTATAAGAGATGTTTTTTATTTTTTCTAAAACAGTAATGTATCTTACAACCCTAAACGTTTGAACGGCAGTGCATGTGTTTGATGTGTGTAATAGTTGTGTATTTCCCCTTCATGCTGTCTTTAGGCTGATGTGATTGATGAAGTGTATAATTTGGTGGTGGACGCCATCTTTGGATTCAGTTTTAAGGGTGCGGTGCGAGAGCCGTTCGGTGACATCCTCTCCCAACTAAAGAAGATCACTGTGCCCATTGCTAGCGTTGACATACCTTCAGGTGAGAACACACACAAACACATTGCATTGAGCAAGAAATAATCACTCATTTAATTGCAATCTAAGCATTTATAGAAGTAAAAAAATGTAATTCGTTTTTTGATCTTTGTGATTAGCTTTTATGAGCCAACAAGCATCTTTTATTGAATCAAATGCCTCGTAACAGTAAGTCGACTGCTTTATCATAAATGTCTTCTGATTTTATGTGTAATTTCTTTCATTTATTAGGTTGGGATGTGGAGAACGGCTGTCCTGATGGGATTCAGCCTGACATGCTCATCTCCCTCACGGCCCCTAAGAAAGCAGCCAATCACTTCAAAGGACGCTACCACTTCCTGGGAGGACGATTCGTTCCTCCTGCGCTTGAGCAGAAGTACCAGCTGAATCTGCCTCAATACCCAGGCACTGACTGTGTTTATCAGTTGAACTGAGAATTACGTCCTTCGAGTCATTTTTGTGTCACTAATTGAAAGAAACCCTGGGTTATAACTTTAACACTCTCGTAATGGGTAGATATGGACTTGATTAATCCGCATCGGTCAGTCATTGTGAAACTCATTACTGCCAAGGATTGTTACAGAATGTTTCAGAGGAATCACTCTAATTAGTTATGTAAACATCAAATTAAAATAAATCAATATTTAATTAAAGTTTTTGATGGTTGTGGATTTACCGACTAATCCTGAATAATTAATTACTGCATTATTGTTTCTTGTTTAAATATAATGTTACATATTTACATATGGAAAAATGTAACATTTAAAATGGCCTAAAATACAAAAATAAATAAAGCTATAATGGACACCCTGATGAAGGCGAGGTAGCCGCAATGCGTCCGTGCACAAATGTGTTTAAAGCCATGTGTATAAAGGCTTTTTCATTTTTTTCACACTACTCGAGTGCCTTGGATTTATGAGTTTTTGATGATATGAAAGAATCCCGCATCCAAAGAGCACCGATTTATGGACTTTTTATACCCAGCAGCACTTTTTTTGCATAACTTTGAGAGCTATAACTGTATGTTAATTAATATTTTTTTGACAGACAAGTCAGCACACACTCGGGCAGTTCCACACGTTGCTGTATCTTGCATAAAAATCCTTATATTTATTAAAACAGCACCTTTTTCATGCCTGAATAAGGTCTTAAGACTAAAATATTGCTGTTTCAGTTAATGTAATGAATTTGCAAGCTGCAGCAGTGTACAGAGCTTCTTCCAATTTCTAAAATGAAAATATTTTTTTCTTGCACGCAAGAACTCAGATCTCACCCTTTTGGAAAATAAATGCTGAAAAATTGAATGCAAAAATTCATAAGATTCTTTCCATGAGAAATGTATAACTGTGAAAATGTATCATAGATCAGTTCAAGATATTATTTACTTTGTTTAAAGATTGAGTGGTTTATATTTTATCCCTAATTTATAGACCTGAAGTCTGCGCTGAAATAGAAATTTTGTTCATTTCACACCATATAAATAGCTTTATAATACAGCATAACCCATTTGTGTTTCATTCTAAGAAATTTAAATCCATGTCTAGTCATAATTGCCAAGAACGCGTCTTATCTTTCATTATCAGTTTCAACTGTTTACATCTTTTAAAAGTAAAAAAAAACAATAATGCTAAAAAAATGCGTGTCCCCTCCAATTTTGCTCACTGATATGACATCCACTGAGGGTCAAGTGTGAAGAAATGCCTCCGTGCAGGAATGAGGTAAATGTCTTTGTCTGGATGTTCATTCATCTGTTCAGGAGCAGCAGGACCGTCTCTTCTCATTAAACTCGCTGGAGGGGCCGAGAGTCACCGCGCTGATCGAGCCTCTGGTGACCTCTTTACTAGCAACTTTCTTGTGTATTGCTGATGAAGCAAACATAAAGGAACAATATCTTTATGCATTTAAAGTACGTTTTTTTTAATCTAAAGGTATAAACTGGTTATGATGTTTTGAATAATTCTGATTGTTAAATGTTTTTGACAGTCTCTTATGCTCACCAAGACTTAATTTATTTGATCAAAAATACATTTAAAACTGAGCTATTAAAACTTATAAGAACTTAGATTAGAATGATTTCTGAAGGATCATGTGACACCAAAGACTGGAGTAATGATGCTGAAATAGAAAACAATAATTTTAAATCGTAATATTTCACAATATTACTGTTTTTACTTTATTTTTGATCAGATAAATGCAGCCTTGGTGAACACACTGTAAGACTTCTTTATTCCAAACTTTTGCTTGTCGGGGAAATCCTATAAATCTAGCTGTGCTTGAATGTTAATCAGAGACTTAAAGTAAAAAGCAAACTCACCTGTTAGAACTTCAAGGAAGGCAGATTCGACATTAGTTGACTCTAATGCAGACGTCTCCATAAAAAGTAAGCCTTTGGCCTCTGTTTTTTTTTCAAATAAATAAACCATAAAATGGAATTAAAATAAAAAAAAAATGAAATTTCTCACACTCATATGATTCTAAACCTTTCTTTCCTCTGTGGAATACAAATGAAGCTACTTTGAAGAATGTCTAAAGAACATTAGACCGCATTAACTTTCATTGTACATGCAAAAAAAATAGATAAATCTAAATGTCATCTTTTGTGCTCTGCAGAAGACAGAACATCGGCCAGGTTTGGAATAGCATCATTTAAAGCACATGGGTCACTGTCCTGTACAGTGTAGAGTGTAGTTTAAAACCCCCTGCCTGGACGTTTCTAGTAATCCTGAAGACCTTGATTAGCTGGTTCAGGCTTGTTTAATTAGGGTTCTGACATCCCTGATTTAAGGGCATAAATGTCTAAAACAAAGAGTTGTGAAATGCATTGACACCTGCAAAGTTCTTCGCCTCCTCTGTTGGCACAGTGCGTACATTTCCCAGGTCACTTTTATTTCCCACAAGCATGACTACCATGTGAGGATCAGCGTGGTCATACAGCTCCTTCAGCCATCGCTCGATGTTCTCATACGTCAGGTGCTTGGTGATGTCATAAACCAGCAGCGCACCCACGGCTCCCCTGTAATAACTACAAGAGCCATAGTACTCATAATTACATGTGCAGAAACAGGAAGTGGATATTGGCTTAAATTGTACTTTATGATTCATTATCTTGTTTACAATGATTAAATGCATCACTTTTCACAGGCATTCACATGAGATATGCACTACCGTTTTAAATCAAGTATGCATTAAACTGATTAAAAGAATTCAGAAATGACAATAAAGAAATGTATAATAAAATAAAACATCAATTTCAAATAAATTGTTCTTTGGAATTTTCTATTTAAAGAATCCTGAAAAAATGACACAATATTAAACTAAATTGTTTTCAGTATTATTGCTAATAATGAGAAATGTTTCTTGCAGCAAACCAGCGTATTAAAATGATTTCTGAAGAATCATGTGACACTGAAGACTGGAGAAATGCTTTGTATCAAAGGAATAAATTACATTTTAAATAATTGTTATTTAAAATAAACTAAATAATTACTGTAATTTTGATCAAATAAATCAACCTTGGTGAGCATAACGGACAAAAATCTTACAGAACCCACATTTCTAAATGGTAGTCTTGATGCAGCATCTTTTAGCAGGGAATTCATTCCAGTTCACTATTTGCTCTCATGATAATTCTACTTAAAATATAATAGAATTACCCCATGTGTGTAGTTATGGCTCTTAAAAAGTACTTTGGATACTTAACATGCACTGTATGAATGTTATACAGTGACATAAAATCTCAAAACCAATGACAAACAATTGATCCTACAGCAAAAGAGTAAAACGTGATCTAAATACTTGTTAGGGCAGCTGTAGATGTCAGTCACATGTCAGTTACTTTAAAGGAGTGGTTCTGGGTGTGATGCTAAATCAATCACTACAAAATACACAACCGGCATTATCCTAAACAAGGATTCATGTGAATGTGCTTAGATCAGATATATCCTTAGGATTAAAGAATATATATTCTGGGATGAGGAAATGAGTGACTTACGCTGAGGTAATCGCCCTGTAGCGCTCTAGACCGGCAGTGTCCCAGATCTGGGCCTTGATGGTGATACTGTCCACTTGAATGGAGCGAGTGCTGAATTCCACTCCAATGGTCGTACGGCTGTCACGATTGAACTCGTTTTTGGTAAATCTGGACAGTAGGTTGCTCTTTCCAACCCCTGATTCCCCAATTAAAACCACTGAAAGACAACAAAAACCTTTTAGCTTCCTTTAATGGATTTAATTTTTATTCTAATTCACAAAATGAATACAATTCATGCCTCTAATAGAAACACAGGGAAAGAGGGTGACAAGACAATATAACCTATTTAAAAAAAATTGTATATGCTAAATATTATTATTATTATCATTCAGACCATAAAAACTGTCTGAGATTAAATGTATCATAAGATGAATAAGATCTCCAGTCACCTGATTCAATCTTACCTTTGAAGACAAAGTTGTAGGCTAGATCTGTCCCCATGTTCACCGTAGCAGTAATGTGTCAGTCTGTATAGTGCTTACGTGTTACTCTAGCTGGAAATCCACTGGGAGGAGAAAAGCAGACGCTCAGGTTTCTGAAAAGCTTTATCGATTCATTCTTGTGCTGGTCTAAAGGCAGATTCCACACGGCCAGACTTTGGGGTGGGAGAGCAGGTGAAACAGGTAGAACTACTGTCACACAATAGGAGTAACTTCACACTCTCACACAAAACTGTTAAATCACAGTCTTTCTCAGTCAACAGTACATGTATCCAATGTGTCATATTGAGTCATAAAACCAGCTGTCCTGTATCAACATGTACTTTTCAAATCTGTCACTTTCTGACAGATTCAGTTTCTGTAAACATAAAATAAAGTGGTTTGACTTAATATGCTAATAAGCAGGGATGTCGCCTATTATTTCAATAAAAACGCTAATTAACTTTTTTAAATGCAAATTTAGCCTACCTTGTTTGTTTCATATTAGGCTGGTAAATCACATGCAGGATTTACATGTCAGTATTTTTGCTTATTGTATTGTGTACACAGCTCGTGGTTATATTAATAAACTGCATGTTTGACTTTGAGGACGGTTTTCTTACTTTTGTATGATAAACAATGTGGTGTGTATTGGGTTGCCACAGACAGGTCCTGAAACACTGATATAGCAATGTTCTGCCTCCATTTTACGAGATTTAGCAATATTCAGAATAAAGATTAAGTTATGTGACAACAAAAGAGAGCAAAGGACGCAGTAAATCCGAATTTAACAGTCGCAAGGAAGATAACGTGCATCCTCCGGTCCTGTAGGCGGCAGCACTGCGCTGACTTGGCGCTGTTGTGTTGTATTGACTCGCTACAGAGGAAAGCGAATCACTTCCGTCAGGACACACGCCGGTTCATCATGGCGGCGGGACCGATTTCAGAACGAAATCAAGGTACATTTAATAAATAGGCCTATAATCTCGTAGGGATACTTTAATGCACTATATTTTCGAAAAGTATTGCAGAACTATGGAAAGATTGAAGTTTTTCTCGATTAGCCTTGAGTCGCTTAATACTTCCATTCATTCAAATATGTTCATTCAAGTTTGCTAAACGCAAATAACAAAGAAAAGTTTATCAAGTTAATGTAATATATACATACTATTCATAGTGGAAACAATAATCAAAATAATGTGTATTTTATTTTATAAGCGCCGTATCTTTGTGTCCAATGCAATAATTGTTCATTTTTTTTCTCAGATGCCACTGTATATGTGGGTGGTCTTGATGAGAAGGTCTCTGAACCTTTGTTATGGGAGCTTTTCCTGCAAGCTGGTCCTGTTGTAAACACACACATGCCCAAAGACAGGGTAACAGGACAACATCAGGGTGAGTTACCTTATCTTTAAACCTTCAGAGAGAGAAAAAAACGCTACCATTTGCATACTTTTAAGTTGAGATTTCTCTCCATTCTTCAGGTTATGGCTTTGTGGAGTTCCTCTGTGAAGAGGATGCAGACTACGCCATAAAGATCATGAACATGATCAAACTTTACGGCAAACCCATACGAGTCAACAAGGCTTCGGCGCACAACAAGAACCTTGACGTTGGCGCCAACATCTTCATCGGTAACTTAGACCCTGAGATCGACGAGAAACTGCTTTATGACACTTTCAGCGCTTTCGGCGTGATCCTTCAGACACCGAAGATCATGCGAGATCCAGACACGGGCAACTCGAAGGGTTATGCTTTCATCAACTATGCAAGTTTTGACGCCTCCGATGCAGCTATTGAAGCCATGAATGGCCAGTATCTCTGCAATCGGCCCATCACAGTTTCATACGCCTTTAAGAAAGACTCAAAGGGCGAGAGGCATGGCTCAGCTGCAGAGCGCCTCCTGGCCGCCCAGAATCCACTTTCACAGGCCGATCGTCCCCATCAGCTTTTCGCAGATGCTCCTCCACCTACATCCATTCCTCCACCGGTCATGACCGCCCTTGGATCAGGAATTCCGATTCCAGGTTAGTTAAAGGGATAGTGGCCTAAAAATTCTGTCATTGTTTACTCACCTCCTGTCATTCCAAACCCGTAAGACTTTGGTTCATCTTTGAAACCTCAGTAGTTTCTATCCCTTCTTTGAAAGTCAAGTCACTTTTATTTATATAGTGCTCTATAAAATACAGATTGGTTTAAAGTAGCTTCATAGTATTAAACTGAAAAATAACAGAATCAATGATGAAACTACTTCACATAGGAGACAAATTCTGCTCTAAAAAGACAATAGTGTTATTATTCAGCTCCAGTCTAGTGATAACGCAGTTCCATAACAGTATAATGTTCATCAATTATACAAAAAAAGTTCAATTCAGCTATAAGCAGCTCTACATAAGATAAGGTTGTCATTTTTCAGCTTGAGTCACATTGATTCAGTTTAGTTTAATAAACGTTGCAAAATGTGTCAGTTATTAATAATTTAGGCTTTTATTTACATGTAAACAATGACTGACTCATTCGTCTAGCACATCACTTTTGTGTGTTGTTTAGCATAAATTAAAAATGGTCATATCTCTTCTGAAGCCTTGGAATAAACTTCCATTCGTACGGATTTGTTTTATGATGCTTTTATAAACTTTTGTGGTCTTTTAAGTTTTGTTTACCTTGACATTCAATGGAGGGACAGAAACCTGTCATGTTTTTTCAAAAATATCTTAATTTGTTTTTTGAGGGTTAACAAAAGTTTTATGGGTTTGGAACAAAATGAGGCTGAGTAAATGATCACAGTATTTTCAATTTCTGTGTGAACTAACTCTACAATAATAAGCATCTTGGACCCAAATATGTTTCCAAATATTTATTTCTTATTATTGGTCCAGTAAATGACGTATGTGTCTACATTTTTTGTCAATTTATCTTGCAGGAATGCCACCTCCTGGTGCTTTCCCACATGTTCCTCCTCCTGGCACAATGCCACATGGGATGCCACCCAGTATGGGCATGCCTCCTGCACCAGGTACTCCTGGACCACAGGGTGGCGGCGCAGGGCACCTACCGGGACCACCGCACTTCCCTCCTGCAGGAATGAATCCACCAGGAATGATGCCTATGCCACCGTCAGGACCTCCAGGAATGGTGCCTCCACCACCTGGTCCGCCTGGATCTTCTCAACCAAGAGCACCACCTCCACCCGGCATGCTTCCTCCACCCATGGGTGTCCCTCCCAGAGGACCGTTTGGTCCCCCAATGGGTATGTGTGTGAAGTAGTGCCTTGTTGTGCTTGTAAACAGAAGTAAAATAGACGTAATGCAATAATTCCTCCCATATTTTACAGGTCATCCAATGCATCCAGGTATGAGGGGACCTCCTCCGCCAATGCCACCTCCAGGTTATGGTGCCGGTCCACCCAGACCCCCACCGTTTGGCTTTCAGAGAGGGCCTCCCTTGCCACCACGACCTCCTGCACCACTGAGAGGTCCAGTGAGAGCACCAATGCCCCCCTAAACCCTAATGTGAAGACCTTTTGGAAAGCGTTGTCATTTTTATTTACATTCTGTACTTTGATAGATCGTTCTCTTGCTTCTTTGTAAACTGATTTCTTAATTTTGGTAAATGTACCTATTCAGAATTAGCAAGAATAAACAATTTTATATAACTGTGTCATTTTATTATTGTTTTATTTGAAGTACTGAAGACTGAAGTAGTGGTGCTGAAAATGCAGCTTTGCTTTACAGAAAAATTACATTTTAAAATGTTAAAACTTATTTTTAAATTGTAATAAAATAGTACAAAATTGCTGTTTTGCAAATGCAGCCTTGGTGAGGAGAAGAGACTTTAAATGTAAACTTATTTACCCCAAACGTTTGTTTATTTAGCATTGTTGTGTGCACAATGTTCTTTTACTGGGTTGTATATGACATGAGCAACAGAAAATGTACGCAAAAGCCATAAATTGATCATTGTAATATTTTTAATCAAAAATAAGTCAAAAGCTTTATACATCATTTAAGCACATAACACAAGTGGGGGAAAACTAAGCTCAAGATTTTGCATTTACACCAGTGAAGCTCCATAAACTTGTACTGCCAGTATATTACGGTGACTCATGTTTACAATGTGAGAGTGGTAACGTCTAAAGAAAAAAAACATTCATAATTTTATGAATGGATAAAATGACTAATAATTACATACTATGCGAGACGTTTATGCATCTCAACTGTTTAAAATTGACCGTTTCTGCTGAGGTTACGACATTTATGTCCTTGACAAACATAATCTACTGCCACCATTTTCTGTTTTATAGCACAAAATGTGAATAAATTGAAATAACTTCTGATCTTGCCAGATATCAGAATGTCAGATAATGCACCTCAGAAACCACTTATTTGTTCATAACTCGGGGAGGTCACATTATGCATTATAAAATACAAGACCCTGATACTGGATTTAGACTTTGCCTTTGTGAAAGTTCACAAGAGCTCTCAACTTAAGATTCAAAGTAATTATACATAGAGAAAGAAATACAAGTTATACATGGAATGTGAGATAAATGTTCAATTAATGGGAATTATACTTTATATAGCCACTGAAACAAATACCATATATGCAATAATTCACGTAGAATCCTTTATGAGTGAAAACTAAACATGACCAAAGGCACTTTTAATTGACCTATAGATTTTAAAATTGTCTGACAGAAAAAGAACAGATTGCCTACAAATCAAATTCTTGAAATTGGTGCATTATTTTACTTCCAATGCATAGAATATAACGCTGCTGCATTCTGAGATGAAGTTTCACTGTTTATTTACAAAAGCGATGAAACTGTCTGAATACGGCAGCAACATTTCTAAGGGAGCTCAAAAACAATGTTTGCAAAGAGTTCCATCCTGAGTGAACCTTTTCCAGCTGTTTTGAAGAACCCCATCGAGGACAAATCAGGGGTGACCACTTTTAAGGACACTACAGATACAGACTCCCAGAAAGAATCATCTTCCCTGGTCGTGTGTGTGTGCATATGATGCACATTGTGGTTGTTTCTTTGCAAACTAATTAAAAGCAAGAAACATTAACCTGAACAGAACAAGGAAATAAATTACAAAAAGGACTTAATTGCCCCCCCTAAAAATAAATTGCCGAAAGGAACCAAAGCAAAACCGTGCTGATGCACTCTTTGGTTGCTTGAGCACGGAGTCCAACGCTCTTGGGTCTTCTTTTATGAAATGACTTCGGTGTGACCCGCCGTGGCTTCCACTAAAGTTATCTGCTCGTCCGCAGAGTCCATCTCTTCTGTTTTGATGACTACGCCACCTTCTGAAAACATGACTACTTCCTCTTCTCCCTCCATTGTTTCTTCGATTCCGACCTCTTCCTGCACAAACACGACGTGCTCCTGGTCCAGGGCCATGGTGCCGTTGCTCTGTCCGTTTTCCATGGCTTCCAGTTTCATGCGGTACTCCTCGGCTTCCTGCTCTTTGCGGAGCAACTGCTGACGATAGCCTTGAGCTTTCCTGTTAGCTTCCTGTAACTGCCACTGGAGATGCTCCTTGAGATTGAAGATAAGATCAAGATGGGGTGGGGTGATTTTTAACATCTGGAGGTTTTGCTCTTAGGGTGCATCAACATGTAATTTTACATTTGCTAACACTATTTTAAGGTGTCATAGAGTAAGTATATGTACTTAATTAATATTACTCAGTACTTAAATGTATAATTACACTGTAACAAGGACACCTTAAAATAAAAGTATAACCGTATATATTTTTTTTCATCTAGTTACACTCACTGTTTCACCGGTCTCTGTATTATTGGATGAAACTTCAACTTTTCTTTTACGGGCAGGAGGTTCGGAGTCATCAACCACTTCCTCTGTGATTTGATTGGATTGAACTGCCAATACTAATAAAAATAAATAAATAAAACAAGAACACCTTTAATGACAAAGTACAAGATTGTGGGGAAAAATATACCATACCTGGAAATTAAAATAAAAAGTGACAGGACTTTTACATTGTGACAAAAAAAAATATATTTCAAATGCTGTTCTTTTGAACTTTCTATTGATTTCTATTTAGGATTCCTGAATTTTTTTTCCAAAATTGAAAATAAATATTTGTTGAATACATGTGACACTAAAGACTTGAGTAATAGCTAATAACGTGTTAACGCAAATTAATTTTAACGGCACTAATTTTATTAACGCAGCGCATGTTTTCTGTTTGACCCGTGGCACAACCCGTAGTTGGAGAAATGGAAATGCACAGAGTTGCCAACTTAGCAACATTCATGAGCCCTTTGGCGACTTTTTTCCTTTCAAAAAAGCACCCAAACCTTATTTAGTTTCTGAGAATCTCCGGTACTGCCGTGCGAGCACGAGGTCTTGCTGTCCCAGCACGACACACACATCTCTCTCTCTCTCTCTCTCTGTGTCAGCTCGGTTCAGCACGCGGCAGCTGAGGAGCAGCGCTCCAAGTTAAACACAGTCTAATTTTACATGATGCAAGTGTAGCCGAAATCTCAGCACAGCTGATGTCTTTATCTTATGTGTATTCGATTTCATCAGACGACGGCTCGATTATCAGGATTTTTGTTCAGATTAACATCTTGGAAGGGAGAGCTGTTTATGTAGTCTTAATGGGTCTTAATTTTATTGAGAATTTAGCTGAATCAAAATACAGTATGTGGGCACAGATAGGCAAACAAATTTAATAATAAATGTACATTTTGCATGTTCAGAAGTGAGCTGGCCTGTGTGCAAAAAATGTAAACCGGTTTGTGTCTGTAAATTGCTCAGTGCAAAGAAAGAGAAGTAATGGGAACCCGGTATTTCTTTTTTCATGTGTCTAATAGACATGAACAAGTGTTTTGAAAAACATCTATGACCTTTGAAACATGTCTAGTCTTCATGCTCTATGTTAACTATGGTTTCAATAATAATAAACATACATTTGCATAAAGCATCCATATTTGTCCATGCGCATGTTGATTAGAGTATTAAAAACTTGAAAAGTATTAATTTAAGGTACATTTAGAACAAATACAAATTTGATTAATTGCTATTACTCGCGAGTTAACTCATTAAAATCATGCAATTAAATATTTTAATCGATTGACAGCCCTATATATATATATATATAAATAATAAAGTTAGCATTGAAGCTAACAGAAGAATTTTGTTTCTCCTAATACAGTAATTTCTTCCTCTGGAAATTACCTTTATTCTTAAAATATTAAGCTTTAAATCTGAATCAGCAGCAAAACAAGGATGTGCTATTTTCATTCAAATCAAAGCGTAAATACACATAGAATACGTATCCTTGTGTTGCGGCTGACACAGAAGAGCGTACGCAGTTTACGTTCAGTGAATATTCTCAAAAATGGCGCTACGGTGACGCGGAGAGACACAGAGACGACGAATTGTTGAAAAAAAGTCGTTATTTTTATTTTCTTTGCATACAAAAAAGTATTCTCGTCGCTTCATAACAGTCAGATTGAAGCGCTGATGGCAGATGGAGTATTCTGGCGATGCTTTTCATAATTTTCTGGGCCTCGACAGTGGTAATTACTTGGCAGTCAATGGGACAGTCACAAGCCTCCCGGTTTTCATCTAAAATATCTTAAATTGTGTTCCGAAGACGAACGAAGCATTTACGGGTTTGGAACGACATGGGGGTAAGTGATTAATGACAACATTTTCATTTTGGGGTGGAGTATCCCTTTAATCTCACAATGCCACAACTTTATTCTTATAATAACTTATTTTGTCTTTATTCTCGTAATCATATTTTTTTGTGCTAAAATGCTGTCATACATCAGAGATTTATTTCAAAATAGGAAAAGCTTAACAGCCCCAAACTACATATTAATCTAAAACTGTAACACAGAAGTTCTCCTTAAAATCCAAAATAAGTCTAGGAAGTCATACCTTGTCGTCCATCCTGCATTGTGACAAAGAAAGGTTGGCCGAGGCCATTAGTATGCAGATTTCCATGTTGATCTGTTAATATGGTTATGACCCTCTGACCCGATTCATTCACCACATGCTGGATACTCGAGTCCAAGGCACTGACAGCAATGGCCTCCTCTGTGTCACCTAAACATCAAAACAAAAAGCCATTGTAGGTTTAATTACTATTTAAGTATAAAAACATTACATTATTATTCCATTCCATATTTATTTTCTAGGTCAACGTATCGTACCCGAGCTGGTTTTGATCAAGTCAGTGAGGTTGACGACCCCCCCTTGGATGTTTGGGATGCCCTGAATGATGAACTGTGGGGTGGAGCTGCCGTTTATGATGGACGCTTCGGCATTCCTGTTCACCTGATTCTGCATTCCCTCCTAAAACACACAGAGCATTTAACATTTCGGAAACAACTCTAATGTTTTCCACGAACACAACAAACCTGTAATAGTTGTATAAGTTCAGCATGTTGTATGTCGACCGCGATATCAAAAGCTGATTTGTCAAACTTGCTGAGGGTGTGTACATCAGCACCATGTTTGATCAACAGCTCTGCGATGTTTTGATGGCCGTGCTGGGCTGCCCAATGAAGAGCCGTCATCTTCAACATGTCCTTGGCATTGATGTCGGCACCACTCTAAAACATAAAAAGGAAATTTAAAGGGGTCATCGGATGCCCATTTTCCACAAGTTAGTATGATTCTTTAGGGTGTTAATGAAAAGACTATAACATACTTTGGTTAAAATTTCTCAATGGTAGTGACCCTTTTTACACAACACCCTTTTTTTCCCTGTCAAAAACAGCTCTTTTCAGCGCAAGCCGTTTTCTTGCATGCCGCTTTAAATGTAAATGAGATCTGCTGACCCCGCCCTTCACCCTAAAAGACGGTAAACTTTAGCCGCATTCATCGTGAAACTTGCTAATTAGAACTTTATTAGGAAAGGCGATTTGCAAAAACAAATGTAATCCACTGTGTCTTCAGCAGCTCAGATGTTATGCTGTGTTCATTATTACATCCAACAAAAAAACACCTCAATCGCTTAGGAGTCATTCTTGTATACATCTGCTCCAGCATCCAAACAATGGCAGACTGATGACAGCTCTAAGGTAAGACACCAGTCCAGTCTGTGCTGAAACACTACTGTCAATCAATTATCGTGGGAGGGGCCTGGGTCTGTGTGACGTCACACAGACAAGAAGCTGAGAACGGCTTGATTTGAGAAAGTGGTAAAGATTTTAGTAGATAAAAAAACACTGGGTGGATTTTTATCATTATAGGGTGGTTGTGTACACACTGCCAACACACATTTATGTCCAAACAACATGTAAAAGTGCATGTTGCATCCGATGACCCCTTTAAGAGACTTGTATCGGTCTCCTCAGCTAACAAACTGAGATTAGGAATATGTTTAGTACATTAATAAAAGCATAACAAATAACTAGCATTGTCTTACCCTGATTAATAAATCCACAATGACCTCATGGCCCGCTGTGGCTGCCATGTGCAGTGGGGTCCGGTCCACTTTGGTTCGGGCATCTCTGCTGACACCCGCCCTCAACAGCACTTCAGCAGTAGAGTAATGACCATGCTGGGCTGCTAAATGTAATGGAGATGTTCCAAGCTGCAAAAAAACATTAAGAGACAACCAAATGAAAATACACGAAATATCATATGTATGAATGAAGGCCTTAAGCCCGGCTCACGTATTGGCCACGATTTGGTCATCCGAGACACATTTTGAAAATCCTAAAAGATTTCTATAATCCTATGCTAAAATCTGTTGTCTTTGATCGCTGGTTTGACATTTTCACCTACAGCCGATTGATGGTGGTTGCGATCAAATTTCACCTCCAACGAAATTCTGGCAGTGTCAGAAGATTTGGCGCACAGTTCTGCAGTGTGACTACCCCTATGATGAATGTCAAACTGTCTCCGTTTTTCAAACAAGCTATGAGCAGAATTAATGCTAGATCAAGATAAAAATCAAGTCAAAAATCTTGGGGTGATTCTGGAGACAGACCTTAGTTTTAGTAGTCATGTCAAAGCAGTAACTAAATCATATACTATCATCTCAAAACATTGAATTAGATGTTTTGTTTCCAGTCAAGATTTGTTCATGCCTTTATCACCAGCAGGGTGGATTATTGTAATGGTCTCCTCACCGGCCTTCCAAAGAAGACCATTAGACAGCTGCAGCTCATCCAGAACGCTGCTGCCAGGATTCTGACTAGAACCAGAAAATCTGAGCATATCACACCAGTCCTCAGGTCCTTACACTGGCTTCCAGTTACATTTAGGATTGATTTTAAAGTACTTTTACTCGTTTATAAATCACTCAATGACCTAGGACCTAAATACATTGCAGATATGCTCACTGAATATAAACCTAACAGACCACTCAGATCAGTAGGATCGAGTCAGTTAGAAATACCAAGGGTTCACACAAAACAAGGGGAGTCCGCTTTTAGCTATTTTGCCGCCCGCAGTTGGAATCAGTTTCCAGAAGAGATCAGATGTGCTAAAACATTAGCCACATTTAAATCCAGACTCAAAACTCATCTGTTTAGCTGTGCATTTGTTGAATGAACACCGTGTTACGTCCGAACTGATTGCACTGTATAATCATTTTCTATTCTTAACTGTTTTAAATTAATTTAAAATCGATTTTTATATAATTTTGTTTTTATTGTTGTGATTTTTTTTCTTCTTGTTTTTGTTTTATGTCTATTTCACTTCCTTTTATGTAAAGCACTTTGAATTACCACTGTGTATGAAATGTGCTATATAAATAAACTTGTCTTGCCTAAATAATTATTCTATCAGCCATAAACTCCGGCGCTCCCGTCCTCTGCTCATGGAATTGATCTGATATGTTTCCTTTTCTATAAACACTGGTTGCGCCTCTGTTTTCATGTGGGCGAGTAGAGCTGCACACTAATCTTCTTAAATACGCCGGTATTGCCGCAGTTCATATACTTTTCATGATAGCCAACATTTCGGTCCCGCGTGCAACGCAGCTCCCAGTCACTGGACGTGTATTACTTGATAATGTAAAACTCCGGACAAGTTTTCTTGCGCGCACCCGTTTTTAACTCGTCTTGACTTTCGTACAGTCTGACATTAAGGACAACTGAGATCCCACAGTGTGACATGATCATCATGTTCATACAGTCTGACAAGTACAATCCTAAAGGACTTAAAAAAGTTATTAAAAAAAAAATTGCAGTGTGAGCCCGGCTTTAGAAATGTAGCCAGTTTAATAGCACAGAAATTGGATGACAAAAAAAAATCTATTTTCATCAGAAAGGACATTGTGTAATAATTTGTAGGCTATATACAATAAAACATGTTTTTTAATGCAACAATTAATATGGAATAATTGCCTTCATATTCTACATGCAGGGTTTCTGCAGCATATTCTACATGCAGGGTTTCTGCAGGTTTTAAGAAGGTAAATACGATTTTTAAATACCTTTTTAAGACCAACTTCTAATCTGTTACTTTTGAATTCACTTTACACTCAAAAAGTAGGAGTGTTTGTCAATGTAAATCATCACAAGAAGACAATGTTGATGACACGTGATGAGTCAAAACATGGCACATGATTTTTTTTAAGGCAAGGATGATGCTGTTTCTTGTGAAGGCTAAGCCCATAATTATATCAACTCATGACATTATTGATAACATGACAAACCCAGTCTGTAGTGAACGGAGCTCCATTGGCCATCAGCGTCCTGACTTCATCATCATCACCGTTCCGAGCTGCTTCTAAAAGACGCTTTCCCAAATCCACCAAAGACATCTAGGCAAAGACAGACATTAAAAATACCATAATGATAATAAAACTGTATTATGATGATGATGCTTGAGTAAAAATCTAACAGAGATATATTGGAATGGGAAATTCTGATCTGTCACTGACCAATAATAAGTTTCAAGCTACATACTAAAATCATGTCAAGTTATGTAGTGATTGACTAAATGTCAATATGACTTGTAATGTGAGAGGTGTATCAAATTAAGAGAGTACAATTATCAAATTGACCTATATATTTACATACATATTTCAAAGTCTAAAAATGTCACTGTCTAAAAAAATAGCAAGAAAATTATGGTTTCCAACTCCTTAAAGATATCTGTATTTTGTATTACAACGTGTCCTACTATTGTTATCGGTCCAGAATCTATCGTGCAGATTTCGACAAGCCATTAGCATTTATTTTTCATAGGATGTTTAAAAACACATAAACTAGTGCCGTAATCAGCAGAATAATGTACATATAAGCAAACAAGCTGAAAACGTTACTCAAAAAAGTGAATATATGAACAGCGTAAGTAATGAAAACAGAAATAACAGAGAACGAATGAATCTTAGAAAAACGAATCCCTAAAAACATATGAAATGCATCAGTGGGTAAAGTTACATATCTAACGGTGATTTTAAAGCTCGTATTTTACACGCCAAACTCATGAGCCATGTGGAGTCAAATATAGAGCCGAGCTGATCACACACATCCTCCATCTGCGCCACCAACTAATGCGCTCTGTGCATATTACACTTACCTTTATACCCGGTCTGTCGGACGTATACTGTGTTATAGTAATGCACTATATCGGTTTTCCTGATGTATTTCTCAACTGGCTGAACATAAACATGTCTGTGCGTTTAAAGCGCATTCGGATATGGCGGCTGCTTTAACCCCGGAAATAAAAGCGAAGCCGTTCAGAGTTCAGACCCCGCGGACGCGTCTCAAAACCTAGTGAGCTGCCTACTCAGACAGCATGCTTGAGCCTACTAGACCGTACATTCTGCACGAGCCTATGGATGCTCATAAATGCTGACGAGGTAGTCAGCTCACTTGGTTTTGAGACTATTCAACTGTATAGATTTTTTTAACTATATTTTGATTTATAAATACATTGTAACTGTATATAATATATAGATTTTATGTTTACTTGATTTCCTATGTATTATATATACATATATTGCAAAATATGAAGTTGAGATGTATGACTCAATTTTCTGGAAATATTTTTTTTTGTATTGGTTTCTGACTATTGATGTATATAAATCATTAAGTCTTTATCTTAGCAGTGACATAAATGAATAACTTTGATTGGTGTAATATATAACACTGCAAACTCTATCTGCAGTTTTCTGCTTTTCTAAACTGCTACCCAGTTGTGTTCCAAAACACCTGTGCTTATCTAGAAACCACAGAAAAAATATCTCGCCCAAAATCTACTTCAAGTTTGAGATGCAAAGTTAGAACGAAAACACTTTTGCACCTGTTGCATTGAAAAAAGAAAAAAAAGTTTTTGAATATGTTTGTGTGTGACGCTGCAAAGTCTATCAATTTCTCTCAGTGGTCAATGTTCATAAATATTATCTATTTAGCTATAAAATGATCAATGAAACATGAATAGACATGCATTTTTATTCATTTAGCAGCAAGCTCACTTTAATTGGCATCTGTCATCAAACATAACGGGCAAAAAACTGTGAAAAGCATTAGTTGTGTATTTTAACACGGACATCCGTTAAACGCAAAAACCCTTTTAAGTGAGATTCCAGTTTAAACTAATTAAATACTGTATGCATTAACATTACAAATCATTTGGCAGACAATAATATTATACAGTTTTAGATTTGTTCTAAATGTCCTTGCCTTGAAGGGAATTAGGCAGATTATGATCTAGATATCCTAATCTTATTTCATGGCCAACTGATCAGTCACATAGTGTACAGGGCAATGAGATACTAAACCGTGTAACTAATACATCCATATTCAGTAATGCCCTACTAGTTTAATCAAACAAGAACCCAGTTAGCACAGCTTACTGACATGGTTTAACAAGAAAGACATGATACATGACTCATGTGTTCATCAATATCAGATTGGACTAGAGAATCGGATTAAACACAGATTTGGGCAGGAACTGAGAATTGCATGGCAGTGTCTTATTACAGCAGGCTGAAATCCAAGGTATCGATACTAGCGATGGGCTCTTTCCAGTAGTTGAAGGTGGAGTACTTCAACAGCTCCAAAGCCTCTTCCTTCTCCTGTCCCAGGGGTTTTTGGGAGCTCTTGGTCGACTTTGCTTCCTTGGACTTGGGTATAGAAACGCCAAGGTCTTCCAGCTCCGACAGATCCAGTGATGGGATGGGCTGCTTCCAAAACAGGAAGGAGTCAAAATGGCTGCTGGTTGTGTCTAACATTTCGATCTGCGCATTAAGAAGAGATTAAAACATCAGCACTGCGCTACTGCCAAGAAAATATTCATTTGGAGTCATAAGTTACATAAGACAATCTCAACTAACTTGTTTCAAAGAATACATTGCATTGCTTGCTATTTAAAAACCTGTTTACTTTTTCCCTCAGGGAGCTCCTGACTTCCCCGAGAGCTATTTTCAGTTACCTGCTATTTTCAGGGAAACTTGAGCAGTTTACATCTGTAAAACAACTTTCATATGAAGGCTAAAATATTATATAAAATTAATTATAATAAACTAATATATCAATTATACTATTTTTTTATTAAAAAAATGATGATTCAAATGATTTTGAATTATGCTAAGTAAGCAATTTAAATGTAAAAATAACTTTAATATGCATGTCAAAGCAGAAATGATCAAATTATCAATATGATAATTATAAGAGAAGAAATAATAAAACAGTGGCAACAAAGAAACTAAAATATGTTCAAGAATCGTCTGTGTGATTGTGTCTGCACTTTAGGCGTCTTATTATATTAATATATTATAACTAGAGGGAAGATTTAAGACCTTACAATAAAATGATAGCAATTTGCATGTGCAAATAACTTTCATACGCATGTCAAAAGAGAAATATATTGTAAAATAGTAATACTGAAAACGTAATATCAGTATGATTATTATAAAATAATTGGAAAAAATGTTGTGGCAACAAAAATCTTAGATGTCATATTAAAGAATTGTCTATATGATAGTGTCTGCATATTAAGCATCTAATTATATTAATATTATACGCAATATTTAAGATCTTACAGGTGCAAGATTACCTTACAGTAAAATGTATATATTGTATAAATGTTGTAGGCTATAATAACAACTTATCATCAGTATGCCTATAATAAAAGTAGTAATATTAAAAAATGATTTACAGTAAATGTATAAGATTAAGCGATATGATCTGCCATCTAATCATATTAATATATTATAATTAGATGCAAGATTTAAGACCTTACAAGAATAAGAACAAAGTAGCACTATCTTTGCATTATAAAGAAGATGTATCATTTGGAAGCTGCAATTTAAAAACATATGAAATCTTTCAAAAGCCGATGATTATGCTCTACGGAGCTGCACGTTCATGTCGCGTCGCGTCGTGGGGTGATTTAGCTCTGGCCATACAATACAATGCAGCGGCGGTGAACGCCCAGATTTCAGAGACAATCGGTGGATGAGGTGCTTAAAGGACCATAAGGAATAGCCTGCATGCCCCCCCCCCCCAGCATCTCACATGCACATCTATTAAAAGACGACCACAAATAGTGATGGCGCACCTCATGACAAAGCATTTCAGAGACGCTTCAGTTCAGTGCTAAGAATGGATCACGCAACTAACCTTAAATAGGCCTCAAGCAAAAACATTTACTAGTATAAGACGTTCAAATTGCCTTATTTTTAACAGACAAATGAAGTCTTATTAATTCGTTAGTCTGGACATCATGTATATGTGACGGAACACCAAACTAATTTGAAATGCTTTAAATGAACTGGATTAAAACAGAAATATTGCTCAACAAGAGGAACAATTGAAAGAACATACCTCTGGTATGTGATCAGATTGGTTCTCTCTGAATTACAAGGTGGTTTGTAGTAATTCGGATTTGAAGAAGAATAGAAGATGCACCTGTCTGGTCTCAATCTTCTCGCCGGCTGCTCAGCATGAACCAACCGCACCCAGCATCATTAGTGACAGGCCTGGAAGATTTGCGTTCGCCCCGCCCACCTTCTGTGGGACCGGTGACAGGTGCATAATTAGCGTCAGGTGGGTGTGACGGATCTATTGTTCTAATCAAATAGTGAAAATTAATAACTGCATTTATGGGTGTATGATAGCTGTTTTGTGGTGTCTTTACAATCTCTGGTACCCGTTTGCATCCGTTAACGACCCCTTCTTGTTTTTTGCAAGTGGAGTCGTCTGTTTGTTGATTGGCTGAGTTCAGCGTCCATCAGGTCGACTGACCCTTCTTTCCACTGACTGAATTTCCTGAACGCGAAATCGAAATGTATTGATCATTTAGTAGAAAAAAATGCTCCTCTTTAGTGTGTGAATATTTATTTTAATTTAGTGAATACCAGATGCACAGACTGTAAATGTTTCAGTAGATTAATATAAAAAGCACGTTAGATATTTAAAGGAATATAAAGAAGCTTTTAGATAAGTAGTGTGCAAAAAGAGAACACATTGCTATTCAAAATCATCCCTGCTGTGAAATATAGAATATTCAATACTGTAGTGTAGGCCTAATTTGATAATGATAATAAGTTGGTACATGAAATGACTGACTTGCATGAAAAAAACAAGCTTCAGAACTCATACAAACACATGAGACGAAAATAAATGATTTACACTAGATTTAAGCTCATTCCCAGTTATAGAAAAACTCAGTCAATCCTGTTTAACATTCACTAAATGTGCATTTGTGTAACCTACATTGTGCTTGCTGCAAAGCAGTCAGTAGAATAATATATAATTAAATTAGGGTTATATAATACTGCTGAAATTGTAAGGGTTTTATATAAAGTGTATTTATTGATGTGTTTTACAAGATTAATCAAATGTGTCGCAAGGACTGTAATTTGAAAATGTATCGGGAAAGAAAGAAAGAAAGAAAGAAAGAAAGAAAGAAAGAAAGAAAGAAAGAAAGAAAGAAAGAAAGAAAGAAAGAAAGAAAGAAAGAAAGAAAGAAAGAATACAATTCTGTCATTATTTTTGAAGAGCACTAAATTACATATTTGGCAGAATGTTTGGGACTGTTTGATTGTTCCCATACAGTGAATGTAAATAAAGCTGTCGTTCTTCTTACATTTACATTTATATTTACTCATTCAGCAGACGCTTTTATCCTTCTTAACATTTCCTTTTGTCTTCTACTATAGAAAATCGTATTGGTTGGAAAAATGAGGGTGACTAATTGATGACAGATTTTCTATTCTATTCTATTCTATTCTATTCTATTCTATTCTATTCTATTCTATTCGAGTTGTTATCGTCAGTGCAGCTCGAATCTGCATTTCCATCCTCCAACCACGAGATGCCAGTAGATACCTGATAATAATTCATATCCCATACGTCTTAAAATATAAAAACATTTTACAGCAGCAATTTTGCCAGTATGACTTAACAAAACACTTTGCCAAGTAGAAAAAATAACGCTGAGTAATAAAGCGTATATTAGCTTCCGACGCGACGTCACTGTTTACAAACACAGGCACCGGAAGTGAGACAGGCGAAAACAAGATTACGGAAAGAGTTGGGAGAAAGAGAGAGACGTGCGCTGTACCAGCTGTACCGATAGACAGCAAACCCTGTAGATTTCAGCCAGACACCTCCACTGGATTATTGGGTTTGTTTTAGGGGCAAAGAAGAACGCTTTTAAAGACCTGCAGAAGGTCGCTATGGTAAGATTCTGCTGCTCTTAATGCAGGGTGAACAGCTGTAACTTACTCTTATCAAGATTGTTAATACACACTAGTATGTTTATGAACTCACATACTGTACTGGGTAGAAGTCTTTTGCGAATAAACTGGCAAATAAATACCTTATTGTTCTAAAAGGACACAATCCTTGTGTTGACAGTTAACTTATTAACAACCTCATCTGCAGTGTTTATTACATGAAATGACAACAATTGCTCATTTGCACTTTTACTGAGTGAATCTTGTCTAAATGTGTTTCTGTTTGTTTTAGAGTTTGTGAAATTCAAAATTTGAGATCAGAAAACTTTCTTAACCTCCAGAGTGTCACCCTTCAGTGATCAGGTGAAAACTAACCCTAAGGGTCTTTAAACATAGGTAAATGTAAATGAAATATTATGCATGAAATAGTTTTGCCAAACAAACTATTGTAACTCTAAGGCTCATGTTTTTTATGTCTACATATTAATTGCACAGTAATGCATTCTGGTTTGTAAATGCTGACGTGCTTTGTGTGCGTCCACAGAAAGCCTCCCTGTGACTCAGCTGTTCCCAGAATTAGGCAATTCAGAAACAACACGGCTAGGCAGAGGTGTGCCGAAAAACTGCCCCTTTAACAGTTTCGTCCTCCGCATACTACTGATGGATGTGGCATAAAAGCAAGAAAGTACTACGTTTTTAACTTAAGAAGGATTTGATGTAATATATCTGGCTTTTTCATGCAAGAAATTGATTGCAAACAAAAAAAATCTAATTTTTGGGTAAAGCAAGCCGACACTGCCAGATTTTGTTATTTTATCAGCAGCTGAAGATTTTAAAAATCATATTTCCTTTCAACCCAACTTTTATTGGCTCTGTTAATTATAAGCACACAATCTCACCCATCAGGTCATGGCAGATCCTTGCCCAGACACCGTTGATGGTGAGATTATAGGCGTTTCGGAGGGACAGGAGTCAAAAACAACCAAAAATGAGGACTTTGATGCTGCTAGACCACAGGTCAAGGAAATCAGCCAAAAAGAGGGTGACACCAATACTGAGCAATCCTCTGTGAGCTTTTCTCACCTCAAAAAAGATGATTTCACAACATGCAAAGAACCTCCTACAACCACAGCGTCTCTTGAAGATGAGGCCAATGTCTCTCAGTCCGTGACCAGTAAAAGCCAAGACAAAACCGATGAATCTGAGATCCTCAATAGCCAATCAGAGGTGACGCCCACTTTCTCCATGGCCAGTCTGGAGTTCTCCGAGGAGACTAATGGGATTCCTCCTGATGGACCTTTGATTTCGTCCAAATCTGCTCAGGATGGCAACCAAGTCCCCTCTCAGGGGAGCGCAGGGGCCTGTGTGGGGGCTGCGAGGGCATCAGAGTCTAGCATGCCGGCATATTATTTTGTCAAGTGGATTACCTGGAAAGAGAAGAAGACGGCCATTATCACGCAGAGCGAGAACGGACCCTGCCCCCTGATCGCCATCATGAACATCCTGTTGTTACGGTGGAAGGTAAGCCATTTAGCATTACCTGCTAAATTAATAAATTATAGATTTTTCTTTTATGCCAAAAATAATTAGGATATTTAGTAAAGATCATGTTCCATGAAGACATTTAGTAAACTTCCTACCGTAAATATATCAAAATTACATTTTTGATTAGTAATATGCTTTACTAAGAACCTCATTTGGACCACTTTAAAGGCGGTTTTATCAATATTTGATATTTTTGCACCCTAAGATTCCAGATTTTCAAATAGTTGTCTCAGCCAAATATTGTCCAATCCTAACAAACAATAAATACAAGGAAATCTTATTTATTCAGCTTTCAGATGATGTAGAAATCTCAATTTAAAAAAAATTGACCTTTATGACTGGTTTTGTGGTTCTGGGTCACGTATGTAGAAATATAAATCTTACTAACTTGATTTTTTTAAAAATATATTAATACGTTTATTCATCAGTGACGCAGATTAATTTAATCAAAAGTGACAGTAAAAACATTTATGTTACACAAAATATCTATTTCAAATAAATGTTATTATTTTGAACTTTCTATTCATGAAAGAATGCTAAAAAACATAACATTGTGTCATCACAGGAATAACTTGCGTTTTACAATATAATGAAATATAAAATATTAAAAGTTTTTGTTTCATTACACAAATGCAGCCTTAGTGAGCTTAAGGCTTCTTTAAAAACATACAAAATCTTACCGACCCAGAACTTTTGAACAGTATTGTGTATATAAATATATAAAATGCATTGTAATCAATGATACCAGTATTTAGAGTAAACCATTCACTGACCTAGTAATAGACTCATGACTCTCCTTATCTGTTCCTGTGTGTTACTGTATAGACATTATTTCTGATTACAGTAAAATACTGATAACACATGTTGTGAAATAGAAGAAAGAATGTAGACGAGGGTGTGCCGTGACTAAAAGCAGAAGTATTTGTTTGTGAATTTCTGGTGCATGTTCTTTAGATCATTATATGTATGTAAAGTATGAACTGTAAGAAGTCTGTGTCGATTCTTCAGGTGAAGTTGGCGGCTCAGACGGAAGTGATCACCACTGAAGAGCTGATGGCTCACCTTGGTATGATGTTTTAGAGCACTGGACATGCAGTATCCGTTTCAATATGTTACATCAAATTACATTAAAAGACAAAGTGCACACAGCAGCACGTCTATTGTGGTAATGGACTGTAATAAGTTAAGGAGCTCTAGTGATGCACCACAGTAAACTTTATGGGTGGAAACAGATGGCTGATGTGACTTGAGAAGGAGGGGTGTTGTTACTGTGTGAAAACATTTGTGTTTCAGTACCATTAATGGCACCCCAATCACGGAGTATACCATTAAGTCTCTGCTCTTTGTGTAAGTAGTCATTTAGAGGACGCTTTTAGGTCTCGCTCAAGGACACAATGGTAATATTCTCTGACCCCTCGATGGGTTTGAATCCTTACTAATCCAGATGTTTAAAGTAATAGTTCACCAAAAAATGAAAATTTGCTGAAAATGTACTCGCCCTTAGGCCATCTAAAACATTTGTTGGAGAAGTTTAGTATTACATCACTTGCTCACCAATGACCCCTGCAAGAAATAAATCAATCATGGGTGGTCAGATTTAACTTTAAACCATGGCATGCAAACAGCTGATAAAAACATCCCAATAATCAAGTAATCATATTCCGAAACAATGCTTCCTCCAGTGAAAAATTCTTAATGGTGGATTTGTTTATTATAAATATGCAGCTTTTTTTGCTTCACTGTGCAAGAAATAAATCAATCATTAAGGACGGTGATTTAACTTTAAACCATGGCATCTGGCCAAAATACAAATCCATATCCACTCCGAAACAAAGGATTCAGTGAAAAATTCATTGGTGAGCAAGCTTTTTTTGCTTCACTGTGGAGTATTGTGATATTTTTATCACCTGTTTGGACTCTCATTCTGACGGCACCCATCCACTGCAAAGGATCCATTGGTGAGCAAGTGATGTAATGCTAGATTTCTCTACATCTGATGAAGAAACAAACTCAACTATATCTTGAATGAATTTTCATATTTGGGTGAACTATTCCTTTAACTAGCACTCCTGATCAGCTATGGGTGTAGGTTTTCTTTTACAGTGTCCCTAAAATGTATTTGGAAACGTTTGCACATTGAGGTAACATACATGAATATCATTGCACTGCATTAAATAACAAAATTCAAACCAAGTGGCAACTGTAAAAACAAAATCTCTTTTCTTAAAATTCCTATTAACCTACGGCGTCACTGTCATAGTATTTATGTACTTCTATTTCTCTGATACAATGGCATTTTAAGTGTGGCTTAAGTGTCCAAATATATTTTGGAGCCACTGTATATCACCTCTTATTAGGTCACAGCTAGAAAGATAAACACGTGATGAGGATGTTATGTTGCTGAGTGATGGGGAGATAAACCAGAAGTGTTTTCACAAACAATACAAATATGTTTAACATGAAAAGGTGACACTTCTCAAATCACACAGCCTTTGACAGAAAGCTGAAGTGTTTTTAAAATGCTTAAGCCTAACCTTTTCTCGTTCTAGGTGAATGTGTGCTGTCCATCAAACCGCGGGAGAAAGCAGAAGAGCTCAATTTCCAGCAGGTAAATCATAGTGTGGGAGAACCATTATAACAGGCTCGGCTCTGCACATGTCTAGTGAATATTATTAACATGTTCAGCAGATGGGCTGCGCTTAAAACCTCAGAACCAAAAAACATGCAAACAGTGAGTGAGGCCTTCAATCTTTGAAAGAAGGCTTGTGATCCCTTCATTAACAATTCCAACAATTACAATGTGTGTTTGTGCTTATAGATGCACTAATGAAAGCCTCCTTTTGTTCATGAGCCCTTGCTGTTCCTTTTTGTTCACGGCTGGAAATTAAATGGATTCGATAGAATAGATTAAGCTTATGCAAGATAATGCTAATGTTATCATATTTAGTTTAAGATTTTTATAATATAAATGAAAATAATTTGTACATGATTTCTTTTAGAATTTTTCAGATTATAATTTTTTTCTGAATGAGGTCTGCTAGGTTTGTTTTGAGAATTGCAAGCAAAACTAATCAAGGTTTATTTTTTTTAAATTAATACTTTTATTTAGCAGTAAAGGCATTAATATTGCTACAAAAGATTCCTATTTGAAATAAAAATGGGTTTTATCATCGATAATAATAAGAAATGTTTCTTGAGCACCAAATCAGCAAATTAGAATAATTTCTGAAGGATAATATATATATATATTTTAATACAATTTCATGATTTCAACTTGATAGGTTAGCTAAGAGCAGTCAGCATGTTTTGTGGTAAATATTACTTATACTATCTTCCACTTGACCCAAATATTTCAATATGTTAGGCACTGAGGCCAATAACAACCGTCATAAACTAGCCTGAAATAGCATGTATTTTTGTCTCAGCAGACTTTGTTTTTTATTATATTTTCATTCCCTTCACAGAACATGAGCGACGCGATGGCTGTGCTGCCAAAGTTGTCCACAGGCCTCGATGTTAATGTGCGTTTTACAGGTGTGTCGGATTTTGAGTACACGCCTGAGTGCATCGTCTTTGATCTGCTTGATATTCTGCTCTACCACGGCTGGCTTGTCGACCCACAGGTACATCAGCAGAAATATTATATAACGTGTGAATTCTATGTATCCAAACAACAATACAAGTGCTCCATTCTTCTTCAGAGTCCTGAGGTGGTGTCTGCAGTGGGCAAACTCAGCTACAACCAACTGGTGGAGAAGATCATAGAGTTCAAGCACTCGGCAGATAGCAGTCAAGTCAGTGAAGGTACATTTATTGTTATTTCTTATTAACAAATGGCTCAGATTTGATATGCAGGGGTGTGTGTACTCCTCAGCATGGTATTAATGGCTGATGGTATATCTTAATGTCTGTTTGTTGACAGGTTTGATAGCAGAGCAATTTTTAGAGTCCACAGCAACCCAGCTGTCGTATCACGGCCTGTGTGAGCTCAATACCGCAGCCAAGGAGGGAGAACTGTCTGTATTTTTCAGGAACAACCACTTCAGCACTATGATAAAGCACAAGGTGTTTAGCAGCCTTCCCACACAACACTCTCCATAGCAGCTAAGCTGATTATAACAACCCCAGCAGCGTCAAGCCGCTTTAAACCCACCACCACCAAAAAAAAATTGGGGGGCAGATTTTTATAGCAAAAATAGCACAGAAGTATTTATTTGTTTATGTTTTTAGCCCAAGGTAAACATTCAGCTTGAGTAAAAGCATTTTGCTCACATATTGAGCAGAACGGTGCACTACAATGCAGAGATTGTGCTATTATAAACCTGTACATTTGTATGTTAAGGCAAGATACTACAGGCAAAAACACTGTTTTTTAGGCAATTTGGCTTTCCATAAAGTGATGTTTCTGACTATATACAAAGAAAACATTCAAAATACACTTTAAAGTGTTCACTTTATTGAACTTTATCTATTTGCAGTTCAATGACTACATATCTTTAAAGATTTCTGAAAATGCTTTTTTCTCTCCTGCACTCTCCACTTCTGTAGCACTTACTCCAAAATTACAGTTTAATTCCTATCTATACTAAGGTTTTAACAGAGAGGGTTATCAATATATAAATTACCTGATTTGAACATTTTATTCCGTTTTTTTTGTAGTGGGAAAATAAAACATGTTAAAGTGCAAATAATTAGATAATGCCTTATGTGCAAACATCACATTTCAGAAAACTGTTCTAAAACGGTATGAATTTCTTTCAATTGTTGAACAAAAAATAAGATATTTAGAAAAATGCTGGAAACTAATCCGCAGGTTGCTGATAGCCATTAAGTTTGATAGTATGGGGGAAAAAATACTATGGAATTCAATGGATACCATCAGCTGTGGAACAAGTGGAGGGGGTGTAAATGATGACAGAATTTACATTTTGGGGCAAACTATCCCTTTGAAGGGGTCATATGATGCGATTTCAAGTTTTGCTTTCTCTTTGGAGTGTTTACAAGCTGATTGTGCATAGATAAGATCCCTGAAGTTGCAAAGACTAAAGTCTCAAAACCAAAAAGACATTCTTTATCAAAGTTAAGATTCTGCCACGCCCCCCTAAAACGCTTTAAACACGCCCCCATATGTCTACGTCACGATGTGGAAATATTTGCATAGTGCAGCCCAAATGTTCACGCAAAGAAAGAAGGCGTGGTTTCAGTAACCGCAGTAGTGTTGAAGCAGCCATGACAGGGAGACGCTGTGTGTTTCTAGGCGAAAGCCTTCCAAAAGTAGATGCATTTAGGAATCATTAAAGGGTAACTAACCCTAAAACAACTTTTTTGAGTTAATGATCTGTAAGACTGCGTCTTTATTAGTGCTGTGCATTGATTCAAGTAAATGTTTTGACATTTGGTTATAAAGTGTTTTAATTCTACAATATATGGTGTACAAACGTCTGAGTGCTGCCCTCTTCAGGTTGAACGGTGGCTACTGCAGTTGAATTTTCCTATTGGTCGTTGCATACCCCTGTGACGTATGATGGCACTTACTAACCTCCTCTCTGTCTCCGCTGGGCTCTGCCCACTTTTCCAGCATTTTTTAAATATTGCCAGTGGGTGGAGTTAGGCTCTGACCAGGGGTTTAGTAACTAGTTACCCTTTAAAATTACTCAGAACAGAACAGCAACATATTTTATGGACGACAGTTTCGTGAACCTAGGAGAGGAGGTCATTCTGACTTTGCTATGACAATCTGGCGCCTCTGAATCATTGACCGCAAGTATGTTTTGTTATTAGTTTTAAGTATTTGCTATTGACTGTTCAAATGAGAGTTTTGCGCATTGTGTGCGTGTGAGAGAGAGGGAGATATGGTCACACAACCGCGGCTTGTACACTGTAAACATACGAACTTCATCACTGTCTGTCACGCGACTCTGTTCCACTCTCGGGATTGAACTGATGGTAAAACTAAGGACATTATTAACTTTTTACATTTATTTTGAAAGCTAAAGCTCGTGATTATGGTAAGGGGCGTTAAATTTCCGTCGAGTGCTTGTGGTGTTCGGCCAATCACATAGGCGGGGCATAGAGGACCTACAATAATGTACAGTATTTTTAAAAATGTGTTTTTTGAACATTAAATCATGTCAACATATTCTGTTACACCAGATAAACAAAATAATGATCTTTAAAAAAAGCATCATATGACCCCTTTAAGTAAATCCAGTAATCTACAAGCAAAAAAAGCAACATATTTCGGGTTGTATGATAATATGATAATAGTACTTGAACCTCACTGAATTACTTGTTCAAATTCTTACGGAGATGCATTTGAAATTCGAATGGCTTTGTCTCTGTTATTTGTCAGCAACACTATATCTGCTGACCAATGATCAGTATGTTCAATGTGTGAACGTGCAGGGTCACCTTTACCTGCTGGTCACAGATCAGGGCTTCCTGCAGGAGGAGAGCGTGGTGTGGGAGAGTCTTCATAATGTGGAGGGGGATGGCAATTTCTGTGACTCGGACTTCAGATTGTGTCACCCTTCCCAGAAACCCTCAGCAACCAGCCAGCCCTCCGCACAACAACAGCAGCAAATGCAGATCAACCAGGTGATTAAGGTTTTGCCTGCTTTTTCCTATCATATAGTTGTAAGAGTAGCCTAACAAGTTCCACCTTCTCGTGATCCAATCAAATCCCAATGCAAAACAAATGTACATTCTTACCCAATGATTATGCAGTTTCACTCAGAAATATGGAATTTGAGAAAGCTGTTTCGTGTTGGTGTTTAAGATCGATTCAGTGAATGTTTGGATGTGTCATCCAGGACTATCTGGTGGCGATGTCCCTGCAGCAGCAGCAGGGTGAAGCTCCTGGACCCTTGAGTGATCTTGAGCTGGCCAGACAGCTGCAGCAGGAGGAGTACCAGCAGCCACAAACACAACAGGACCAGCCCTCAGCAGGACAGGTACTTCCTTTCTTTCCTTCAGGAGAAAACGCTTGTGTATGAAACTTGGCTTTATTCATGAAACCCTAGCAGAATGAATGCCTGAGTAAATCCATTATAAACCATTGTGTAAATTGTTGTATTCAATATAGTGCAGTGATTTACAAAAGAGTAGATTCATGAATGATTTACACATTTGTTTTCGTTGTCTCAACATACTTTCCGGTTAAATAATAATAAAAAAAAAATTAAGTGTCTTATTAGTCTAGTCTCTTAGGATAATTTATTTGGTCAAAAAATAGTTAATATTGTGCAATATTATTACAATTTTAAATAAATGTTTTCAATTTTAAAATGTAATTTATTCATGTGATGGATTCCGCATCTTCAGAAATCATTCTAATATGCCGATTTACTTAGTCCTCAAGAAGTATTTCTTATTATCAGTGTTGAAAACAGTGCTGCTTAATATTTATTTCCAGATGAATAGAAAAATAGAAATAGATTTTTGTAACATTAGAAATCTTTTTTCTTTACGTTTGCTTTTGATCATTTTAAAGTATCCTTGCTGGATAAAAAAAATATTTATTTCTTTAAAAAAAGAAATAGTTCACCCTATTGAATAGTTCAATAGTAGAAAGGGTATAGTTCACCCAAAAATGTAAATGTATTCACCATTTATTCACTATCATGCCATTACAAACCTGTATGATTCTTTCTGTTTTCTATGATCTGTGGTAGGGAAGCGTGTTTCTGCCATGGGATTAACAAAATAAAAAATAATTACCACTTTTCTTTCACAAATCTGTTGAAATACAGAATTTTTCCAGTTTCTCACAATTTTGTATTTTTGTCCTCACAATCCTGAGAAAAGAAATTAAGAAAAAAAATTATAAAAAAATAATTGAGATTAAAAAGTCACAATTACCCTTTTTTATTTAACCAAGTAGCAGAAAAAAAACAGAATTGCTAGATGAATTCTGATAAAAAGTTCTAAATTGTGAGATGTACACTTTTTTGAAGAAAAAAAGAAGTCACAATTTCAAAATGTAGATCCTGAATTCTGCTAAAATGTCTATATTGTGAGATTTTTTCTCTGGGGGGGGACAAAATTGCTCCCCAAAAAAGCTTCATAGAGATGCATAAAATTAAAACTATTCCTTTAAAAAGCCTAAAGCAGTTGCAAACTTTTCTACACTCAGTTAAAGGTTTCTGTAGAGGTGTAGTGACAAAATTCAGAAGACTTCCTGAAACTGAACGCTTTCTTCATATTCCTGCAGATGAGAGGTCAGGCCGCATCTCAGCACGGAGGACAGAGACGCCGGGAAAAGAAGGACGACTCGGATTGCTGTATTCTTTAGGTCAGAGTCCACTCATCACCATAACCAGACTCACAAAGCCAGTTCGGCTTCAGTACCACTACTGAAACATGGGACTTCACTCTTAGCAGACCTGTCGTCCCAATGCCAAGCCTGCCTTTACAGTACAGTTGAACCCTCGTTTTCACCTTTCCTTTATCCTCGTGGTTTGAACTGTTGCTCTTCGTTGTCTACTGGACCAAATAAAGGTAGCAATTGTTTCTAAGCACTAATGAGCATTTGTTTGAGTGCTACTGTGGAGCTCCTAACTATTCCATTAAAGATTGAAGACTGTAATGGTAAATAATCAGGTATTGTAATAAGAATTTAATATTACACTGAAATGCTACTGTCTGAAGTTGATCTGTACATAGTTACTTGTCATCGGATTTTCATCCAAAGTGATGTACAGTACACTTAGTATACAGGGCTCTGTGGAGCTCCCTGGATCCTGTAAGCTGAGCTAATAAAAGCCACCTCTGTTAACAGGAAATGTGTGACCATTGATTTATGAAACGTCTGGAATATTGGTATTACACAAAGAAACTTCAGTGCAGAATTTTTGGTGCGGAGTCATCAAAATGATTTATGCACACATACACAGTTTAGTATTGTCATATTCACATGTACAATGGGCTCCAAAATCTGGGAGCTCTTGTGAAAATGCTTCTATTTTGCTTTTTTGTCATCATAAATAAAAGAGCATGTGCTTTAATAGAAGACAGAACATCTAGCTGGAGGTTTAATAAAGAGACACATGATCAGTGTCACGAATGTATGTACATCTGGATTCAGAGAATTAAAGTGTCACTGTCTTAAATTCTGAACTTATTTGATTTAAACTCAAACAATTATTTTTCCAGATTTAAATGGGAACAAAAATCATTTTTTAATGCGTCTCTGCTTTTAATAAGACAAGAAATATTCATAAACATGCAAAAGTTTAGGGTCATTCTTTAGAAAAATTAATTACTTCAAATCAGAAAGGAGACAAGTTTTTTTTCTAGTCATCAAAGAATCCTGCAAAAAATGGCCAATAATATTTTAGCTTTTTTAACATTGATAAAAAACAGAAACGTTTCTTCAACAGCAAATCAGTATATTAGAATGATTTCTGAAGGATCACGTGACACTGACGACTGGAGTAATGATGCTGAAAATTCAGCTTTGCATCACAGAAATAAATTACATTTTATAAAATAGAAAAATATTTTAAATGGTAATCATATTTTATAATATCACAATATGTAGTGTTTTTTTGATAAGGATAAAGATATTATCAGCCCAAAGCTTTTGAGTGTATTGTTTTTATATTATATATATTTAAAAATATGTAATAATTATTTAAAATATTAAATTTCAATATATCTTTAGTTTAAAACATTTTCTGTGATAAAGCAGGAGAAAAAAACCTGACTCAAATCTATCTGAATCCTTCGAGATAACGAGACAATTCAAGTTCCTTTCACACATTCAAATACAACTGTGTATCATTTAAACACGAGGCAAGTAGTTCACAAACACTTGATATAAAGAAACACATCATACATATCGTTTATTAGTGCTGAATTATGAAAATGTGCTCACAGTCAGAGATCATTTCATTTTCTTTTATATGGAAGATGTCCAATTGTACAGTTTTAACATGAAAAAACACATGAAATACAAAAAGCAAACCTTTTCAAAAAGAAGACCTCATAAGTACAAAAACAAATAACATACAAAGATGCTCCATTTCATCTTTTTCTGCCCCGTGTGCTTTCTGTTCAAAAAATTAAAGTGCAAGACAAACACCAGGGTTCAAATGTTTTCCAAAGAAACGGTGCAACTCCAAACGAATATCAGATCCTTTGTAACAACTCTTTAAAACATATTCAATACACAAACCATGCATGGACCGACTAAAAAAAACATGTTAGATGTCTATGGTAAAAATGGCACAGTACTGACACGCACAACAAATGAACACTTATGCAAATTCCCCGGGGGGGTTGATAGAAAACGCATTTCTCACGACTAATTAACAATTCTACATGGCTCTGTGAGATGTTAATGTGCTAGACACGTTCGCAATTGGTTTCTTTTGAGTTCGTCACAATGAAACATGAGAATGACCAACACTGATGGGTAATTACAACACACGCTCGTCACACTCATGAGATGTCATTCAGCGTGTCATTTTGGTTTTCCTTCTTTTCGAGGGCAACAGTTTTGAGAGCCTTTACCAAAGATTAAAACAAATAATCCACTCGATGCTTCAGAGCGAAATCACAACCTCATAAATAATGCCAAGAAACTGGATATTTACAGAGCACAGTGGTTTGTATGAGGCACTATGTTGTACTGAACACGTTACGTTTCTGTGGTGTGACATTGTACTTGCAACAAAAAAAGACATTGTTTGTCAATGGACCGAGGGTATAAATAATACATCCATAAACGGATATACACTATCATATGCCCAAAGGTTTTCATGTTTATTCCCATGAAATAACCTTTTTAAACTGCTTTCAGTCATTTTACAAGTACTTTGCTGCTACAGATCTGATTATTCGCTCCTTCATCCATTCCTTAATCATTATGCAATTTGTTAGATTCATATAAATCTAACGTCCCACTCTTCAGTCATTCTTTTAAATGTTGCAATCAAGACCAGTCTAAATGAATTACTTCATTAACTGTTTGCAGTTTATTCATGTAAATTACAAGTTTTCTTCTTAATGTGTTTTTTTTGTAAGTCTGATATTTTATTTCACAGGATACTGAATTGCTGATGTCAGGATATTAAGGTATAACATTAGTATTCAAATCTCAAGACTACAAATGAGGCAGAAGATTAGAAATGTGCACTGCCTTTAAAGGAATAGTTTGCCAAAAATGTACTCATCCTTAGGCCATCTGAGATGTAGAGGAGTTTGTTTCTTTATCAGAACAGACTTGGAGAAATGTAGCATTACATCACTTGCTCACAGATAGATCCTCTGCAGGGAATGGGTGCCGTCAGAAAGAGAGATCAAACAGCTGATAAAAACATCACAATCCACACAACTCCAGTCCATCGAATCACATCATGTCAAACTAAATGCTGCTTGTTTGTAAGAATCAAATCCATCAAGATGTTTTTTAACTGAAGCAGGAGAGAAATCTGCACAGATCAAGCACCGCTTACGATAGAAACAGGCAAAAACAGTTTTAAACATATGTTGGTGGATTTTTATGTGAGAGAACAACAGAGGATGGCCTTTTTTTCTCTGAGTAAAGCAGTATTATGGATTATGAATTTGTATTTTGTCCAGAAGTGATGGTTTTAAGTTAAATATGTCTTAATGATGGATTTGTATCTTAGAAGCATGCAGCTTTTCACAAGATGTTAATTGATGGAATGGAGTCTTGTAGATATTGTGATGTTTTTATCAGCAATTTGGACTCTCATTCTGACGGCACCCATTCACTGCAGGAGATCCACTGGCGAGCAAGTGATGTAATGCTACATTTCTCCAAAAATGTTCAGATGAAAAAAAACTCGGCTACATCTTAGTCAATTTTCATCTTTGGATGAACTATTCCTTTAAGAGGGAAAAATTATAATGAACACAAATGATCAAAAAGCAACAGGCCCTTACAATATCACAATGTAAAAAATGTACAAAATAAAAGCTCCTGTAATTAGAAGAAAGATTTCCAATTAATTTTGGTTAGAGTCTAACTTTAAACCTTGAGTAAATTAAGCAGCCATGTTTTTTTAGAATTAAACATGACATATATAGCACATTCATTTCACGAGCCTAAATATAATTTATGCTGACGCAACGCTAGCAGGCTGTCTGACAGCCAGTTGCCATTTTGCCACCATTGTACCATGTTAAGTCATCCCAGAATCAGCACCAGTGAGCAGCGGGTGTTCAGTGCAGTCAGACTGCTGATTGGTGAAATCACAATCATTTGTGTTGTTAGTTAAACCCGTTTAGCTTTTTAAAGCACCATTAATCCATAGTAAAATCATCACCTCTAGTCATTTCCCATCTCACATATATTACTACAATATCTGAATAAATAGCAACATCTGATTTCAAATCTCTTTATACATATTCGGAGTGGCTTTGCTTTTAAAATAAGTGCCTATTAAACCTCTATTAACCATCAACAGCCTTTGAGCTTGAACCTTAAAGGAGATTTCCCCCCCAATTCATAGCCTTTCAATACCTTAAAGCACATCAAATAATATTCATAAAAATGATACAAACAAATCTATTTTCCCATTCCATTGATTATTTACTTTCAAATAAAAAATATTATTAAATTGCGAATTATTATTAGCTTGCATTAATTGGCTTTTGGCTAAGATCAAGTGTAATACCTGAAAACAACTGGTAAAAAATATTTGAAGACTATAATAATAGAGCAAAATTCTCCTTGATAATCTACACAAAAAGATGCTGTTGTGGCTCAAGCTTTGTCAAATTTGTTTAAATAAATAATTAGTACATATTTCAGTTTAAATTTCAGAAATGTAACATCTTAACTTCTACATTTTTTGTACATGCTTTTAGCGTGACAGTACACACTTTACTAGTAACTAATAATACTATTCCATAGTATCAATATAGTGACAATGTCTAAACATTTGGAAAATAAAACGTTTTAAATGTAAATTTAAGTTCTGGTACGCTTTACCTATGAAGATATTCTTTTGGGCTCACGGATAAACTATTTACATCTGTTAAGTGCTAAATTACGCTGCTGTAAGAGAACGACTGGACACACCTGAACGCAGGGGGCGGGGCTTTGAGAAGAATCCCGAAATCACTGCCTCATTTGCATATTTAAAGCGACTTTAGAGGTCTCTGTTTTTCCAGCCACCTACACTGTGCACCATCTGAACCAGTAGTGTCTTCTCGACCTTCACAACAGCAACTCGATGTAGTCATTTCGAAGTTTGTATATCTGTTATTTGTGACGTCTAAAAAAAAACTGAACTATAAACCCATTCACTGGGTGAGGGAGGGATCTTTTTTTAAGAACCCTGAAGTTGCAAACCCGTAATACCACTCTTTGTCATCTGAACAGCTAGAAAACACACTCAAATATTTCAATTCATGTTTTACAAACACAAACATGCAAAGACGGTTAGAGCAAAAAAGACCAACTGCCCTCTTATGGCACGGAGAATGGTGACAAACGCCAACAGATGGCAAGCAGTTCCTTGGTAACTGATGATTTAGCTTTTTTTTTTTAGATGCCCTTTCGTTTTATAACTGAGCTGGGCCAGATTGGACTGTTATTTGTGAGTATATCTGTTCGTTTCAGTTTTCAATGTCCTAAAGTCGCTCTTTCTTGTCAAAACAGTCTAAACTTTTGTTCTAGGCCACTTAAATTCATAATCTCTTCAAAAGCACTCCTGGAGTCTTCAGGAATTCACTTATGTTTCGTATTAATCATATGAAAATATGAGTGTAGTTGCTGTTTGAAGGCAACAATGACAGGTTGTAGTTCTATACATTATTTTACACAGAAAGCAGACACACCCAGTCAAGCTCAGCCAAGATGGTACACCTCAGTTTGACTACAAGCTAGTATGCAATTCACAGAAGCACTGGAAAGGCATTGCACATTGAGTCGGGTGCTGGGCTGCTGTTACGGGGCATCTGGTTTTGGGGTTTCTCCAAATGAGGAGCCGAAGGAGCTGGGAATACTGGCTGAGTTTAGCATGGAATCAACCTGTGGCTCCACAGGAGTCAGAGTAATTTCCACTTCTCCTCTGTCCTCTAAAAACATTGCCGGCGGGAGGTACGTAACAGCGGACTGTGGCACTTCTAGGGTAGCCGGCCTTCCTTCTCTGGATACCGGTGCACGCTGGATGACCATCCTGCGGCTCAGCTCATAACCCGGTTGGTTGGGCCCTTGCATTATCAGGACAGACTGCTGCTTCTCAGGTTCTACTGCAGGTTGACATTGCATCACTACACCTCTATGCTCAGTGTCTGTCACTTCCTGGATGGTCGGAAGTTGGCTAAGCATCAAGCCCCGCTGGTCCTGGATCAATATTTCTACCAACTGTGAAGGAGTGGCAGGTGCACAGGAAGGCAAGGCCTTTTGGATTACTCCTCTCGTGGGCAAAGCTGGATTTGGATTTGAGGTTGGGGCTGGTGGCAGCTGCAGTGCCATGTCTTCTGGTCTTTGCTTTCTGGGTCGTCCTCTTTTGCGTTTCGGAGCAACACCAGCAGCTGACACTGAGGTGGTGAGGTCAGGGCCCCGCTTAGCAGCCGCCGGTCGCGCTCTCTGGACGACTGGAGTCGGAGCAGCGGAAGTGGTGACCGTGACAGATGTTTTCTCACGCTCTGAGTAAGAGAGACTCATGCCTGATGGCAGAATCATGACAGGGACGGTGCCGCCTGGTTGAGAGGGTATCGTTGTGACTGTGATAGGCAGAGTGACTTGAACGCTGCCCGAATCGGCTGGTGCGAGACACGTTGGGGAGGTTTTCTCTGGAACGGTGCCTCTGGGAAGGAGCTGAGGCAGCTTCTTCATAAAAGCCTCCACTCGAGCAGACTCAACCTTATTGGTTGGTTTATCACTGACCTGCTGCTTATTGGATGGCGGCTGTTCCACACCGTCTTTCTCTTTTTGCTGCCAAAAACATCACAATGGTACTATATTTACCATTTATTGTATACAATACTGCTGTCATAAAACAAACCTGACAAGGTGATCAGCATGCCCTTATTGGGTTTGTTCTGTGAAACTGATTGGCTGATTATAAATTATCCCACTTTTGATATGGCAAAAAAAGGCCATTACATATTGATTTCAGTTGAGAAATATAAAAGTGGCACAGATATGTAGGAAATCAATTGACTGAGACTATTATCAATTATACTGTTTATGATTTATAGTCATTATACAAACATATTTGATGATACAATATTCCAGAGATTAGTGCTAAACTGATTGGGAGAAATTTGGGGGAAGAAACATATATAAAATCTAAAATGTTCTAATTTCAGACCAGAATTACCTTATTTTCTGCACTGACATTATCTTCTTCTGCTCCACCTGCTCGGGAAGCTGCTGCAATCTTTTTGATTACTTTATGAGGTTTAGAAGGTCCACCTATGAAAACCAAAAAACAAACCATAAATGTAGCTTCACTCCTAAAGCTATGTAGCAAAATCAGGGTTATTAACAAAAAAAAGTTAACAAAAAAAAGTAATTAAGATCAAATATATTTTTTAAAAAGTGTTAATTCATCTAATTGCCAATGCAACATTTCATTTTCTTTAGTTTTAACTACAAAAATAATTCAAATTAAACTAAAACTTAATAAAAAAAAGATTTCGATTTCAATTGATCAGGAAATGTCCCTGAGCCAGGATTTGAACTCGGGACGCCCGTAGCGCAACGGCACGCTGCCCACGAGGCTATTGGCACCAACAATGTAACTAAAACTTTAATTAAAATGAAAACAGAAAATACAATCTAATTCAAAATATTAAAGGTGCAGTAGGACATCTTGGAAAATACTAACTTTAGCCTGATAGCACTAAAAGTGTATATCCCACCCTACCTGCAAATCGCCATCTAAAGCCACGCCCCCTGAACGCATACACGCACACAGACCAGACGACCAGATACAACATTACTACAATACATCATATATGTCATTAACCGTTGAGAAAACTTTATAGTACTGTTAGTAACAAGAAGGAAAGTCAGGTTGTTGATGTTTGCCTGGCATTCTCGCTCTGTCTGCATACCGTACGTGAATGCGCTGATGACGTATCCTGTCTGTGCAAACAGGGTGCGCAGAGGTATGCCAACACATGTTGACAGGCAGGTAGGAAAGTCAATCAAAATGCTCGGAACGAACATTCTGATTGGATTAACATTTCTTGGTCCTTCGCCTTCCACCGAATATATAAATACATTTAGACCACTTAACTTAATGATTGCTATCGGGATGTGAAGAGACTTTCAACCAGCATAACAAAAAAAAAAATTCTGAAGACAATCACCTACTGCACCTTTAACAATAACTATAATAGTACACCAATGACACCACAATAATGCAGAGCAAATCTTAGCATGCCATCCTACTATTCACTTGCACGTACCTGCCAGAGCAGCTGAAGTGACAAGCTCGGCTTGGCTGCAGCGTGGGTTGACGATGTGCTCCTGTACGAGGAAGCGTGCGATTTCTACCACCGTGTCAAAAGAGCGCTTGAGGATCTTCTGGGCCCAGTCACAGATTAGTTCACAGGCTGCTTCGGTGACCTCTTGCTTGTAGGTTTGCACCAGTTCTGTCAGTTCAGACTGGAGGTGGCACATCACATAGGTACATAAACAGAACATTTAAGCATAAACTTACATTTTTCTTCAAGACAAAATATAACTGACAACCTATATCAGTGGCTTTCAACCCTGTTCCTGGACTATCATGCAAAATGTGTGTGTGGGCTGTGGGGGCAGGGGACAGGGTTAAAAACCACTGACCTATACTATTTTAATGTTGTGAAAGCAATTTAAAGGAAAAGTCAGGCAGCAGTAAGACGACAATCATACCGGGTCATTTTTGAGGTCCAGGTTGGGCAGTAATGGCATGTTTAACACGGTCTTTCGACGTATCCCACTATAGCAGTATGTGCTGGCATTTATGTTAAGGGACACTGAATAATACATTAGGTTTCATTAAATAAAACAATAAGACTTTTAGTTCGAATTTAGTAAAATCATTTTTATGAATTTAAAGCATGAGATGACATTTATTTGTCAAAAGTACAGTGTAAGGACATCTTGAAAACCTCTATAAATAAAACCATTACAGATAAAAACTATAAAAAGTGTTGACGATGTGTAGAAAGCCATCTAAATCTCTCAAATATTTAGAAACCTTCAAAATATTTGACCGTGTGTTTTCATGAGATTGGTGAATCTACATTCACTGTGACATCTTCGACTGCTCTAGATAGGGTTTTCAAAGTCATAAATGTTTGTCAACGTTTTATGCAGGTTAAATAAAGTTAGAGACAAAAGGATATTTGGACTGTCCTCTGCCACCCAGTCTTCGTGCTTTAATGTTTGGGAAGATGTCTCGGATGATTTTGCCAAAATTTGCTGCACTTAGAGGCCGATGCTGTAAGTTGTCACAGTGCTTCCTGTTTAGATATAAAAAACAGTGAGTAAGCATTGTATTTTGTGACAAATTGCAAACATGGACAGAAAACAACAGATAATGGACCCCTAATAGTCTAGGAAAACAGCAAGTGTTTACTTGAATTATAACTCGTCAAAGAGACTTATGTGCATATTCTGCACCCCAGTCCTTACCGGTATGTCTCGTAAACATCTTGTTTAGGCAGGCAGGTGTCAGGATGTTCTTCCAAGTGGCTACGGATCCAGTTGCAGGTGTGAAGCTGGTCTGATGTGTTGACAGAGTTTGAATCACCACTGGCACGCACAGAGAAGCAGTTTGCAAACATGTGTCACGTATGATATTTCTTGTCACATTTGTCATATTTCTAGCTAGCCTGATTAGCTGGGATTTAAAAAAATAAACTTAAGGAACGTCAAATACTTTAATTTACTCAGATTTGATTTTTTCAGAATTTATACATTAAAGAAATATACAGATTTAACAAGCGGATCAAGGCTGACTGAAGTATATTTGTGTGATTTTATGTACCTCTTCTCTCCTGCACCTGGACCTGAGGGTAGCTGTAGATAAAGGTAGAGCTTGTCGTTGTCAGAGAAACGCTGTACATCTTCCTGAGAGGAGACATGTCACAGGGAGAAAGACAGAATTAGGGCAAGAATATGTGCTCAAAAACACAAATAAGCTGAATGAGTGTGAAATATTATACTAAACAACAAGACAGTTACAAAATCTCAGAAGGCTAACATTTCATGTTATTTTATCCTCTAAGAAACTTACCAAAATTTTGTCCACTTTGCCCTGTACATTTTTACTGTGAAAAGATGGAATGTGCATATATTTACATATACATCTGCATACACACATGTACAGTGCATACATCAATGACATTAAGGGTTCAGGCTAAAAAGAATGTGCTAATAATTAACTAAACCTCAGGTCATCCAAGATGTAGATGAGTTTGTTTCTTCATCAGAACAGATTTGGAGAAATGTCGCATTACATAATTTGCTCACCAAGTGGATCCTCTTCAGAGAATGCCTTCAAGATGGATTTTCTTTATTTTTTTTACATTCTATCTGAACCACAATGAAGGAAGAGTCAAAATAAATCATTCTTACGAAATGTTGCTTTTAAGCTTCTGCAGCAGCATACTGGGCTCCGTCTCCCCCTCCCCAGCCGAGGCGTCTGCCTTTAACTGATCTTCTGCCATGTCTCAACCACACTGGACTGTCAAACTGCATTCAGAACCCTCCTGGACCTGAAGCTCTAGAACATGAGGCAGGTGTTAGTATGTGTCCACATAGTACGGTTTGGGCTAACTTTCAATGCAACGGTGTGTTTTAAAAAGTAAATTAACTAGTTTTATTGAGAAGTTTATTCTACATCCAATCATAACTTTGCATATTAGATCAATGCAACTAAAAGTCAATAGTAAAAGTTGTAGGGTGTTGCAGTTTTAGACCATATTTGTAGTATTAACGTGTTTTTTTTTTTAAAACACATGTGTTTAATGGTATTTCTTTAATATTCACAACAACTTAAAGTCTGCACACAATATGTTAAAACAGTCTTAGAACAAACTGCTTACTGGTAAACATTCCATTCATCAAGTCTGCAAATGATCATCAGTTTCACTACAAACTGACATATTTAGGCCAGGTTTACACGTACAGCGACAGACTGTAAACACCAAATGAAACCTCGCAAGAGCCTAATTCTCCCACGTCTAAACGCTCAAGATATTTCCCCCCATTTCGAAAATACAGCCACTCATGAAACTGTTGTCAGGTCAATCGGATAGCGACCATGCCCAAATACTGCAGGGCTGTTTTTCTTGCCCCAGTCCAGACATTTCCTCATATTCAGCACACACGCGCCCAATGAAGATCTCAACATCAGAAACTGATACTTTCAGCCGGTGCATACACGATGCCAGGAGCAAATCCAATCAATCAATTGAATGCATGATTTTATCTAATATACGACTAGCATATATGAGACATGCACAGGTCTGGTTGATTGCACCCATGTGTATCTCTTTGTGGGCGTATTGAAAGGCCAACCAACCAGAAACTAGACGAAACCATTGGTTATTTATGAACAAAAGCTCATTTTAGCGCAAGTTAACCATATTCTCAAATGCTCATGGATCACTAGAAATAAACCTCACAGCAGCCTAGTTTAAATGAGCATGACATAACTGTTAGCAGCTAATAGGCTAACATGAGTTCGAACAGGCCGAAGAGACGTCGACTTAACGAAACCGACATAAATGAACCGCTACTTAATATAATTCGTGACTTAACGATATTATTTGTAAAAAAAAAAAAAAAAACTTTCGTTTTTAGTATATGTATGCACAAGCTAGCTATCGTTAGTATCATTACCAATGACTTGCTAGCACTAGCTAGCCACACTTACGCCTCGAAAACCTTCGTTTATGATGTTAAAATACCTGGCCTTTCTCATAAACTATACCTATTATCATTGTATAAAGTTTACCTAGTACAATATCTCATTAAAATTGAAAATAATTGTTCCGTTTATTTTATAAACGAAAAAGAAACTACCTGAGACAAATGTTGTGCAAAAATCCCCTTTCGGCTTATTTTGTGATTGGACGGCTGTGTTCTGTCTGCCTGACTACATAGCAAAGCTTGACGCTAGTTGGCTGGGCTGAATCATCCTTCTTGGATACAGAATGAAAAAGTGTTTTGATTGGTTAACAGTTTTATGCGAGTAAAAACAAGAGAATCCTTTTCATATTCTGTCAGGCAGCTATCATATTTGTGTACATTTTCATAAAACATAAACGACTGTTAATGGCCTAACAATAACGAGTATTTTCTTAAAATGCTGAAAATTCACACAATGGATTTATATGGTGTTGTTAATACATACTACTGTTGTAATATGAATTGCTCAATGCCCAAGTTTTACCTGGCATTTACTTTTATGTACTGAAAGCAGGAACACTTAATTAGTAAAAGCAAGAACACTAAATTTATGAACACAGCTTGAAAAGAGCAACCTTTTTACATTCCTTGGATTTATTTCACTCCAGTAGTACCCTTAAATAAACTTAATGTTACATGAATTTGTTGTGTGTTGTTTACCAAATAAAATTATCCAGAATTAGCTGACAATCGATACATTTCCGAGTCCAGTTTGCAGTAATACAGTGGCATATTTTTTGGTAAAAATCATTGATAAATGAAGAGCCATGTATTTATGCTTTACTATTCTTCCAAAAACAATCTTTAAAATTCTTAATAACATATATCCCTCCCATAATAACTTCTCATGGATAGGACAACTTTTATATTTATAAAAGTGCCATTGCCAACAAAACCATTTTATCTGTATTTCAAGAAGACTTACTGAATTATTATAAATCCCTAAAACATATAAAAATAACTCTGTTATTTTGTTTTGTATATTTTTTGAAAGTGTGCGCTGCCAATCGAGACTTCTATTTTGACATCTACGTCGCTTGGCTCGAAAGGAAAAGGAAATAGCGCATGTTCTACACAAGTTTGACCCTTGTGGATGTACAATTTATGATTACCACAAATTAATGCCGTTATTTTAGTGAAATGTACCTCTAAAAGCCGCAGCAATAATTCAGGTAGGTAGAATGCCACTGTATTATACGCATAAGCCTTACGCATAATCCTTTAAACACTGGTTGCAAAGCCGTTGTATCAGAATATATCTCCTCTTTTATACCATTTAAGTTAAATGCACAAAATATGTTAATTCAAGTGTAGATTTCAAATATAATGTATGGATTGTCTGCATCTTTTTAAGTGTCTCCGTGTTTTAATCGTCCACAGCAGCATGAGACTGACAGCGTTGCTTTCTATGGCAGCAAAAGCTGCATTTCCACACGATTATCGTTATGGCACAAACAGACCGTGGACGATCGCAGCCCAGCGGCTCAATCCACCCGGCAAGAAGAGAAGAAAGGTGTTCGTTGAACCTGTTGCAGATGAGGACTGGCATGTCGTGAGAGGAGACACAGTAAGGGATCCTTCCTGTCTTTTACACCTCGAAAGCATTTCATATTTAGTGGACGTTTTGTTCCATTTTTAACCCACCTGACTGATCGCAGAGGAGAGGCACCTTGTAGCCCACTGGGGTCTGGAGGGCTTGTAGGTTTACAGAAAAAAATTATATCAAATAAATAGGTAAATAAAATAGAACTATACAAATAAAAAAAGGTTAAAATAAATGAACACAAAATTGATTAAAATTGATAAATCATGTAAATAGTACATCTAACATTACAGTACAATAATTTTTCACACTTATTGGGTGAAAATATATACGTGCCTTTTAAATTTTAGGATGAGGTCCTTATCATTATATCTGGGGGTCCTTGGCATCTAAAAGATGTAGTGGATGTTTTAACACCATTTAACCCTTAAATTGTATTATTTTACAATGTATATTTATAGAAAATACCATTGAAATCTGATTCAAATTAGGTGGAGATTTTGTCTGGAAAGGACAAAGGAAAGCAGGGCAAAGTTGCTCAAGTGATCCGACGTCGAAACTGGGTCATACTCGAGGGCCTGAACACGGTAGGAGTAAAAAAAAATGTAATAAGATTATTTTGGTAGTAATTTCATTGCAAAGCAGCATTTTGAGTTGTTTCACACGCTCTTTTCCAGCATTACAGGTATATTGGCAGATCTGGAGATTACAGTGGTACTTACATCGCCAGTGAAGCCCCTCTGCTGCTGAAGGATGTTACATTAATTGACCCTACTGACAGGTGAGCTTCAAACATGAAATGGAGTAATAAATATTAAACAATGCAATGCATCTGGCTCTTAATGTATGTGTGTGTCTAATGTTGCTTAGGAAGCCCACAGATATTGAGTGGAGATACACTGAAGAGGGCGAGCAAGTGCGTGTTTCTGTCAGGACAGGACGGATTATTCCCAAACCAGTCTATCAGAGAAAAGATGGCATCATTCCCCAGCAGTGGAAAGGTGGTGTTTCTGAAACTTTAAAAACCAACCTGGTCTCATGGCATAAACTTTTTAGCTGTAGTTACACAGGATTTGAACCGGAGCTCCTCACGTCTCAAGTACGTCTCCGTACTCCGTGAGCTACCGAACAAACCTACCGTCTACGAAAACCCGTAGATATGAAGCTGGATATGTGTGATTCTAATGTTCAAAAGCATAAGTTTTCAAATCTCCCAACATATTAATATTGTTTTGAAGTCGTAACATGATATTCTTCAAGCAATTGTGCGAAAATTGCGCTTTATTAATCGAAACTCTGGAAATCTGTGTGAAAAGGAGTAAAAGGCGTGAGTTTAACTGCCTCTAGTGTTGGTTTCTTTTGGAAACTGCAGTGATATATACTTATTGGTACGTATTTCGTGTCTCACTAAAAAGTGCGCCCAGGTACGTTTATGCCATGAGACCAGGTAGTTAAAAACAATGCCTTTCTTCCTTGAGTTTTAGACATTTAAATAGGCTCAGTTATCAGAAATCTGAGAGTGTTTATGTTCCTTGCAGATGGACCCAAAGACACATCACCAGATGACACGCTTCAGAAAACATACACACCATCTTTGAAAACCTTAGAGGAAGAAGTTATGGAGAAAATGAACATTCAGGAAGATCGAAGGCCTCGTAAAAGCTACTGGTACTGAGTTACCACAGAGACTGTGTATTGACTGTGTGTTTGAGCTTAACAATATTAGCAAGATCATTTATCATGGAGAAATATTGTATGTGTTCTGCAAGCTTTGCCAATAAACCCAACTTAAATGTTTCTTTGCTTTTATGCCACAAACACATGCTACCAGCTGATACACATGGCTTATTTTACATTACCATTCAAAAGGATGGGGTCAGTAAGATTTTTCTAAAGACTTTTATTCAGCAAGAATGTGTTAAATTGATAGATTAAAATAAAAACATTTGTAATGTTACAAATTATTTCCATTTCAAATAAATGCTATTTTGAACTCTATTCATCAAAGAATCATGAAAAATGTTAAATCAAAAATATTAAGCACAACTGTTTTTAACATTTATATTAAAAATAAATGTTTCAATTCAGCATATTGGAGTGATTTCTGAAGGATTGTGTGACACTGAAGACTAGTAAAGACTGCTGAAATTTCAGCTGTTTTCTATTCAATATTACATTTAAATTTATCAGACGCTTTTATCCAAAGCAACTTACAGTGCATTCAGGTTATACATTTTTTTGTCAGTACATGTGTTCCCTGGGAATCGAACCCACAACCTTAGCGCTGCTAACGCAATGCTCTAACCACTGAGCCACAGGAACACACTGTATTTCTGAAATGAATTTAGCCTTGGTGAGCATAAGAGAATTCTTTCAAAAACATAAAAAATACTACCAACCCCTCTCAGTGTTCTGCCTAAACATGAGCCTCTACTGAACAAGGAGACACTGTTCACATTCTAAACAGACCATAAAAGCCCAACTCGGCTTTAGGTGAATTCTTTGCAAATGTGTTTACAGCTGATGTCTGAAGTAGCATTAAACAAAAGCAACTTGAAAACGAGCATCTTTGGCTTAGCAAAAACTAAATATATGTATCTGTCCATCTACCTAACAATTCCCAGTCTCTTTATGATAAAATATCATTAAAAACATGTGTATGGGTTCGATCTAGAGTTTCCCGAGTAGACCTATGGGTCAGTTATGTTGTGTGTGTGTGTGTGTGTGTGTGTGTGTGTGTGTGTGTGTGTGTGTGTGTGTGTGTGTGTGTGTGTGTGTGTGTGTGTGTGTGTGTGTGTGTGTGTGTGTGTGTGTGTGTGTGTGTGTGTGTGTGTGTGTGTGTGTGTGTGCAAGACTATCATATATAATAACATTCGTCAGTTGTTGCGTAAGTTTATTAATTCATTGGTTTGTTGTCACGGTCGGTCATGTTTATTGATGAGAGTCCACTCCAGTCCGGTTGGTGTCAGTGTCGCGGAATCCCGTCAAACGGTGCAGCGGATGTTGAGGATCTAACGTTAACTTACTTCACGATGGTGGAAGGGAAAAATGTTTATGGGTCTAATGGTTAGAAAGGAACGATTTATGATTATTAACAGTTATCACTTGTCTGTTTAGACTAATATATTAATGTGTTATTCGCGTTTTGCAGGGAAAATATCAACTTAAAAACTGTATTTCCAATGCAAGCGTTAATTTCTCTGGAGGCGAATTTGTCATCGGTGTTGAGAGCTGACATTTATTAGACATTTACACACTATATTTGTCCACATAAATCTGGAAGTACAGGAAGACATGAGATCCGTGGAGCTGCTTTGATGAAAGTGATGCAAAAGTAGCTCGTCAGCGATTCTTGTGTCTGATTCACTCTCTTATGAACTGATCTGATCGGTGGAGATGTCTCTGGTAGCGTACGACAGCAGCGACGACAGTGATCGCGATGAATCACCGGCTTCAGCTCTTCGCCCCGCGGGTAAGATCGGCGGACTCTTCGCGTCTCTGCCTGCACCGAAAACCGCGGATCCGACATCAGCTCCTCAACCTAAGAGGATGACTATGGGTCTTCCCAAACCCAAGAAACGCGCAGAACCTGTTAAAATCACCGTTCCTGAAATAAAACCAGCAGATGTGAGTTTTTTCAGACCTATTAATGCCAAATCCTTTTACTGAAACTGTTTCTGACTGGTGCTGTTTTTCTGCTCTAGTCTGACTCTGATGACGACGAGCCCGTCCGAAAGAAATCAGCTCCTCAGGTAACGTTATGGATAAAAACAATTGAAGTAAAGTTTATTTGTTTTTACTTTCCTTCACCAAAACAGCTGTAATTTAAAATGAATATTTCTCCCTTTTCTGAACCTTATAATTAAACACGCTAATTAAAAAATTTAAAAACACCCTTAAATATGAAATATCTATAATTGGATATGTATTTATTTGATATACATTATTTATAATGAACTATGTGATCCTTAGGATTAAACACGCTGTTTTTAATAGTTAAATATATAAACATAGTATTAATTGTCTTTATTATATCTATAATTAGATATTATAATTATCTGTAGTTAGATATAAATCTATTTATTTGATACAAAATTATTTATAATTTACTATTAAGTATGTTTACTACAGTTCCTTTATTAAGTGCAACAGTCAGGTTTTGGAAATAAAAATCTCTTTATTTTTTTCATAGGTAAAATGGAATTTAATGCTAACCCTTATAAAACCACCCTCTGATCTAAAACACCCTCTGATCCCTAAACCTACAGAAAAAAACAGACCTACTCTGTCTCCAGAAATCTCGACCCTCTGATCCCTAAACCTACCCGTCTCCACCACCCTCTGATCCCTAAACCTCCTCGATCCCTAAACCTGTCTCCACCCTCTGATCCCTAAACCTACCCGTCTCCACCCTCTGATCCCTAAGATCCACCCTCTGATCCCTAAACCTACCCGGGCGTCCAGTCTGATCCCTAAACCTACCCGTCTCCACCCTCTGATCCCTAAACCTACCCGTCTCCACCCTCTGATCCCTAAACCTACCCGTCTCCACCCTCTGATCCCTAAACCTACCCGTCTCCACCCTCTGATCCCTAAACCTACCCGTCTCCACCCTCTGATCCCTAAACCTACCCGTCTCCAGTCCACCCTCTGATCCCTAAACCTCCCTAAACCTACCCGTCTCCACCCTCTGATCCCTAAACCTCCCCCTCCACGTCTCCACCCTCTGATCCCTAAACCTACCCGTCTCCACCCTCTGATCCCTAAACCTCCCTCCAGTCCACCCTCTGATCCCTAAACCTCCACCCGTCTCCACCCTCTGATCCCTAAACCTACCCCTCCACCCTCTGATCCCTAAACCACCGTCTCCACCCTCTGATCCCTAAATCCCTAAACCTACCCGTCTCCACCCTCTGATCCCTAAACCTACCCGTCTCCACCCTCTGATCCCTAAACCTACCCGTCTCCACCCTCTGATCCCTAAACCTACCCGTCTCCAGTCCACCCTCTGATCCCTAAACCTACCCGTCTCTCCACCCTCTGATCCCTAAACCTACCCGTCTCCACCCTCTGATCCCTAAACCTACCCATCTCCACCCTCTGATCCCTAAACCTACCCGTCTCCAGTCCACCCTAAACCTGATCCACCCCTATCCCTAAACCTACCCCTGATCCCTAAACCTACCCGTCTCCACCCTCTGATCCCTAAACCTACCCGTCTCCAGTCCACCCTCTGATCCCTAAACCTACCATCTCCACCCCCTAGATGTGGATTTAGCCACGCCCCCTGGATCTTTGTTCCGCAGTGAGGGGCTACTGGAAATCTCCACCAATCAAAGAATCTAGTGCTGTCAAACAATTAATCATGATTAATCAGGTCCAAAAGTGTACTGTGTATATTTATTTTGTATATATAAATACACACACATACAGTAAATATTTTGAAAGTATTTACATGTATATATTTATATAATTTACATTATTTATAAATATATTTAATATATAAACACAACACTTTTTTTCTTAAATATATACATGCATGTATGTGTATTTATATATACATAATAAATATAAACAGTACACTCATATATGTTATGTAAACAAAAACTTTTATTTTAGATGTGAATAATTGTTTAACAGCACTAAGAGAATCGTAACAAGCAAATCTTTCCGCTCTCAAACTACTTAAATATTTGTATGCATGATATGCACATTTTGTAGTAAACATAAAATATATTGTTTCTATACACATAATCAAAACGTTTAAATAAATTGTTTAATATGAATAATTTTTATTTAAATGATGTCATTCACAATGCTTCATAGGATTGTAGTTCTTTCCCTCATGAATAATGGTTAAGGCATATGTTAATGAGCTGTTGGTTGTGGTATCATTTTTTCATAATGTTTAAAAACGTGAATGTATGAATGGTCTGGATGGATTTACATAATAGTAAATAAGAATATTTTCTCCATGTTCTTCCAGGGAGGTGGAGGTCTGTCCTCTCTGCTGCCCCAGCCTAAGAATATGTCGGTGAAGGTGACCGAGCGGCCCCTGCTGCCCTACACCCTAACCAAACGCCCCGGGTCGGACAAGCCGAAGTCAACTCCAGCAAAGTCCCAGGCTCTTTCGGGAAGCAGCCCGTCCCCATCCGCCATCAAAGCGGCTGCAAAGTCAGCGGCGATGCAGCTAGCCAAACAAATGGCCGCGGATGAAGAGGGAAGTGATGATGAACTCGCTCCAGAGAACTACTTTTCCCTTCCGGAAAGCTCAGCACAGCCTGTGACTTCTCAGCAGTACGTTCCCTCGCTGCACCCTTCACCCAGTGTGGAGAACGCCCCACTGGACTTTGTTCCTAACGCAGACAGTTACAGTATGTCAGCCGCAGCAACGCAAGACTATGAGAGCGGAGAATATCAACATCAGTATCCTGCAAATCCACTGCCAGAGACTTCTCCACAGGTAAAACCTGTCATTATGAGTAGGCTTCATACACCAGTATATTGCTTGTCATGTCAGCAGCTGATGTTTTATGCATATGTTTGGCAGGATTGCTGTGGTGAAGGATATATCCCAGACCCGAACCCTGCGGCTGATGAGCAAGATGAGTCAGGATCCTCTTCATTGTTCAATGATGAAGCAGTGAGTTGTTTGTAGCATCTCTAATACTCAGGGATGTGTTTGTTCTGTATTTTTCAAGCTGAAGTATGACCCACATAAATGGCTTTTATTATTATTTATATTTTTTATAGTGTTAATATTAACATGTTGTAGTAGTAACAATGTAATTTAAGTAATAATGAAATAAACAATAATAATAATTATTATTTTTTATTGTACAGTACAATAGTATTATTGCAATAGTATTATATCTGTAGTAATTCAATTTTTGTCATTTAAATAGTGATAAATTAAAAGTATTAGAACAATAACACCATTTTTATTTATTATTATTATTATTATTACTTCTCATTTTGTATTTGTACAGTATATATTTATTCAACTCATAGACATAAATATTATAATTGTATTAATATTCTTTAAAATAGCATAATAATCATTGTTGTTGGTATTTTTAATTTATCATTTTTTTAAATATAGTATTGACATGTTTTTAGTAACATTGTAATTTAAATAATAATGAAATAATAAAATACATAATAGTTATTATTAGATTTTTTTTAAATACAATAGTATTATTGAAATAGTAATATATTTCTTTCTTTATTTTTATTAAAATAGTGATAAAGTACAAGTATTATTAATAACAACATTTGAATGTATTAATTATTAAATCAAATTAAATCATATAAAATTATAACAAAAATGATTGTGTAGTATAATTGTATTTTTTGCAATAGTAATGTTTCTTATGTAGTATATATTTCTTTGTAATATATTAATTTGTTTATGTAATGATCATCATGTTATGATGATTTAAATTCTTGCTTTTTATTATACATTATAATAGTATTATTGCAATAGTAATACATTTTTATATATTATATATTTCTTAGTAAAATTAATGTATTTTTTGTCATTTAAATAACAAAACATTATGATTATTATTAAATTGTAATTTTTTATCTTGCAGTACAGTAGTATTATTGCAATATTAATTTATCTCTTCATTGATTTAATTATTGTAATTTAAATAATGAAAACATTATTATTATTATTATTATTGTTTAGTCATATTGAATGGTGAATTTTTTCCAAAATTTGTATCACATTTTTTAACTCTATAACCCTAAATATTAATCTTAGGTGTGTATTTTATTTCACTTCTTTGAATGATACTTAATGTATATATACTTCATTTATGTATAATTTTGCCTGGTAGATGCAAAACAGACGTACAATTGTGTATAGTGGTGGGGTCTTTTGAGTTATCACGACTCAAACGCATTGTTTTTCAGTTTCGGCGGCTACAGGGCAAACGGAATCGTGGAAGAGAAGAAATCAAGTTCTTGGAGATCAAAGGAGACGATCAGCTGAGCGGAAATAAGCAATGGCTGACAAAGAACATGACCGCAGAGGCAGAGCCCCGCAAGTCCTTCAGCAAGGTGAACACCTCAAGTGTCCATTTTCTGATGGCTTTGTTTGTTTAAAGGAGATAAATGAAAGAAAAAGTCTGACTTTTCCATCTCATTTCCAGAAAAAAGGAGATCAGCCAACAGGACAACAGAGACGCAAGCACCAAATCACATATCTGATTCATCAGGCCAAGGAACGCGAGCTGGAACTCAAGAACAACTGGGCTGAAAACAAGCTGACTCGACGACAAACACAAGCCAAGTATGGATTCTAATGGACTGGATATCAAGATGCTGTGCACACCTCTAACTAATGTCGAGCAGATTTTGTCAGAGACTGCAGCCAATACAGAAATGTCATCTTTTTGCCAGTTTGTATCGTTGTACTTACCCCCATGTCGTTCCAAATCCGTATAAGCTTAGTTCGTCTTCGGAACACAATTTAAGATATTTTGGATGAGAACCGCGGGAGGCTTGTGACTGTCCCATTGACTGCCAAGTAAATTACCACAGTCGAGGCCCAGAAAAGCATCGCCAGGATACTCCATCAGCCATCAGTGGTTCAACCGTAACGTTATGAAGCGACAAGAATACTTTTTGTACAGAAATAAAACAAAAATAATGACTTTATTCAACATTTAGGCACCGTAACATCTCCTCTGAGTCAGCGTAGTGCCATTTTTGGCGATTATCCCCTGTACGCAAACTGCGTACACTCTTCTGTATCAGCCGGGTTTTATTTCTGTACAAAAAGTATTCTTGTCACTTCATAACGTTACGGTCGAACCACTGATGGCTGATGGAGTATCCTGGCGATGCTTTTCTGGACCTTGACAGTTTAATTTGCTTGGCAGTCAACGGGACAGTCACAAGCCTCCTGGTTCTCATCCAAAATATCTTAAATAGTGTTCCGAAGACGAACTAAGCTTATACGGGATTTGGAACGACATGGGGGTAAGTAAAAATGACAAAATGATCATTTTGTGGTGGAGTTACCCTTTTACGATGGATCCCAGTTGTCTACCTAATATTGTCTTGTCATTTGAACTACATTGGGTTTTGGGTCACCTGTAACATAGCAGTAGCGGTGTAGGTTCACATGATTTATTTGTTTATTAAATGATTGGGAAGATCTTGTCTTCCACACTGCCATCGTGAGCAGTGGCATATATGAAAATGTGAGAGAAACTGGAAACACTTTACAATAAGGTTCTTTATGTTAACATTGGTTAATGTGATGTGTTATGATTTTTTTTATAGCGTTTATTCATTTTAGTTTGTGTTAATATAGAAATACTGTTTATTATTAGTTGAAAATGCATTAACTAATGTTAATGTATACAAAATTAATATTAAATGTTAATGTTATTGTCAAGTACTGCAAAAAACACTTGTAAAAAGTATTTGAGTGAATCTTCCTGTCTTTTAGCTGCTTGTTTTCACATGAATGTTGATTCTTAATCGTAGAACTATGAATAAAGTAAAACTATTTCCCTGCAACTGTAGAACATATACACAAATGTTCATTTTGTGTGTAAAAATGCTCTTATGTGTGAAATAGTTCCTATATCACTGCCAGAAATAAAAATGCATAAACCTGTGCACACTAAATTTTCTTTACAGTATAATTTGACATTTACTATATTTTTACATTGAGCTGCAGAAGATTAAAAGGACTTTAGTGCTAAATGTGTAAAAATTTATCAAAATGCAGGAATGAGATCAAGGCACAAAACATTAAATTGAACATTGATTTAATATTAATTGAATTTGGGTGTTGTACTCCACTTAAAAAAAAATCTGAATGTTGAAAATGACAATAACTTGAATACAAATTTCATTTAGATTTTTAGCCCATTTAAATGGTTTGCACTAGTAGTGAATAAACCCAGTCGTTCCTGGAGAGTATGGGACATTGTGAAGGTCCAACTTGTAGAACTCTGAAAATAATTTATTTAGATAAATCACCAGTATCTTAGAAAGAGCTCTTGACAGGGCAGAAAGTTTGTTCAGGTGGCACACTGGGTCCCTTGATGCACTTGGACAGCATGCTCTTCCAGCCCTATCTGGGCAGACTAACCATTTTCAAACAGATGCCTCCCAGAATATTTTGTCAGATCACATAACACACCGTGACAACATGACCCAGTGAAACTAGCAGTGATTCTTTGGTACTTCAGATCTCTTTCAACAGAGAATGATTTTGATGAGGTGGAACAATACATTTACAGCTGAAAATTATGCTGGAACTTTATGATGTGGTCAAGTTGATACAGACATTCCAAAATAACTTTCAAGAAGTGAGACAGCGGCTCTGGACTGTTCTGGAAGGAAAAAAGATACTCCGAAGTACATGCTGCGATGATCACGCATGAATGCATCATGTGCAGCAGTGTAAATAATGTGAAGAGATGTAAATGATAGGATCATATAGCAATATGGATATGGATGTAACATCCCATCCTGAAATGTAAAAACAAAATTTAAAGACAAAGAACGTTGTACATTTTAAATTCACATTTGACATTTATTTGACTAGATACACTTCTTTTCCCAGTTCTAAGTGAGCATTTACATAGTGTGATGAAGATTATGTTTATTTAAATAAAAAAAAAATTGTACTTTGACTCTTTAGGACATGTTTGAAAAATAAGAAAAACAGACCACACAACAAGAAATAAACAAAAATCATTTTATTTGTACAAACTCCTTGTGTATATTCTCCAAGTTGTTTCCTGTCAAGTAGTTTAGTGGAGAAAACACTATTCTGAATCTGACTGCTCTTGCTTTCCCTGCTTCTTCATCAGCAGCCGTTGACTGGGCTCCACAAATGGCACCACAGACATGGGCACCCTGACTGTGTCCACTCCGTTCACCTGAGAGAGAAAAACAACATTCAGATAACAAGTTCTGCAAGCAATGAAGGAATTATAGGAGAGCATTTGAGCTAAATGATCATAAAACTATTCTAAAGTAAATGTACTTACTGTGACATTACACCAGTACTCTCCAGGCCCCGTGATTGGTTCTTCTGGAAGAGTCAAGGCATGTGTCGGCACAACCACACCCAGCTGTGGACAGAAACACAGCAAATTGTACAAAAAAAAAAAAATACAATGCATTGGATTATGTGAACATTGTGGGTCTGCATTATTTTTATACACACATATATACTTAAAAAAAAAGTGTTTATATCTTACCCGTCTAAGAAACTGTCTGCAAACGATCTCTTTAGTGAGCGTGTACTGAACTGAAGTGTGCATGGGAACTTCGAGCTGAGTTTTCTTCAAGAATTCAACAGTCTGTAACATGAACACAAAGACTAAATGAAGCAGCTCATGTAATGGAAACCAATATCAAACATGTAATTCTGTAGTCAAACACACAACAGCTTAGATATATATTAATGTTTTATAGTTGAAAACACACAAGTTAACTCACTAGCTGTCCTGTGCGTGTCTGGACTCTGTCTTCGGGTCGTCCCTCCCGAAGCATCTATAAGAAAAAAAGCGAACTGTGAACACTTGAAATTATGTTAATGATGTTCACCCAAAAGTTAACATTTGCTTAAAATGCACTCAGCCTCAGGTCATCGAAGATGTATAGGAGTTAGTTTTTTTATTGGAAGAAATTTAGAGAAATGTAGCATTACATGACTGGCTCACTAGTGGATCCTCTGCAGTGAATGGGTGCCGTCAGATTGAGGGTCCAAACAGCTGATAATAACATCACAATTATCCACCTGACTCCAGTCCATCAGTTAATGCTTTGTTAATTCTATATTTTTGTAAGAAACAAAGTCATCATTAAGATGCATTTAACTTCAAACGGTTACTTGCAGCACAGTTTTTCACTTCACAAGACATTAACTGATAGACTGGAGTGGTGCAGTTTTTATCAGCTGTTTGGATTCTCAATCTGACGGCACCCATTCACTGCAGAGGATCAACATGTAATGCTACATTTCTCACTATCTGTTCTGATGCGGAAACACACTCATTAACATCTTGGATGGCTGGAGTAAATTTTCTGCAAGTTTTTATTTTTAGTGAACTATTCCTTTAAGGACAAATTAATTGATTTGAAGATGAAACTAACCCTTATTTCCTCTGCAAACATGTCTTTATATTCTTGTGATGGATAGACAGCCAGACTTTGGGGTAGCAGTTTGTTGCGGCCCAATGATTTTTTCACAAAAACGGTGTCGCCTCGTCCACCAAGCTCTGTAAAATAAATATTTAAGTCAAAAACCCCAGATTTATTAAAATCATACTAAACCATTTTTCGTGAGGCAAAAGCACTCACTGGGCACCGTCTGAGTGAGGATGAGCTCCATTTTGTCCTGGGGTTTGTGTTTTGTGTCCTCAACCAAGCGGTACACCCTGTGTCGTCGGGGATGCAGTTTGGGTGGCTTTCCCTCTTTTGATAAAGGAACCTTCCAACAGCGTTCAACTATAACTGTATTCTGGAATAAGATTCAATTAATAATTGCTTAGAAAAACATCAATTCCAGCTCAAAAGTTCAGTGAAGCCAATATATATATATATATGTGTGTGTGTGTGTGTGTACACATATATCCGCATTAAATATGTGCACGCATAAACTAAAGTTTATCTGCTTGAGTCATCAAACATTTAAAGAGATTAAAAAAATAATCTTATTTGCAACTCGGCAAGAAGACGTCACAGTAATAATAGTCAGAAATCATGTATTCTGAATGGCAAAACAGCACGATCTGCCACTGCGTTTTCAGTTTAGATCAGTTGTTTCTCTGCCGCTTACCTTGCATGCTGTTTGTGACAGATTCTGAATTCGACTCAGGGAAGATTTTAGATTTGTAAGATTCCAGCAGCTTTGAAGGACAAACCTTGATGATGCGACCGCCCACATGATTACTATAGACTTAACGATAGAAGATTAATGAATGTATTTATTTGGAAATATTAATCATAGCCACCAGCCGTAACATAGTATAAATACTCTGTCAAAATTCACATATATATCTGCACTTATGTCTCAAACTTGCATTGCATTCCCCAACCACATGAAATGCAATTGGATGTTAAAGGACCCCTAGATGGGTGATTGTTTATTTTGCCTGACAAAAATATCAGAACGTCCATTCGTTTCACGTGTCGAATATGTACTTTCTTTAATATACTAGTATAGTAAGACACGCGTGTTTTCCAAATTGATGTATTATATTATAAACAAATATGTATAAATATACCATACATAAAAATATGTACCATCATGTCTATGTGTACAACGGCAGTCATTATAACTAGACACCTAAGTTCCTCGGTTTCAAAATAAAAGACCTGGCTCAATAAAAGTCTCTTCTATAGCGGCTGCATCTATTTACTGTGAAACATGTTTGACGTGGTTATGTTTTTCTAAAATGTTTAACCTTCATGGACCACAGCCTATGAAATGGGTAAGTTTAAAATTGCTTTATTGATTTGTAAAGAATATAAATCAACAAAACACTGGCTACGCATCAAAATCTTATAAAACATGTAAAATGGCAGACTACAAAACAAATAGGGCATGTATAAAATGTATTCACATGCACTGATTCAATTTCACTACCTTGAGTATTATTTGAAAAATAATTTTGGTTAACAAGAGTGTAAAAAACAGCAGGGGAAAGGCCCAACAAATTGTATAAAATTATATGCAATGTAATATGCAATGCAGTTTACATTTCAATACCCTTTAGTGGCATATGATGGATTTATATGACAAAAGTACAAACAAATTACATTGAGAGAACACTCAGAAATGTGGTAATTACTCTGAAAAAGAAATATTAATATAACTGGAAATTGTACTGTTAGTAATGGGCGTCTTTCACAAAATGTTCATTGTCATTTCACAAAATACATGGTCTCAAATGAATAAATAATTTGTAGTGATCTTGCATATTATGAATGTTTAAAGAAAGGGGGCTTTAGGTTATCGATGATAGCTGCATTTTGACAATAAACTCTGTGGGTGTATAGTTTATTGAACTATACTTTCTTTTTTCTTATGTCATGTAAAGAGCTGTAATACAGTCAGTCTATATTACCATTTTTATAATACCAGCCTATCAACTTCCAGGGATTTAAATGAATAATTAAGACAGTTCTGCAGTTAAACTATGATTTTTACTGTACTACTACAATGGAAAACAAATAATTACAATTAGCCCTTAAAAGTAAACTTTCAGATCTGTCTGGCTAATGACAATCATTGATGTTTCTCGCCATGCACATCCTACATTAGGCGTCATTGTGATGTTAGTATCAAGATTTAGCAGCTAGTCTTTTAAAACTCAGTTCAAGGAGAAAGCTTTGATACTTCGATGTTTCTCCTGATCTAAAAGGTAGCTGACTGGTGACATCATATCGTAACCCCTAATACTGAAACAAATGGCTGGGATAAAACATTAACAATCAAGTTTACAACATCACTTCACCCAGTAACACATTATGATCAGTTATAATACAGTTATTTATGATGATGCAATAACAATGTGATTACATTTTAAAATATTTGATTGCATATTTATGATTTCCATAGTACAGGCTATAAGGACCATTTTGAGTTGGGAAACCAACACGTGTCTATAAGACGCAATATATGGTTTTATTGCCTGTTGCACTGAATCAAGCAACCTATTGCAAAGCATTGCTCAATAGTCCTCTCAAAAATGCACATTTGCTAAGAATTGAATCACTCTCCAATCATCCAAGATATAGATGAGCTTATTTCTTAATCAGAACAAATTTGGAGAGATTTAGTAATACATAACTTGTTCATTGATAGATCCTCAGCAGTGAATGGGTGCCGTCAGAATGAGAGTCCAAACAGCTGATAAAAACATTACATCAACTCACAAGCAATCCACACGACTCCAGTCCATCAATTACTGTCTTGTAAAGTGAAAAGCTGCATGTCTGTAAGGAACAAATCCATCATTAAGGTGTTCTAACTCTAAAATATAGCTTCTGACCAAAATATTGATCCATAATCCATAATAACACTTCCTCCAGAACAAAACATTCCATCTCGTGTTGTCCTCTCATATCAAAACCCACTGGCATTTATTTAGAACCGTTTTAAAATTGTATTGCTTGTAAACTGTGCTTGATTTGTGCATATTTCTCTCCTGATTCAGAGGGGATGACTTTTCTGAAGAGACATCAGTATTATGGATTATTGGTGGATTATTGTGATGCTTTATCAGCTCTTTGGACTCTTTCTGATGGCATTCACTGCAGAGGCTCTATTAGTGAGCATGTGATGTAATGCTAAATCTCTCCAAATCTGTTCTGATATAGAAACAAACTCCTCTACATCTTGAATAGCCTGAGGGTGAGTACATTATCAGCAAATTTTCATTTTTGGGTGAACTATTCCTTTAACACAAATCCCATCTGCCCTCGTATGCGTATATGCTAATAAATGTTCACGAAAGCTTTCAGAAAGGAGGTAGAAATAAAATGTTGCCTTGAGCGTGATTGCTCTACAGTCACAAAAGTAACAGAAGGTAATGAGGGCACAGATTCAGTTTTTCTATGTAGCTAAGAAGGCGGCTGGAGGAAATGGCCTTGCTATGTTTCCTGTGCCAGGATTTCTCACCAATGACAGTCTGTGAGAATATCTGATCTTAGTTTTATGAAAACATTGTGAGGTTGCTCCCTTAGCAAACGTTCATGCTAAGGCAATTGGCTCTCGTGGAAAAGTTGAGTTAACTTAAAAGTACTGTATAAATGTGTGTTTACATAAACATACTTAAGATTAACATTACAATAGCAAAGGTTTGTATATTCCCCAAAAGCACATGTGTAGCAAATAAATGAGCAAGGCTTTTATGTGAATGTAAAACAGCTGAATCACTGTGATCAATCTGTAGCTATAAAGGTGACTTGACCACACAACTGTATCTCTTAGGAAAAGCGAATAGGCAGTGATTTTGGCGAATTAGCTAAAAATAAAGCAGTGCCCACGTGTAATAGGATTCATGAGTAGTACAATGCAAAGAAGGCCTCAAAACGGATTTTCCCGACACATTAGGTCCATGTGCCAGTACAGTCAATCCATAACACTGGAGGATAATACTGGTATAGTAATAATAGCAATATAGCGCTTAATTCTGTTCAAGTTTAAAATGCCTTACATGTTCAAATCAAAAAGACAGAAACGTATGTCTGTGGAATTATTCAAAATGCTCCTCCTCACACACAAACACGCATACACAAGTTCAAAAAGACTGCTATCTGGTACAATCATACGCCACATCTGACACGTCTTCATACTCTTCAGCATGTGCAGGGCAGAGTTGTAGTGTTTGACCCACCTAGCTGCCCCACTGCCATTAGCAGAATGTCTTTCCTTTCTTTATAAAAGCGCAGCTCCCGTCCTGCCAGACGCGCCTCTTCCAGCTCGCGCTCGGTGGCGGCCATCTCTCGATTGATGGTACTGGATAAAACATGTTCTCGACTGACCCAGTCAGCGGCCATTTGTGTACGCATGTCATCGTCTAGCGCTCGGTGGGAGTAATGAGCAAGCACTTCCTGTTTACAAAAAACCCTGATTGTTATACACACCATAGACAGGTCAGTGAAACATATGGGCCAAATAAATATTTACAAGAAACAAACAGGGGAATAATAACAAATAAAAAGAAAAATGAATGTATATATTAAATTACTTTATTCAAATTTTTTGTTCCAAAATGCAATCATATTTTAGGTTTCATAAACATTTTTGCCAGTGTTATTTTACTATTATTGAGATACTATTATAGTTGTTTTATTAATATTTTGAATTCATTTTAGTTTGACCTTTTCCATTTTCATTTTAGTTAAAGTTTTAGTATTTGTTTTGTCATTTTTATTGGTTTTAAAAAATGTCTATTGTTTTTTTATCATTTTTATTTTAGTTACACTTATTATAGTATATCAAGTTAAACTGAATATTTTTTATTGTTGTATATTTAATTTATTATATATTTTATTAAACTTTTTATCAAGTAACTATTTATTTATTGCATTTTGCAGCATCTCTCTGATCCTAAATCTGTCCGGAACAGTATAAAGTTTGGTGGACTTTCCTAGTATTAGCAATACTAGTTTCTATGCTACTTTTTTCTTTTTATTTCACTGTGACTAGTCGGCCAAGTTTTTGAACTCAGAAGAGTTGTTGTTAACATGTAAACATGGTCGATCGTGTCAGAATGGTTTTAATGAATGGTATTTTGAGAGTGAGGAGGAAGTTTTGAGATCTGAAAGTTACAGCATGTTTTTACATAGTGGAGTAAACCATTTTATCTCAAAAGAAGAAGGTAGATATGACTCCTCATGATATGACTCTTTAAGTATTACTGAATATAGTATATTTGTCTTTACCTGGCGAGAGCATTGCCTTTCTCTCATGGCTTTCAGACTACCATTCCAATGGAGAAGCTGGAAAACTGTCATCAGTTCCTAAGAAAAAGGTCAAAAATTAAAATCCACATGTACAGTTACTCACAACTTTTATATAGTCCAATAAAGATCTTACTTACCTGGAACTCTAGCATAGATTTCCCCTTATTAGACTCTAACATGAACCGAAAAGCACCGATGCCTGTACTAGGGTTATCAGCTTCTTCTCTGTTCCCCTACAGTAAATACAAACGAGTAAAGCTCAACAATGTCAGCAATACACTATTGTTCAAAGGTTCTGAGTTGATTTGAAATAAATTAATACTTTCATTCAGCAAGGATTGCATTAAATTGATCAAAAGTGACAGTAAAGGTATTTATATTTTGTACAAAGGGATAGTTCACCAAAAAAAGGAAAGTTCTGTCATTTATTACCCTCATGTGGTTCCAAACCTGTAAGACCTTCGTTCATCTTCAGAACACAAATTAAGATATTTTGATGCATTCCGAGAGCTCTCTGACCTCCCATAGACAGTAAGGATCCTAACACGATCAAGGCTCAGAAACGTAGCAAGGAGATCACTAAAATAATCCATGTGACATCAGTGGTTCAAATGTAATTTTATGAAGCTACGAGAATACTTTTTGTGTGCAAAGAAAATAAAAATGACGAATTTATTCAACAATTCGTCACCCTATAGCGCCATTTTGGAGAGCATCACATACGTAAACAACGTATGCTGTCTATGGGAGGGTCAGAGAGCTCTCAGAATGCATCAAAATATCTTTATTTGTGTTCTGAAGATGAACGAAGCTCTTACAGGGTTGGAACGACATGAAGATGAGTAATTAATGACAGAATTTTCATTTTTGGGTGAACTATCTCTTTAAAGCTCCAACTTTAACTGTTTTTCCAGAAGAAATAAAGGTAAATGAACTTAAATTTTTGGGTGAACTATCTCTTTAACTGGAACAAAAATCCACTCCGAAAGTGAGATAACTGTGAGAACTCACATTAAAAGAGGCTAGAGCCTCACACACACTCTTCTCTATGAATTCATCTGTGATGCGTCGAGATGGATGCTCATTGAAAACAGAATTCATTAGGGCAATTTTGGCTGCGCTCCGTCTGGCTTCAGCTTTGGTCGGGCAGAACTGAGAAGATCAAAGATGCTATTTAACCACACTGTAGTCGAATGCTCACAGAATTAATTTCCAAGAGAGCCTCAAGAGAAAACATTAGGCAGAAAATATGCAGACAAAGATGGCACCCAAAACACAATTATTTCTTTCTTGAAGATCTGAAGTTCCAAGACAAACAATATATATTGCTTTTCTTTGATTGAAGTAAGGCAAACATGGGCATATTAGACGAAGCCTGCCTAGCCCCTTCCCCCGGGGAGACTGACGTAGCAGACGTAAGGAGGGTTATTGGATGGGACCATCTCATAGACGACAAGAGCCCCGTTCCTCAGGTCAGCACCTCGTGACTGCTTCATCTGCCAGAACTCCTGCAAGGCCTCCACGACATTCACTGTGGGAAGAAGACCATCAGATCAGAGTATACAACACCATTATAGTATATTTGAAGACTCATGAGTTCAAATGTGGCTTGAAACACCAGCAGTCACATTTCACATATCATCATACACCTGATAGCATGCACTAATTCTTCAGTTTTGCTGATTCTATTCAAGTTGAAGAAGCACCCTCTGTGGTGAAATCAAGTTTTTAACTTTGTTTAATGTCTGAAATTTAAATCTAAAGAGATCAGTTAGTCTTTCTGTGTCAAAATGCGACCCAAATGTTCCAAACCTGACAATGGCTAAATGTCAGTAAACATTGAAAAGCACATGCTCATTGAATGGCTGATTTAAAGGAAGCTTGTTGTTGTGGAATTGCTTAGATACTAGTTTCTAACAGGAAATAAGGGTGGTGTAATTAGACGGGAGTAATGTGAAAATCATCACAGCTGCACGTAACACTCAAGCACAAATATATAAAGGTCTTTCTTCTGCAAATGAAAGCTAAGCTTCTTGGAGATTGCATTCAGACGGTCTGAGGTGTCTAGGAGCTAGATTAAAACACTTAGCCTGCCTCTAAAGAACATTGGCAACAGTCTTAACCAACAATAATCCATTTAAAGTAATTAGGTCAGCATGTCAGGGTGCTCAATCCGAATGTTTAAACACCCCTACGGTGTCTAGTTAGGGAGCTGCATGAGTGCATCTCATGAAGAACATCTTTGGGTATTACTTCATATAATTCTTTCATATTTCTGGGTAATATATTGAAAATCAAAAGGAAACATTAATTTTCATAACAATTAACCACACTGCCTTTCCTGCTTTTTGTTTTCGATGACTCTCATCTTAATTTAAATAATATTATATGATGTATAATAAATGCAAAAGGCTTAATGGTTCTATAGGCTTTATGCAACAAAAAAAAATCATTTTGGAATTAAATAAGATTCAAAACTCTTACTGCTGAGACACCGCCAGGGGTTATGTTTTATGAATTAAATTCCCTTTTTTAAGCAAATTCGTGAGAAGTTTCAATACACATTTCTGATTTGTTAGCTTGAAATATCTTGCATGTGGGTCACAGTGGAATTTTTTTTGTCCAGATCTAGTCTATTAAATAATTCAAAAATACATAAAAATGCTATTCATACAAACAATGAGAATCTCTCCTATGATTATCAAGTTTTTAATTTCTGAATTAAAAATCATATTTTGGAGGACTTATCTAGGAGTCAATATCTAGGTGGTGTAAAAAAATTATATATATATAATATTTAATGTATTTTTGTATTATTTAATAGATCTAGACAAAAAAATGCCACTTGCAAGATATTCCATAGATAGATAGATAGATAGATCGAATATTAAATATCATATTTGTAATTTTTAAGAAAGGGTAAGTTAAATTCAGGTCAAATTGTGTAACCCCAAGAAAACGTATTTACATTCATAATGTAAAAGATTTATTTGTGAAAATAAAGGTTTGTACTCTTACATGTGTTTAATGTCCCTGTGAAATTTTATTTTAGGCTACTTGTTATATGATGCTTAAATTACTTTTTAAATACTGACATTTTGATAGTGATTTAAATAAACAATATTTAAATGTATAAACTTGAATATAAGAACCAATTTGAATACATGTTTACATTTCTAATCACTTTTTATATTTACATTTTAATTGTTTAAAAAAAAGATAATTGTTTATCATTGGCCCTTATGCTCTCGTGTGCAAAACATGTCCATGTCCATGTTCACCCCACATACCCCTGCCGTATCCTTGCGTGTGTTTGGCAAAGCTCCGGACCACCGCGTCCACTGCCTCCCTCAGAACCGCCGGATTGCTGGGATTGGACAGACCCAGACCCGCCGACATGTCCACCGAACCGAACCCGCTGCCCATGATACCCAACCCGAGGCTGTGAAGCTGGAGGGGCGGCGGAGGTGGCGGCGGCCCCGGGGAGGCAGACACCGAGACGTGGGAACCCTGAGCCGAAGAAAGAGTGCCGGTTACACCGGGCCGCAGGGACCGGAGAGTCCCGGTCGCGCTCGCTCCGTATCCGATACCGGGCTGTAAGCGCTGATGGCGAAGAGACTCCATTGTCTCGAAAAGTGATGCAAAAGAAACCAACACAAAGGGAACGACTGCTAGAAACGATTGCAAAGCCGATTAAAAATGCATATGACAAACAGAAAAGTGTTTCTCGAAGGTGTGTGCTTTGTTAAGCTGATTGGGAAAAATATTATTTACTGATTGGGGCGTAAAACTGCCATAGGGAGGAAAAAGGAGCAGCATATGCTTGTGTTTGACCAATAGATGGATTCACGCTGTGTGACGTGGCACGTCCGGCCAAACCTTCCCAAATGCACAAATCTCTGAAACCAAATCAATCGAAGCATCGCCGTTTTTAAATATTTGCTATACATGTTTATGCATATTTGTGTAAATAAAGCCCTCTTCACAAATCTCACACGAACAAAGATACTAAAATAGAAAACTAGAGTTAGAACAACTACTACTAAACATGACAAGGTATAGCCTATTTTATTAGAGCAAGAGACCACAGATGAATAGATATTAATATTAATTGATATCACCATACTTCCCCAGTTGATTAATCATAGCACATAAAGACCATTTTTTAGGCCTACTGCACGTTTCGTAAAAAGTTGTTTAAATATGCAAATGCTGCACTATCAGATTAAAAATGCACAAATTTGCACAATAAAAAAAAAATCCGAAATGATGATGTCTCATAAAGGCGTCACTGTTTTATAGAAATAAAGAGTTGCACTTTTTCTAGAGTTCAGATATAGCATGAGCATTGGATAAAACGAATTGTTTCATTTTGTTGAACCATACAGATGGGATTTGGATATATGTATTTTAATGCTCCATAAATAAAAACAGCCAAAAATATAATAAATAAATGTTCACCATTTTGAGAAAACTGCCTTTAAAGATGTGTACAGATGCAATGGATGTGTAATAATATAAACATTTGATGCACTAGTCTGAAGGAAGACATGTTATGAAAGCAAAATAGTTTAAAATCTTTAAAAAAATGTAATGAGTGCACAAAAAATGTGTTTTACATATCGACTGTTGTGATATGCAACAACAGCAATTGCCAACATCAGATATTCAGCTGTTAAGTCTGGTTACAGTAACAAAACCTGCCATGATAATAATATGTTGTTTATTGTTTTGTCAAGTATTTTGGAATACCGTTGGAGTTGAACTTGGAGGAGTGACCTGAATTAATCATTTGTTTTTGATTGTCATGGTTTTTAAATATCTGGCATAGATTGAATCAGCTGGTTCTCTCTCTTTTTAATTTGATGTATATATATACATGTTTATACATGTATAATATACAACCTCTGTGACAATAGCACTCTTTGTACTTTTTATTTGATCCATTAAAAATGAGTCTGTTGCTTCCTTCTACAGTGTTTCTCTGTTTAAGCCTGTGAGTGTGCTGCCATTTTCTCTTTCATTCCCCTTGGAGCACTACTGATGAAAATGTGTGTTGAGCTAAATTCTCAAGGGTGATCATATGTCTACCACCTCCTTCTGCATGGATTATAACAAGCCTCTCTTTGCTGTCAAAGAAGTAAGATTGAAATATAAAACTGGCAAGAGCTCTGGAAAGTTCACTGAAAGTATTCACAAAGAAACGGCACAAAACTCTTGAAATGAGCTGCAGTGATTACTCATCGTTCTGTGGTTCCTCGATGATCTAGTTGCCTATTGAAACAGTTCCCTCTGTAATGGCAGTAGAACATTCTGGAAGTCTTATGCTCACCATATGCTAAAAAAAGGAGCACCGAGGAGGCCTGGCTGAATGTTGCTGTTATGAATACAACATAATACATTATACAGAACAAATAATACAATATTAATGTTTTTAACAGTAGTGATGCTAAAAAGTATTCAGACACTTAAGCTACACCTAAAATGTTTATTAGTTTATAGTTTCATTAGGACAAATATCAACCAGTGCCATTTGTTCTGAAAACAAATGATATACTCTTTGCTTAGAACTATTACTTCATGTATCATTTTGCAGTAAATATCTGCCATTGTTGATGGCAACACTTATTTTCTGTCTCTCGTAGGCGCTTCTGCTACATATGAAGCTTTGAAACTTTTGGGACTTGCCAAGCAGTCACGTGCTCTTGTTCCGGACCTCTTTACGAAACATTTTAAAATACCCCCCTGTTCACCGCTGAGGATGTTGATCTGGTGAACCCGTGAACCGTGTCAAATATATAATTCCGGTTATTTATTTATTATAATCCATACAAGAACACAGGTTTTACAGACCCTTCATATTTAATGAAATTACATTATTTGTAAATTACATTTAATATATTACAATTTCACTAAAACTTTTGTGAAATTTTTGGATGAGGTTTCGATGCATTTGCACTTTTTTGAACAGCTGGTGCCGTTATGTATTATTTTATATGCCTGCAAACAGTGAGTGAAAAAGGCTTTGCATTGCTGAACACTGGTAACCGGGGCAGTCGTGGC